>VWZU01005286.1:0-62360 GCA_013397095.1 Sterrhoptilus dennistouni | reverse complement strand
TTGCCGTTGCGTTTATAACAAAAATCACTGCAGATATAGTAAAAAAACAGTAGAAAATGTTCCCTTAAAAGCTGGCAGGATCTGTGTGCTGTGTAATGCATGGACCTGCTTCTGTTTTCAATCCAATCATTTACTTTCTCAAATGAAGCAACTTATGAGGACACTCACAGTGCAGTTGCAGTGATGTCTGCCTATAATAATTCATATATCAATAATTTATTATCTCCAAAACTCTTTTTCACATAATCAAAGTACATAATAGATCACGCAGCACAAATGCTACTTTACCGAAATACTTGTATGGACATATATAAGCAGCAAACAGATTGGACCTGTCAATACTTTGTCTAATATACACAAAAACCGAATTACTGAGATACTTTTATTTAAACAAGTATAAATAAAAACCTGCAATTTTTAAAACAGAAAACAATTATTGTGATGTTATTATAACAAAGATAGTGAGATTATACCATGAATTCACATTTTATTAATGCAATAAATGATGAACAGACATCCTGAAAAATCCAGCAAGACCCAAATTTAAGTATATATGAAGCACAATACATTAAACAGGCACCAGGTTATTAAAACATAGCAAGTAGGGACTAAAACAAGCATGCCTTCCATTCTTAGACAAGCATCAGTTATAAATCATTTCTCTCCAAACAGAAATGTTTCTTAGTCAAATACAGAAAAAAAGGAAAACAAAAAGGAAAAAGCAAAGGTCTAACTGCCATGTATACTCAATTTAAATGCCATGTCTTACTAGAACCCAATAAGTGGAACGTCTGTTTTCCTTCTTTGGTTGAGCCATCACATTTGTCAAAATTTTATGATAATTCATTCCATCATTCCTCAGACATTTAAATGACAGACAGTCATTGGGAAAAAAAAAAAAAAAAACAAACAACAAAACTCTGTAATCCTACTATTCATGTTAAACTGCCTCTAGAGAGTTTTTTAAAGTACATCACGTCATGGTAGGAGCAGAGCCCTAAACTTCTCAATTTCACTTATGATTTGCTGCCTTTTTGGAAAATGACAATAAATTGGCTCTCTACTATTCTTGACCTCTTGACTTTTGAACTCTGTCTGTCCATGCTTTAACCTTGCTTGTTTAAGTCAGCAGCTATCGTATCACCCTGATCCTCTCCCAGAGGGTCTGGAGATTTAAGTTTCCTGAACGGTTAAGCTCCCCCTCTAGTGTTCACTGCTCATCACATTATTCCTTTAAAAAGGGGAAAAATACGTCACTCCAGTCACTTCATAAGTTCCCAAAAAGATGGCTTCTGCCCATTTACAGCTAAAGACTTTAATGACAGTAGCAGGAAAGGGTAAATAGAAACCTTTAAATGTATTTTTATTTGGCTTCTTTCAGCTGATTTTGTAAGAACAAACAGAAAATACCTATGAAAACCTAGTCTGAAATTAGGATAAAAATGTCCGATATTTCAGGAAAAAAAAAGAAAAAAATCTAGTGGCATGCAAAATATCTGAAATAGTTGGGGTTTAGATGGCAAAAAATAGCATATCATTATCTCTGGAAAGCATCTGTGTCTTCATAAGTGAGTGAGTTAATAACTGAAAATCAGGTGTGAGAAATCTTCATTCAAGAGCTCATTTCTAATGAAATATGTGAAAGAGTTTCTCACATATCTCTTTCCGTACTCAGTCTTGGTAGTGATCTGCAAAATACATCTTTTTTTGCTTGAGGGTCAATATATTCATATATATACACACACATTGATGATTTGGATTTACATTCATGAAACAAATTCTAAATGAACATCATTTAGTTATAATAATCAAAATCTGGAAACCTGAAAGGTAAAAGTTCTGTGTCTTTATAAAACACAGCCTTGGACCCACATCTAGACACAACACAGAATTTATTGTATTGTGAAACACTGAAAAAATAAACCCTGGCTTTTCAAATGAGAGTATGTTGCCATATCATCTGTAAATCTGATTTGATTTAACTTTAAATGCATAGCATTTTAGTTAAAGCAAGAAATGTAAAATCAGACCCTGCCTTCAAGTCCTTCTTTGCAAATCCAGAACATAAAAATGCCCCAAACGAAACAAGCTCTTTACAAAATATTATTAAAAATTCAAAGCATAAATGATAATCTGGGGCAGAAAATATTTAGAATTTTATTAGCCTGGATAATTTCTCTTAGCTGATATCTCTCTGTGATTGATATATGCAATACTTTTCTTGTAGCAGCTATTGTTTAACTGCACAGAAATAAAAAAAACCCCAGACTTAAACAGATGCCAGCTAAAAAGTCACTGGTTTTGTTTTAGATATGAAAACATGTATTAGATGATCTCCAAGCAAAATTCTGTTGGAACATTTTAAATTGTTCTAATGACTCTAATGCAAAAAAAAAAAAATCTTTTGAAAATTATGCTCATTGAGTCAAAATTTTCTTTCAGAAGAAAAATAGAAATCATGACGTTTTGGATAACTTCTAAATGGTCTGTTTAACTTTCGTGTTTTTGTGTGGCTTTTCTTCTTTTTTTCCCCTCAATATTAAATATTACAGCATGCAAAATTTGAAGTAAAAGTGTAAAACTTATCTGAACAAGATCAGCCACCTTAATGGATTTAGGGTTCCTTTTCACACTATATTATTTTATGAACAATTTCCAATATCTGGATTTTTCATTCCAAGTCACATTGAAAACTTCAACTACCTGATGCAATGGACAATTTTGACCTCTGTGTCCTTCTATGAGGTGTACGAGATAGCAAATTTGGGAGTACTTACAAAAAAAAAAAAAAGCTTCAGAAATTAGAACTGCAAATTTTGCAAGCTTCTTAAAGTTATTTATTTTGCTAGTGTGCAGCAGAGTTCTGAAATCAGAATATATTTAGACTGGTTAGATCTGTGAGCTGCAAGTATGTGCGGATTATATCTGTGCTGAGGAATTTCTAGCTGAAGTGGACAGAACTATCGAAATCCATCTTAGAGCAATCTCTTTACAAAAGTGCAATTTCTAAAGCACTATGGAAATAAGCTGTATAAGTGCAAAGGTAGGGCATAGATTGATTATTTTCAAGAAAGAGAGGGGTTGGTACAGAAATATGAAGGATCATCTTTAATACCGTTTATTCTGAGTACAGGGCACTGTTGGACAGAGAGCTAAAATATAATGAGAATTGACTAATGAGGCATTAAATCATCCATAAAGCAAAGTCTGATGTCTTCTTTATGTGCAGTTAACATTGCATGCAAAATAATACACACTTCAGTTCTTCAGTACTACAATAACAGTACCCATCTTATCCGGCTGTCCTCCAGTGAACATCCCAGAGAATAACATGTTATTGAGGCTAAGGAGATTGTCTGGTGTAATATTGATATTCCCAAAAATGGGAAATGATCATCTCTGTTGCAATAGGGATGGCATGATCCGCAGACCAAGGAGATAAGTCAAATGAGAAACCACCAAAGGCAGTACGTAAATAGGGCTCCAATATATCTCAGCATCTTAATCAGTTTCTAAATTGTTTCTCTGACAAGAAATCAGTTGCTGTGTGAAAAGGAGCAGGGTGCAGAGAAGAACTCAGGAAGATAAAAAAATAAAGACACAGATATTTCACCCATCATACAAAATTCCCTTCAACGAGGAGCCAGAATGGTGTAAGAGACACAGCACTTTATCAGAATATTTGCTCCTGAAATCTGGTTTCTTCAACAGTGAAAGTCACAATAAAGAGATATAAATATTATTTCACATGTCTAAGAATTAAAGATGGCATGGACTTCAAAATATATCTTTAAAAAATGGTATTGACTGGTAGTGTGGAGATAAAATGAATAAGATAAAGGTTAAAAACAAAGAGGGAAAAACAAATTTTGTCTATCATTTCTCTGGTCAAAGAATTTTTTTAAAAAAGTTTAAAAAGGACAATAGAACTGATAAGGACTTCTTTATAAAAATGCATATAATGTCTTATTAATCAAACAAACTTCTCTTGAAGGATATTCTGCCTTAAATGTGTTTAAATTGGCAATTTAACATACTTCTGAATTAAAGAGAAAAACAAAACAAAACAAACTCCCAATACTACAGATAATAATAAGGTTGCAGTTATAAGTCATACACAAGATTAGAACAATTCTTCACTTAACAATTTACTGTATTTGCAAGGTATCCTGCAGAAGATATTTGAGCAGCATTGAAACAATGTAGACATTGAATATGGATTAGAACTTTGTTTTCTACGCTGCCTCTGTGACTTTGATCTACATGGAGAATACTTGAACTTCTCAAGTTCATTAAATCATTAGCCAAAAAAATTATATATGATTGGACAACACTCTTGCCTATCAATGAGCAAAAACCTGCTAAATATTTGAATAAGCTTTAGTTCTCTTAAATCCTTTTTTCTTTTAACACCTGGTATTATTATGTGATAAGATATCTATAACCTTTATAGGCCTGTAAAAATGGGAAACCTGCTGTATCTAAAGTTTGTATAAAGGTTCATTTGGTACCCAGAAAATGTTTTCTTCACTAATTTCTCAAGTGTAGCTTACATAACTGCATTATATTGTTGTAAAATCAGGAACGAAACATCCTGTTGTAGCTTCAATTAAATCAAAATTATTTCTGGCTTGTTTATGACAGTGGTGGGACAGAATGCTTATGTTCTTTGAACTCTCTTCCTACCTATTTAAAATATGACTTAAGATATTGCTTCATTACTATATATCCATCTATCTTCTGCTACTTTTTAAAAAAATTAAGACTACATAGCAAAAACAATTTCTTAATATTTTTATTTCTTTATTTTCTTCCTTGAAGACTGTAAGGGAAAGAATTTGATTTGCTTATAAGTCTTCTGTTTGTTTGTATCATTTGGTGAGACAGTTTATGAATATGCATGTTGGTTATATATGAATGGGAAGGAATTATTTCTTGGGACACAAGCTCTGAGTCTGACTCTTTGGTCAGTTTTGTGTTCTTTCGTATTTCTTGCGAGAGTTAATGCCATAGTCAAGGCTGAGCCTGTGAAGTGGGTAACTAAGCATCCCTCCTGTTAGTCAACAATTGCACTGAACTGCTGCCATGAAAGGTCAGGAAGGGAAAGATCATGGATCAAACCCTTGGAGGGATTTGAGTAGCGGATCAGAACTGGACACTTCCATCAGCACAACATGAAAGGATGAGCAGTAAAAGTAAAACTGACTGCTAGGCAAATTGATTGACAGACCCTCTTGGTGGGGCTTATACACCAACTCCCACCCTGCCTGAGTTACTAGCTGGTGCTTTTTTTGGGTGTTTTTCATTCTTAGATGTATTGAGCAGCAATAATGTTGTGTCATATTATTCTTCCTCTTTAATATTCATAGCAAGTAAGTACAGATAAAACCAATACACATAAGCACCAAGGCTGTCTAATTTTCCTTAACCTATATACTCTTAGGAGCAAACAGAGCTGTCATTTTAACAGTTTTTCCTTTGGAAGTTTGCCTTTTCAGCCTCTTTTTAATTTTTTTATTTACTTCTTCTTGTGACTCTCATCCATATAATTCTTTTGAAGAATCAGTCAAAAGTCCTTTTCTTACTGCAAATCAATCAATCAGTTTCTTATGCCTGACAAGGCCTGTTACATACTATAGAGTCACAAAGCATCCATTTATGTTTCCTTAACAACATTTTTTCCTTTGTTTACCACAAAGAGATTGCCAAATTCTTTAGAGGACAAATACGCAGACATCTATGTTACTAACTCCTATAATGGGTATCACTATTATGGAATTTCTGGTATGAGGCCTGTCTTTAAAAGACCTTCTCTACCTTGGTATACATAGCAATAGTTGGAAAAAGTAAACTGTACAGTGATAGTGCATTTTCTACACATTTCCATAATACTATGGGTACTTAGAGAAAAAATTCACACTCCAATCATTACTTTCAGATTCAAGCTGTACCAGCTCCCATGAGTAGTGTAGAAAGGAAAGTTTTCAGGTAGTTGTCTTCTTTCCATAACATTGAAAAGAAAAAAAAGCTTTTATTGCTTTACAAGGGTGCCTGACACCCAGATGAAGAAGATGGAGAGGAACTGGGAAGATGAACCCTCTACTAGCCTTCTTCAGCCTTTGGATTAAGTGAATTGAAGATAATGAATGGTATGAAAAGAGTATAAGCTCTTCTTGTCACTGACTTTTTCTGGGCTTAACTCTGACTGTGTTAAGAAAAGTAAAATTTTTCAGTTTTCTAAAACTTAATGATTTCTTATTAATTTTAGTGGGCTATGTGCAGTTTAGGCCTATTATTTTCAGAAGAAATGATTTGATGAGCAACTTCTCTGTAACTCCTTCCGTATGATCTTCTGCTTGCAAAAGTAGAGAGGAGTATATAACATTTGAAAACCTATGCATCCCCAAAATTAGCTCTAAAAGTTCTTACATGCAAAGAACATTGCTCCAAATCTGCTAAAGAGCAAAGTGTATGTATACCAGTGCCTATGTTCTTAACTAAAATATACTGCAACTTGGAGAAAACTATTTTTAAAATTCCATTAATGGATACAAATTGTTTCACGGATCTTTGTTTTTTCTTTGGTTTGACCTTTCTGTCATCCATCTCTTTAAAGAGTTGAGAGATAAGACTGACAAAAATATGGACCCTCAGTTCAGAGCAGGTGTTTTCCAACCTTCCAATACATAAGGAGGAAATTGCTTTCTAGATTCGTTCTGCAATACTTCAAAATTTTAAAAGAAGTGTATTTTGCATCTGTTAAAAGTACTGGATTGATCACCAGTGAGACCTGTTAAGTAGCACAGGCAGCAGAAGTGAAAATTTTTGTATATCTATTTTTTGGATGGATTTTAACCTTAAGATGATCCATGTCTGAAAATGGAAGTGTGTCCTCTATAACCATTTGGTACTTTCAACTTTTCAAAGTGACAATAACTTTATTGGATGCTCTGAAAAATACACAGACAAACATATTTCCTGTTGTTTATGGAGCACCACTAATGAAGTGTCATGACTTCAGTCAACTAAATAAGATAGCTATGCTTTAATATGCAGTTTGAGTGTGATTTTATTTAATATCATGAATGAATCTGAAAGCGATATTTCCCATGACTGAAACGGATAATTTCTGAACAAATCTTTCTGATTCTCAGAGACAACTAAAGAATGTACAGTATAACTCATTTATGACAGGACTTAAAGTATCATTAAGTCAATCTGACATTTTCTCTAATATTGGACAGACTTGACTTATGCTAGAGGAAGCATTCTTAGCACTTGTCCATATTGTATTTGCTGTGAAGAGGCCAGCTGAAGTTTGGACAATGCAATGAAACACCCATTATTTTTCTCACTCATTCACATATGCCCAGTGCAGGACTTGTAGGAGGCTGCAGAAGTAATAGTGTGAGTACAATGTCTTTTACCTGGAATTGAATATCCTGGTATTTGTCAAAATTGGAGAGGAAAAACATTCCAGAAATATTGAATATTTTTCATAATCTTGCACACCATACATTTTATTCTTCTGACCACGAAATTTTTTACAACAGCACTGTAACAGATTCAGTTTTGGGTTGGGTTTCTCCAGACACTGAGATGATGTTCTGCAGGCAGCATTTTTAACTTGATTACACTCACGCTGGTTTATGCCTGATGCAGTCTGGCCCATTCAAAGTATAAAACTTCCCATCATCCTGCATCCTGCAAGTAACACAAAGCTACTTGTGGTTTCCATGTGCAGAGACAGTTTGGTAAAACCAGATAAGAATAACTCTATTTTGAGCCAGCCTTACACACAGCATAAGGCTGTACATTGAGGGCATAACATTGGTTAATGTAGACTGCACTGTAGAAAGGAGATACATTAACACAAGGAAATGGTATGAAACAGCAGAGATGCTCTGCTCTGATTTAACCTCTCAAGATTTGGACCATATAGGAGGCAGGATATCCTTTACAATATGTTTTGAAGCACAGCAGAAGCATATGTCTTTCCCCAGACTGTAGCTGTGTCTTTCTCCGTACAGTAGCCTTTTCTCTATGTGCTGGGAAACATGAAGGCTTTTTTCCTTTTCCTGCTTGCAGAAAGTTTAGAAGATTCTGGAGCAACCTCCAAAATCTAAAATATATAATATAGTTATAATGCTGCTCATGTATACTAGAAGATCTTATTATCTTCAAAATGAATTGCCAGGAAGACCAAAAACAGGTCCTGTTTTTGAAGGCTTTTCTAAAGGGTCTTCTGTCCATATTTTCAGAAGGAGCTATTCATAGTGGACATCTTGGTTTTGTGTCATGTAGTTGAAATGTTTTGCTTCTCAAAGTTGATCATACCTGCAAATATTGACCTGTGGACGTAAATTACTTTTACAATCAGGACTATGAGGAAACAAATTGAATATTCAAAATCTGTGTCAGCACATGGCTTTCTGTATATGAACATTCAGAGGAAAAAATAAAAAGAAAAAAAAAAGAAAAAAAGAATTGTCAAGACTGAGCTCCTCTTTCCATCCAATTTCAGAACAACAAATACCACCAGTGTTAACACTTCCTCCTTTTTTGACTAGTCTGCTTAGAAAAAGTGCCTGAAGATTGACAACCCGTTTGTAAAGCACACCAGAAATCATGGCAAAGATTATTAAATGATATTTCCTAACACAACAAAAATAATCTACTAGATTTTCCCATCAACCTTTAATTGTTTTGTCTAGTATAACTTAAAAAAATATTAAAACCAAACCACTAAAACTTGTGCTACAGTTTAACATGGAAACCATCTATTATCCCTCACTTATCTGTTACTCACCCCCAATCATACACAGCATTTTGCATGTGTATCTAGTCTTTCTTCCATGAAGAGTACAAGGTTGAAATCTTGAACCCCAATGCTATGTAATCTTGAGATTAGGAACTCTGAAGAAAATGGCAAGAATATAGTTGGACAGGATGAATTAAAAAAAGAGTAAGAAGCAAAATGGCATATCAATGTCAACATTTTCAAAGCAAGGTTAGCTTGACAATTCTTTGTGGTAAGCATATTACTGCATTTTCTTTCTAAGAGTTTTGTGGAAATACTGATAAGATACTGTAGATAATGTTGCCACACAACTGAGAAGTTACCCTCCCTGCAATGCTCATTCACTTGCAGATTAGAAATCTAAAACAGCAGAAAGGTTATGAGGTAAGAAATAAATAGGCACATTATCATTTGTAACATTATGCCAGATTAATTTCATTTTCTTGAACACCTCACTAAACAGTATTATAAACAATTATTGATTTTATTCAGTATTTATCATTACATAAAAATAGATAAATGAAGAGCACTGCTGGCTTCTAAACTTGATGGGAGGGAAAAAATATTATTTTCAATTAATTGATAATATGTGACTTCAGTGAACCATTTACTGCCTTGATGTTCTATGATGTTCCTAGGTCATCTTGCTAGGTGATTTGTGTATTATGCTGTTGAGACTCTTCACTTCAATACTGTCAATAAACTGAAAATGACTCTAAAAAGTACCATAAGGAGAAAAACCCCTAAGTTTGGAGGCATAACATAAGAAAAGAACTTTACTTGAAATAAACAGAACTGCACAAGGAAAGCGGATGTTAGTTAGGGTTGAATCTTAAGGTCAATTAATGTTTAAATTAGAATCAAATAAACATTAAATTAATTTACAGGGGACATCTGGGCATTTAAACTGGATTGCATGAGAAAATTTCTTCTCCATTTTTTGGATTCAATCTGAACACCATTGCTACTCCTAAACTGCTTCTGAAGATTGCTTTTGTATTATAAAGGAATTGAGAAAGTATGGCTTACTACTACTGCCCCTTATGGTTTCATGCTAATCTGTAAGAAGCCTACTATGTGCCCATGAGACATAGAAGATCCTGCCCACTGGTGCCCCACAGTCTGTTCAGGGATGGAGATTTGTTCTTATCCTTATCAGTAAAGCAAACAAACAAAACATACCCACAAAACAAAAATAATAACTTGGTTGGTTCTTTCTGCCTATTCTTAGAGAGGAAGATGTCAATTGAAAACAGCAGTTAAAAACCCTCCAAATTCTAAAATGCTTAAAATGTAAAAGAAAATCCTGATATTCAGAAAGGTCTGATCTGTGCTTTAAATACGTTATTATTCAACATAATGAAGTTATTTTATCAAGATCTATATAAACATAACCTGATGGATCTTGTCAGACTGAATTATTAAAATTTTTGCAGAAGGAGAACAAGAAAACTTGTGGATATTTCCACCTTTTCTGCTTGTGATGAAAACCAGTATGTTTTGTGTATTTAAATTAAGATTACAAGAAAATCTGTTCATCTGTACAGATTTCTTTCTCCCTATATAGTGGGAAAAAAAATCTCATTTAAAATGACAGTTTAGTGTTGAATTACAGCTATTTTAGTGTGACTATTATTAGCTTCTTCTGTTTATCTATGTAAAGTATTTTTATAAATTATCAAAAATCATATTTTCCTTTCTCTGGTTCATTCATTAACAGAAATAGCAGATAGCCAAACTAAAAGTAAAATTTGTGTCCATTGGTTGAACACTAGAAAATTGTACTTTGTTTTCATAGGAAAAAATCACCTATATATTCCTGTTGTAGATTTGCGATTTAGGTGTTATCCATGCATAAAAAAATTTCCTTGCACAAAAAGATGGAATCTCCAGAGGTTTTTAGCTGAAATATCCTTAGAGAAAGTATAATCCGAAATATGTCAACATCTAATAAGATGATCCAGCTGTAAGTTTTGTGATCATGGAAACATTGGAAACTAAGCAAAGATAGGAGCAGTGTTACAACTATGTTTTTTGTTAATCAATAAATCATCATGTTTGAAATTGTATACTAATCTCTTTAAATTTCTTGAAGAGCAAGAAAATAGGTATAAGTATTTTTGTCTCTATTAACATGAAACAACAATACCGTTAAACTCCTATTCATCCAGAGATACACGGTCAACAAAAAGTTCACATTTTTTCAGAATCAGGAGCGGAAACAAAGGGTCCTAATGAAATTATCTGTTTCCAAAATGCTAAGTGAATACTCTCTTGGAAAACTGCCTTAAATGCAATTCTGTTTTAAATGTGGCTTGGAAAGCTGTCACCTGAAGCTCACTTCAATGCACTGATGTGACTTTTCAAAAACCTCAACAAAACTAAACCTGAATTAAAAACTGCTTAATTCCCCCATCTCCCATCCCCCTTCCCTCCAACTTTGCTATGGCTGTCTAAATAGCCCAGGAGAGATAAATCAAAGCCTGAACTGTAACCTTACACTTATATACTTGTTAAGTGACTTTTTTACGGTCTGTTATTGCTAGAAATAGGATTGCTTTTAAACTAATGTTGTCTGGCGGGCAAAAGTGAGTGAAATCACAAAGCCTGGAGGAACACTAATTACTTGTTTTAATTAGCAGCAACTTTCACTGGAGTATAATCTCCCTACAGGCCACTTTTTGGTAGGTGTGGAAAATTAAAAAAAAAAAAAAGGTACATAGAAACAAACCAATAATCTCTTATTTATTCCTAAATGAGAGCTGTGCTCTTGTCCCAGTGTAGGCACAGGCTTTAGAGGGAGCTGCTCACTCCAGGGGGAGTGGGGCCTGCAGCACTGGCTGCTTCACTTGGAGACCTTTGGCAATCAGTAGCACAAAGCAGTCCCTTATTTTATGCTGCTACATCATAAAAGTGCTCCTTTTGTTACATTTCCTCTCTTTAAATGGACTTAATCCCCTTTTCAGTTCAGCCTGTAGTGAATTCCTCAGGGACATCTCACTTGTCACAAGAACTGCAATGGCTCGCTTGGCAAATCTTTCAGCCTTTTTTGAATTCCTTGGTTTTTTTATTTTCCACATTAAATCGCACTTTCCATTCTCCTTGACATAGGGCAACCCCCTTAATGATGACAGAGAGACAGAAATTCCTCCACTCCCCCCTAAGTCACCATTTTGTTGCTGAGAGGCAGCTTGCCAGTCTGGAAATCAAACATGGTTTTCAGCAGGTGGACACACTGAAAGTCATGGGCTGAGAAATGGGGAGGCTACAGGGAACTTGGCTTCCCGCAGCAAATTAAGTTGTCCATGAATCCTTTTCATTTACATGGAACTGGATTTATGGCTGGTTTTAACTTCTGAAAGAGCTGGAATACAGGTGCTCCTCGTGGAGGGTGATGTGGGTTTGTGTGGCTAGATGATCAACAGAGATGATTATTTTTTGTTAATAACAAGTGACAAAAATTTCAAGGCAGAAGAAAACATCAATAATATTTTGATTATTGATGAAAAAAGGGCTATGAAAAATACTAATTTAAATTTTAGTTAAACACTGTTTTAGTCATAAGAATTGGTAAAGCCCTCTGAAAATGTAAATATATGTTGAATTCTAGAAGATATATCCATATATAACCTGATATATGTATAATCAAATATAATCAGATACAATGATCTCTTCAATCTCATAAATTAGGAAACAAAAACTTGGCTTGTAGTAGAAAAAAAGAGAATGTTCTCAACATTTGTGTTACTTTACATTGAGCTGACTAAGCTTCTTGAAACAACATGATTTCAGCACTTTACAAAAATTTCAGGTTTTATTAAACTCTAGACCTATGCCAGGTCTAGAGTTTGTCCCTTGTCTGGAGACAATACCTTTGACTTTTTTAATCTTCCATTTATTTTTCTCTCCTAAGCGCAGAAACAACAAGGAACAAAAGGAGCAACATTTCTTAATTAAATGTTAATATTTATATGCTAATCCTTTTTTGCTGGAATTTGAGAAGGACAAGGTAGAAACCTGTTCTCTAACAATGAACTTACTTTTGTGTTTATTTATACACATATACGTACACATGCATGTATGCTTTTGAGACATCATAGAAATCAGTCTTTAATATCAAAGTTGTCGAGATGAATCATGACATATCTCTATCAGTGGAGTAAAGAGCACAGGAAGAACATGCTTCCCGACATGCAGGTTACAGATGCTGGAATGACAGCTGCCGCCTCCTGATCAAAGTATTAATCTTTTGGTCTTAATTAATCCGATACAATGATTGGGGTGGGGGGCGGGGGACGGGTTGTGATGTGGAAAGAAGGCATTTTTAACTGCTGCTTTTTATTTGTTTTGTATTCCACCTTACAAAGTTGCAAGCTGGTATTATAACATCTTTATGTGAAAGTGTTTTACAGCTTTTTCCTTTTGTTACAATCTGTCATGTAAAGGCAGCATTGCCACATTTTGTAATATATTCCAAAACACACTTTGTGGTGCACTTCAGGCATGAAAGCAAATAACTGCTTTTGTAAAAAAGCCCAAACCAAACAAAAAAACCCGCCCATGTCCAGAAGCAAAAATCCCCACAAGCTAGAGAGTAAATAAAAACCACAAGAGCAAAAAATTAAAAGCACCAAGGAAAAGCTCTGGACATAATCACACAATTGATTCTCATTTGTGCCATTTTTGCCTAAGAAGGAAAAGTATCATTCCTTAATAAATAACATTTTTACCATCTGGGGAAAAAAAAAAAAGCAGAGATACAAGTTGAAAGATATTCACTGAGCGCGTTAAAGCAGCATTCTTGTCAGTGTGAATCCACGTGACCAACCCGCATCCTCAGTGAGAGGTGGGAGACAGTTTTGGGTAATAACGCAAGGAGAATTACAAAATGTATTTAACAATAATATTCATCATCATCATAATCATCATCATCACAACAGCAACAATAATAACAACAGTAATAATGATAACAATAATACCAACAGCTATCACTACTATTACTACCATAACAGCAACAACAGCAACATTAATATTCTGATTTTTTTGCCTACCGTTCCCCCCCCAGCCCCTCTCCCTCCGCCCAGGATGGTTTTTTGGCTGGATTTGGCAGTGTTTTTTACCCCGGTAGGCATCTCCTGGATTTCATTTTCTCTTTCTCTGCCTCCCTGAGCTGGCTCCAGCGAGCTGATTGTCTGGAAGACTGAGACTGAAAGAAGCAGAGATTTGAAAGAAAAAAAGTAAACATTACTAACAAAGACTATAATTGAAAGGGGCTTCGTGAACAAGGGGTGTTGTCGTAAAGCAAAATAGGCGAGGGTGGGGCTGCCTGGGGCTCTTTGTCTTCGTGCACACTGAAGCTGCCTGTTGTGCTGCATTGTACTAGGCAGGAATTTACCATCTCACAAGTAGGCTAATAGCTACCTCTACAAACAAATCGAACTGTAAAGCTTAAATATTTATAGCTATTTATTACTCCATTTTAACTGTTAATGGCCATTTCTGGTTCCAAGACTTAGGAGTTTTGGAGGTTTATTTTTTTTTCTATTTTTTTTTAAATGCATGTGTTATACTAATTGCTCGTTAGTCTACGGAGCACCACTCCTGTAGCAGTTCTGTGCGTATTCTGCCACCCAGAAGTGACTGAGGGAAAATAGCACTACAACAGGGTTTTTTTTGTTTGTTTGTTTGTTTTTTTTGTTTGTTTGTTTGGGGTTTTTTTGGTTTTTTTTGTATTTACAACGCAGCAGTAATTTAGAACTACAGTTTCAGATTCCTTACCTGGATGATTAGAAATATTTTTGTGGGTTTTTTAATTTAAATTTCCTGCAAAACTGTTTCTTGTCATAAATTTGGTGCCACTTGATGTGAATAGAACAGAAAGAGGAAAAATACAGATGGAAAAAGAAGAAACATGAGGATAGACAATAGATTGTTACTGCTACTTATGTGCTTGGAAGTGTTTAAAGCAGTTTGTGCAAAGATCTCCATATTGTTTAGACATCGTATCACTAAATATTAAGGCTTGGAAATAATATCTGGGATAGCTTTCAGTGCATCACTCTTAATCTAATTGTATGGGATCTAAACAGAGATTTCAATACAGCATACACACCTATTAATTTTCCTTGATTTCATAAGCTTAAGATGCCTCTTTACATTTTGAAGCTATAGCATGTGTACCAATAAAAAAATTAAAAAATGAAAACAATGTAATATTTAAAGCAAATCACACACTAAAAAAATTCCTCAGAAAACCTTGATTACATTTTAAAATGTCAGGATGTTTTCTTTTGCCAAGGTATAGTTTCCTGACTTTCTTATTACTATGGTGAAGACAATGACAATAATTGTGTTATTACGTGTTCTTTTTTACCACAATACCCTCATAACTGGGGGAAATCTTACTGCTCAAAAACAGACCTTAGGAAAATAAGAGATAGGTTAAAAGGATGTGGGCAAGTTTTCACTTCATGGAAGGCGTCGCTTTTGGACATTTCTTTTTCATTTGTTCTTCTTTTTTAAGGATAGAAAGATCCCAAGTGCCATATGTCAATAAATCCTCTCTCTTCTCTTCATACAGCAGCTACACTTCAAGAAAGGTCGTGATAACTACTACCCTGCAAGATCAGCATACAAGTCTGTAGTTGTAAGCAAAATTGCTCAGTGTGGAGGATACAGGAATGAGGATTTGCTGCAAAAGTACTAAGTCAAATACATTCTTCTCTGTGATGCAATGTATTTGCATGGTTATATGTGTGAAGGGTCAGTCTCTGAAGCTTCCTACAAATTGGTAAGTGCTGGGTATGTGTGAAATGGTATTTTGAACATGACAAAAGGAATTGATTTTTTCCATAAGTTTAATAGAAAAGGGCTAATGATCACTTTCTGTACTTTTTACATAAGCATTTTACATCTACATCCAGTAATGTCTTTATTCCACCTGAGAGAGTTGTCAGGAAAATAAAAAGATCACTTGATCTACATTCCACAGTGATGTATTTAAATATTTCTCACTTACTACTTATAAATTTTGGAAACTTTCAGAATGATCCTTAATTTAACTTTCTGTTGACCTTTTCCTTTTTCCATCCTCAAATTACTAAATAGGAACTGCAGGAAACATAGCACCCAATACATGGCAACTAAAAGAGGACACTACATATATACTTGTCAGTTATTAAACACTGACTAAGGGTATATGATGTATTTGTGTGAAAATGCCTGTGATTTTACTAGTTTGAAGATTAATATCAAGAAAGATTCAATTCTAAAGGGAGGAGTAACACAGAAGAAGGATTTGCTTCAAAATTTGCTTAAAAATGTGTTGATGTTATACCAAATTGGATGTCCTCCTAAATGTTAGGTAAAGCTGTAGGCAGAAGAATTTACCATGTGATAGTTATAGTTCCTGCTATGTCTGAAATTAGAGAACATATTGATAATGCTTCATCATGTACTTAAAATCTAGAAAGGCCTAGTAGCTTTTTAATAGTGTATCTGGAGTATCACTTACTATCTTACTACTACTACGAATTTCAGAATTTTCTTGAGTATTGCTTATATTTCCTCAAGCAATAATAAAATGATAATCCTCCTCCTGAAGGTTTGTACCATCTGTGATGTCTTTCTCTTAGCTGCCTAAGTTCCTTTCTTGTTACTATCAGGACCTGGAAAATCCAGAGACTAGGAATAGCTAAACTATTTCAGCGAGAGCTGGATCCAATACTTATCAATCATTGGGACAGACTTTAATTATAAAGTGTTTAAATAAAGTTAGTTGCTGATCAAATCTGTCGTAATGACTGATAGGAGTTGTAGTCCACTCACTCAGAGACAGCTATTGGGGTCACCAGGACTCTGGAGGCTACTACTTTGGAAGAGCATAAAATAGAATTCAGGTTGTGAAAGGTAATATCCTTCACGTTTTCATCTCTCTAATCTGAAGCCTTTGGGAAGTAAAAATTGCATATTTCATTGATGGTGGCCCTGGAGAAATGATCGCCTCACAATTCTCTTATGACCTTCAGGCAGCATAAGCATCCTATGTATTTGACTTTTTATTCTGGAAGGGAAAACAAGAAGATATAACTAACTGCAAGGTTCACAAGTTGGTAGCTGGCAGCTCTTTATACAAAATTTGGAAACATTGAGGGTGCCAAGAACCACAGATTCTACCCTTCACACTCTAAGCATTGAGAAAACCCTCATCACCATGAGAAAAATTCTTATCACTGTGAACAAGCATGAAGCACACATAAAGTACATATTTTTGGGAACGTGAGGTCCTAAGCTTTGAAGAGGAAGAAACCTTTTCTGCTGCAGGTAGTTATTCTCTAGCTTTGCAAAGAGAAGACAAATTGTCCCATTAGCACTGGAACAAACTGAGCGTGGTTTCTTGACGACTTCGATAGGCTTTTTTACAGTAGTAATTACCAGTGCACCCCTCTTTTTCCCATACTGAGATGATGACTCTAGGAACTAAGTCTCACCTTCCACCTACTCCTCTGGCAGCAAAAGCATCTTGGTGGGTTTTATGCAATGGAAGCACTGATCTTGCACCAAGAGTCTGAGAGCACTCCTTACTGACAGTCTCGTACTACAGGAATAAATTGGGTCTGCCTTTTGTACCCAGTCACTAATTTTCAGGAAACCTACAGGAAACTTACTAAGTTATTTTTTAATATTTTGCCTGAAATTTCCTGAAACTGGACAATTGGTCAAAAATTACTAAAAGGGAACTACCAGGCACATAGGTGGATGACGCAGCCTTATTTTCCTGGAAAGCAGACTATATCTCCAAATTCCAGCTACTGTTGCTGTAAGTATTTCCTCACATGTATAAAACATGTCAGTTAGTGACCTTCACAAAGTTCAACTAAGTGACTTGGATGAGGCATAGTAAAACAGGTTCTTCAATGTCTAGCAAGACAATTAATTCTCACATTCTGAATGATTACCTGTTGAATGCTGCTTCAAGCATATCTGCAGAACATAGCTTCTTCCTACTAAATATAGCAGAGGTTTTTTGACTTAACTAGTTATCTTGGAAAGAGAGGCTTGTCTTTTACTCACCCACCTCCTTCACTTATGAGTGATATTAAACCCATTTGCCTGCCTGTCAGCTTGTCACACACAAGTTTACATCTATATTCCTGCACTTATCTGAATCTACAGCCTTTATACACTAAACACTTTCATAGAGCTGATTTGTAAAAAAGGACCATCTTGCTCTCTCTTCAAGATTAGTATTTGTCATAAGGCTTGTAAGAGATCAGCCAACCAGTCAGCCAGTTCTCTTGAAGGAAGAGACAGCTCTTTTTCTGTAAAACAACTCCCGTGCAGATCTGAGTGTAGTGATCTACATATGCATATTGAAGAGATTTTTTTTTTTAAATGCGACTTTGGGCTGCAGGAGTTTTGTGGCTGAGGTTGCTCCTAACAGTTTCCTCCTTCTCTTTAAAATCTTAAATATTTTGTATTGGCCGTTGTAATGTATCCTGCTTAGGTAAAGTTTCTTAGGTCTGGTGGTATCTTGCGAATGAATATACTAGCGTTTTCAACTGAAAACAATGTCTTACAGGAGAAGCCCATTTTGTGATTATACGAAGCCTAAATTTCCAGTATATATTTGAAAACAAATAACAGAGCAGAAAATAGCATGAGAATGAAAAAGAAATTCTTCCTGCTTTACCAGAACAACAAAGTTTGTCTGCATCTAGTAATTCTGGAAAATTCCTCATCTTTGTGTACAAAATAGACTGTTCTACAGATATATCTTGCTTCTGGAAGGAACCCTGCTGAGCCCTCTGAGCAGTGGGAAGAAGATTTGGCTCAGGGGCTTCTATGAGCTCTAGTTAAGAAGTGGGTGATAAAAAGGATGAGTCCATTTTAAGAGTGAACTTGAAAATATTCTTCAGAGGTGTAACATTCACATGCCAGAGTAAATATCACAAAGCATCTTTTGCTTCTGAAAGTTAACTGCTGTCATAATGACCATCTGTTGGCTCTAGGTTTCTAACATTCCCTGACCTATGACATTTATGACAAATTATGCACCAAAGTGCTAGAGACATCTTGTTAAAATGAAGCCTGAGGCCTGCAAGTTCTAACCCCTTTTGTCTTTAAAAGCATGGGTTAAATGGGAACAAGAAGTAGTTTAGACAGAAAACAGACATGGCCATGGCTAAAAGGAAATGAAATCCTAATCCCCTAACCCTTTGACTTTTGCAGCTTGCTGCACAGCAATGTGCTTTCAACCATTAAACTACCTTAACCTTCTGAAGGGCCAAATCAGTTTAAATTGAGTGAAAATTTGCACATTACCACACAATCTTTGATTGATTCCTGTTTGAAAATTTTATGGAAGATAACCGTTTAATGCAATACTTTTTACCAACAAAATATGTTTCACAGTCACTTCCAGTACACATAATATTTGATACCATATAAAAGCAATGTGAAGGAACACTTTTCTAAGTCACATGTTAGTCTAGCTGTAAAACCCAACTGGTGTCAGATTTAGACAGATCTCTACAGTTTATCTGAGGCTAGCTAATATCTACAGGAATTTAAAAAAAATGCTCATTTTTTAAACTCTTTCTTTGATGCATTCACCAGCTTATCCTGTTGTGTTGCTTCTGTGTTATTAGCTTAAAGACAGCAGAAACTCAATTCTTGTCTCAAAATGTTAACCTTCATATCTATCTATCTTTAGATAGATATAGGTAATAGATATAGCTATAAATTTAATTATGGACCTTACTTAAAAGAAATATAACCTATATTAAAGTGAGAAGGGAAAATTGCAATGTTTTATCTAATCAATGCAAAACTTCTTGCGTTCTAGCAAATGATACAAAATAAATATCATAAACCCAACACAAACTCCTATATGCTCACATTATATTTGTAACATTATGCATTGAAATGTCAAAAGTAGTAAAATGGCACATAAGGATGCTTTAAAACAAACACTTGTTGAAATTTCATAACAAAATTAATATTTATTTTTTTCTCTTATCTAGAATCTCAATTGAAATAGCGTAAGTCAGCACATTGAAAAAAAAGCATCACAAAATCATTATTATTGTAAGTTACTGATTAACACATGAAAAAATGTTATGTGAGGCTGGGATGTCCACAATTAGATATCTAAAATCTCCATACATTGCTTTAAAAAACTTTTTTCTACTGTGTACCTTGATCTTTATATTAGTAATGATCTGTGAAAACAAAGTAGGTATTACATGATTTGGTGATTGGACCAAACACCACCCTGTAGTCATATAACAGGATAATGTTATGACTACAGGATGGTGGTGGTGGGTCCAACCCCTGTTACACTTAAGTGTTTCAGCAATGGGTGCATATGCCACCAGCTTCATGACCAGAAAACTCCTGCCACCTAAATTTGCTGCATAAAGTCTGCTAAACCTGCATCCCTACAGGCTTCTGTGACCTGTGTTTCTTTCATCTTGCATCTTCAAAAAGGTAGTTTTGTAAACCTGTGATATTTCTATCAGTTTGCAGGCTGCAGTGATTGACTTTGTCTTAGACTATGCATAGCCACTGACTTATTTTATAAAGTAGTGCTGTCCTGAAATGAATGAAAACTGCCAAAATGGCTATTGGCAGGAGAGAGTTTATTTCAACTCACCCACCAGAGAATCAACTGGGATTCCTGACTAAGCTAGTAAGGAAAGGAAAAAAAAGATCATGCAAGGAAGAGTTGCATGTAAAAAAAAAAATCAAAAGAAAATGATGGATACATCAGACTCATAATTCAAGCAAGATTTAAGCAACTGTGAAAATCACTCTTTCTGCATTTTCAGATTAAAGGCTTTGTTTAAATTGGTTATGCCTTTAATTTACACCTGTTAGAAAAATATCAGGTGTGATCTTTATCTGCATAAAGGTCCAGTAACCTTAATTTTCTGCCACATTGATTTACATGGAAGGAATCAAGAACATACAACTTAACTAATGCCAAGTAAATTGTTACCTTTGGAGGTAAAATACCTCCAGAGAATTTTATCTGACTTTGAAAATGCAGAGGAGACAGCAAAATATTTTCTTGTGTTACAGGGGTCTATAAGATTTTCTTCAAATTTTCATTCCACGACAGCGTAAAAAGCAGAGTTTGATTGTTTCTTTCTCCTAGAAAGAAAAGGAAAATAAATTGAAAATAAAAATGGGCTGAAAAAAAGGATTACAAACAACTCACTGAGCTCACAGAACATATGGAAGAGAAGATTTGGGTTTTACTCTTGTACTATTAGTTTTCACTTTCCAGTGGTCTATCCCTTTGCTGAAAAAAATGTGGTTTTGGCAGTTAGAAGACAGGCAAAGTACAAACACAAAGCAACAAGCACACAGCACAACAAGTAAACAGCAGAAACACAAGGAGATGGTGATAAAGCTTAATTCCATAATTATTAATTTCTGAAAATAGAATGTCCACAGCTGCTGAGACTCAGGCCCAAACACATTTTGAATCACTGAGGCATGAATCTCAAGCTTGTCTTCTATGTTATCCAACAAATGTAGTACCCAGCAGTCAATAATCCTGATTTTGATAATAAAATGTTCTTGGAGGCTATGAATTTTCATATTCAACCTTCTGTGTTCTTCCTTTCTCCTCCCTACTATTCCTCAGAGGTTTCATTTTGATGATCTGTATTTTTTTAAATTACACCCATAAGCCATAAAAATCCCAGTCTAAGCTTATTATTGAAAGGAAATAAATTAACGTGTTTGAGCAATTCTAGGGTGGAGAGACTTTGAGCTCATTTAATTTAACTCTTAGACTCATCACAGAGCTTTTCACACTCTTAGGCAAAAAAATCAGTACTGCACACTTACAGATGAAATGCCTCAGCAACTTTTTCACCGTCAAAGTACATCTTATTTGACCTCAGGTACTGAGCATGAAAAGCCATGAAAAGACACCAGAAAGGGTATATCCAGACTCCTGACAGGGCAAGCACAAGTTCATAAGAAATAGATAGAGAGAACTTCTACACCCACACTAGAGCTGATGTCTGTGCTATTGGGTCATCTGGTCTTTTGAATCACCAGGAGCACTTTATATCTAGCTTAACGCAAACACTCCCCAAAATTTCTGTGTCCATACATAACACTTCTTTGATCTTCTAAGTAGCTTATTGATATAGACTAGGAGTTCCTCTTCTCTATTGCTTAAGAGAGATCAAAATATGAATTTGAGTACCTTCACTTTTTGTGTCCTCTGAAATGTATATCCAAGAGGCTTGAAATTTTGTGGAACAGACCTCAAAAAACTGTCATTTTGTAAAGCACCTCAACTGATTGCTCTAAATGAGAATAATTTAAAAGTATTGAAAAATATGGGACATTGATTATGTTTAGAAATTGCTTTCTTTATTCATCTACATTTATTGTGTTGTTCTAAATTATTTTGTCATGCAGTGTTTGAACTAGAGAAGATGTACTCTTTTTCCTTCTTTGTATGTTTGAAAGATATCTATATCAAAAATATTGAACATATGAACTTAAAGGTATACAATTAATGGAAAAAATTATAAAACAGCTTTCTGAGAAATAGTCACATAGACACAATAGTCAAAACTAGAAACTGTGATTACAGCATTAATTATGAGTTATGCATACCAGTTCAAACTGCAACAATACATTAAGACACTAAAGTCATTACAAATACTGTACCAAAGAAAACTACTGCTATAAAGGGTCATGATATTACATATATTCCTGTCTGTCAAAACCCATTAATCAAAACAAATTATTATTTTTAAGGAGACTTACTAACAGATTTACATTTTCTAAACAAGTTAAAGAGTTTCCTTTCCAGAAGTCACAGAAATTTGTTTGGATGCCTGGCCAAAAGTTGGATTGCAGTTTTACAAACACTGCTCTATACTTTATTACAAACAATCCCTGGAAAACAAATCTCATGAAGCTGTCATGGCCCCTTCCCTCACCATGTTTTCTTGTAATCTACTAAGTACATCAAAGCAACTCTGGTGTTACCTACAAATAGTAGCAATAAAGATTCACTTTGCATGCTGTGAAGAGATAACAGATAACAAAAATTCTTTCATACAGGTTTGAAGCTCTTTAATAAGATTTATTTGAGCAGGTTAGCCCTTCCTGCACCCATTATGATCCTTGACCTCAAAAGACATTCAATACAACCAAAGACAGGACACGTTACAACAACTGCCTTGGGCTTGTCCCATGTGGAAGATAACAGCCTTATTTTTTAGATTTGTGGTTGAGATACTGCTGCAGGAGTGCACTGAGACCATAAAGCATGTTGCAGTTTTTCCCCATTACCCATTTGAGCTCATCTGTCCTAAGGGCTTCTCATGAAATCTTTGCTGCTCCAGCTACAGACTGTTTGTTTCAGAAGCCTCTGCCAAGAGAGGTGCTTTGGTAAAGCGCTGCTTTTGCAAAACATTTTGCAGAAAGAATGAATCTTCTTGCTGTGGTGAAGTTGGTAAAATAACTATGAAGTTGGTAAACAGTTATGCCAAATAAAAAATATCAAGAGAGGTGCTTTAATAGATGTCATCTAAACAAAAGCGGTACACACAGTTCAGCTATGGTGGAATTTTCTCCTCAAAACATCAGTGTTATGACTGGTTTTGCCCATACAACTGATTTAGCTGGAAAGCAGTAGGAAGGACACAAAGCTGAATGCCTAAGCTGTGCAGTTCCTGATTTCTCTTAGAAAAAGATGTTAAATCGTCCATGTCTTAAAGGAAGCATTTCCAAAAAACAGTTTCCAGAAAAAAAAAGGCAGAAAAAGCCTAAACAAACAAACCCAAAAAAGCCACCACAACATTATTTGGAACCTTAAAATTTTATAACACAGAAATCCTGAAATAAAACCAGACTGAATAGCTACCACATTATTCCAATGGGCTCATATTACTTGGTAATTGTTACAACTAGAAAGATCTACTTCATGAAATCTGTAGTATTCATACTTATGGCTTATCCAGGAGACAACATCATTGTTCACATTTAATGATAAAACCCTCAAGGAACTTTGTGGGTTCTGTTTCCTTAACCTCCTTATTTCTGCATAAAGAAATAAAAGAACTTTTTGCACCCTCTCCCAGCAATGATGGTAAATTTACTTAAAATACTGTAGACACTGTCTATGAATAACTGATGTCAACATATGTTTGAAAATCACGTATCTATCCTGGTATCTAGAGAACAAATATCCTGTAATTTTTGTATCAAAAATAATAATAAAAAAAACCAAACAGGCAGTGAACATAGAAAAAAGCTGACTATCACAGAGATCTAAATTTATGCCCTAGTCAGAATCCGAAACCAGTCGTTTCACAAAATGACTGAAAATAGTAGAGAAAAATTATATGAGATGTTACTTGCCAGTTATTTCAGATTTTTACTGAAGTAACATGCAAAACAATTTTCTGCATGCATTTAATTTTAAAAAATCTTTTATATTTATTTTAAAAGTTATCAAAATTCACTGTACTTTTCCCAGTAACAATGGTTACTTCTGCAGTTAAGGCTAGCCTCATGCAGGCTATTATATTTTAGCATTTCTTTTAGTGGTGTTCTGTCTACCTATTTCACATATCTCTGAGACACTATTATATTTTACAGAATCCTGATCTTTATCGATTGAAGATTAGACAAAGGACTCTCAGAACATGGGGAACAAGACAGGATAATTCTCAAAGTATTTTTGTAGTGTGATTCCACCTCTCTCTAAAATGGCAAACACCTTCGTTCTTATTACAATGATGTGCTCTGAAGCAAGTGATCTGGAGGAATGTGGTCAAGTGCATTGACTTCAAAACTTTCCCACCTGAAGTGTAATTGGTTGTGTTTTATCAGTGTTCTTAATGTAAAAGATGGGCTGTGAAGTCTTCCTGTGTTGTTCACAGGAAACTGGCATATATAACTTCAGATTTCTGGGGAGCAATTCCAAGTGGTAGTTACCTGGCCGAAATTGGTTTGGATAGGAAAACTTAGTGCTCTGGAGAACTTTGCAGAGACTTTAACTGTGAAAAACAGCTTATGTTAGTTTTAATTCCTACTGAGAAAAGCTGTGGTCTAAAGGAGAGACGCTGGTGCAACAGAGATGAAGGGAGAAGTATTGAACACAACAGGCAGCTATATTGCATGGAGAGCTGATGGTCACCAACAAAAAAGACCTAACCTCAGTGTGTCACAGAGCCTTGCAACTCCCTTGGTAGACAAAATATCTAGATCCCAACACAGGAGTATGATCTCCCCTCTGTGATACAGCTCCGTATTTAATACTATAATATTTGTTTTACCCTGGCTTGATCTGAGGAGACTGCACATTTTTTCATGGAACCAGGGTGAACTAAGGTTATAAAAGATCTTTGAGATCACGTCTGTGTTAAATTCAGATCCCTTTACATTTTCAGCACATGGAGGAGAGAAATTAGCTGGCTACTATGCCTCTGTATTTCAGATACAAAGCTAGGATGCAAAATATTGAGATGTTATTGGTAACTGATATAGAGAAATAATAAAAAAATAGACCTTCTGTGTCTCTAAGTGGTTGAATGAAATGAACAGAAAAGAAAAACTATAGAATCATAGAATGTTAAGGGTTGGAAGGGATAGTTAAAAAGCATCTAATCGTGACCCCCCCATACTACTGGCAGGGACACCTTCCACTAGACTTGTTTGCTCAACCTGGCCTTGAACACTTTCAGTCTTGGGGCATCCACAACCTCCCTCAGAAACCTGTTCCAGTACCTTACCATCTTCACAATAAAGAATTTCTTCCTAACGTCTGGCCTAAATTTCTCCTTTTTCTGGTTTATATCAATTATTCCTCATCCTATTACTACAGTGCCTGATAAAGCATCTCTTTCCAGCTTTCCAGTAGGCCCACTTCAGTTTCTGGAAAGTTGCTATGAGTTTTCCACTCAACCTTCCCTTCTCCAGTCTGAATAGCCTCAACTTTCTCAACCTGTCTTCATAGGGGAGGTGTTATCAACTTCTTGGCCCTCCTCTGAGGTCACGCCAACAGTTCCATGTCCTCCTTCTGTTGGGACACCAGAACTGTCCACTGCACTGCAGGTGGGCTCTCACAAGAGCAGAGCAGAGGGGCAGAATCTCCTCCTTTTCCCTGCTGGCCACGCTCCTTTGGACGCAGCCCAGAACGCATTTGGCTCGCTGGGCTGTGCACTGCCGGCTCACGTTGAGTTTTCCACCAGCCATCACCACCAAGTCTTTCTCCTCAGGGCTGCTGTCCTCACTTCTCTGCCCAGCCTGTAGCTGTGCTTGGGATTGCCACGACCCAAATGCAGGACCTTGCATCCTGCTTTGTTGAACTCCATGAGGTGTTTGTGTGTACCCACATCTCAAGCATGTCAGGGTCCCTCGGGATGGCATCACTTCCCTCCAGTGTGTCAACTGCAACACACAGGTTGAGGTCACCAGAAAACTTGCTGGGGGTGCACTCAATATCACTGTCCACTTTGCTGACTGAAATAAAACATGAGAAGTTTTTGGTCTGTTAAACCTTTACATTGGACTAAGAACAGAAAAGATAATCTTCTATACCATGCAATATATTTGCACATCCTTAGATCAGTCTTTTAGAAAAAAATTAAAAATTAATAAAGAACAGAAAACTGAAACTGTAAATCAAGCTTTCATATACTGAAATGCCATACTGCCATGGAAAATAATATCATAAAAGATTGCCTAGTAATAACGTAACTAGACAGCTGTTTAGAAAGCATTCTTCATATATCTCTAAAACTAAAAGAAAAATTATGTATATATTAAAGAAACATATTTAAGCACTTGTCCAATTTTCACAAAGGTGAGAGGATCACTTTTTGAATTTGACAGAGATTGAATGCTACTCAACCAGAATGATAAAAGAGATCCTGAACAGTTTACACACAAACATATGTAACATTTTTAATACATATGTCTCAAAGTCCACTGTGATATGCAATTAAAAGTAGACTGTATTAGCTGAGCATTTCAGGTGAAAGAGTTGTGACCCTTTTGTGTGTAAAGGGCTATGTTCATTTTCCAGGTAATAAGAGACAACTTTTCAGGCCTAATATACTTCACCTTCCGAATTAACAAAGTTTCATCATCAACTTCATATTCAGGAAGTTATGAAATACCGTAGTATCTGACACTCTAATTCATTCATTTGAACACTCACCTGGTCAGCTAAAATCAGCTCATGAATATTGCCTATGTAGCTTATGTGTATTGCATATTGATGAACTGTAGATGTATTGCACAATCTGTAGGCTGCAAAACTGGTATTTAAACTAGAGTAGTGAACTTGGAGTTTTGTCAATCGAGCTCATGTTATCACACACAACCATGTAACTTATCACTGGTTTCACTTTACCTTGCAAAAAAAACCCCAAAAACTTGGAATTTAGACTTTAGCCTTTCCTCATTGTCCTGATATTTTACAAAAATTCTACCAACAGGTCAGAAACTAAAAAATCTGCATACCAAACTACAAGGTTCAATTAACAAGAGCTAGAAGGTCTGTTCCTGTAGCTCATGCTGATGGAGTTAAAACAATATAACCCCCCCTCTCTATTTCACAGTAATTAACATATTAATTTGCTAAGAAATGTTACCGCTTTTCCTAAAAGCTTTGGTTTTTGACATATAAATATCAGATTTTGAAGACCAGCAGCTTCACAGTGGGATACAAAATCTGTGAGCCTGGATAATACCTTCAAAACACTCAGAAGTGGCAACGAAATATTTTTTTGGACGTGCCAGAAGGAGTTAACTGTGATTAATTGCTTTTTACTCCAGCTCATTTCACAATTATGATTTCTGTCAAGGAATTGTCAGTATGAAACAATTTATCAAAGTATAAATATCACTAATAAAATGGCACAGGAAGATATTCTGTGACTACTTAGAACTGAAAGCATTTTATTGAAAAAGTCCTTATTTTGTTTGGCAGTCATCCATGACCTCCTACTGTTGACAAAACTAGTAGCAATTCCTATTTGAAGTGTACCAGAAGATGATCCTGCTCAGCAGAAGGCTGCTTTAGAGCATTTAGAGGATTTATCTCTAAATTAATATTTTCATCTAACACTCTCACTGTACACCTTACATAATCTTTAAATTATAGGAAAATGCTAGAAGGGAGTTCTGAGATTCGGCAGCTGAAGTAATGCTGCAGATTTATAGCTCTCTGAAGTCGACATTTGTGACTGACCTACAGCACACCAGGGCTGCTATTTCACTTTCCCGATTCATGATAAGTGCAGCTGTCTCCAAATAAGCCTCCAGAGCCCATTAATGCCCAGTTCCCTCCCTTATGGTAAATACAGACATATCTTGCTTCACTTTTTAACGCTCTGTTGTTGTTAAGCTGAATAGAAAATTGGGCTTTCTATTTCTGCCTTTAAGAATGAATTTTTCAATTATCCAGGTAGAGTTGACTTTAAAGACTCTAATTCATGCATTTATATTTTTGTCTAAATAAATATTAAAGAAAAAATATGGTTTATACACTAAAGACTGGTAAATCATATTTCACTTGATTAAGGAATTTTTTATCTCTCTTAGTGTAGTCACCCAGCTTCTTTTCCCCTAGCTTCCTTGCATTTGTTGTGTGAAGCGTATACAACTAATTAACAAAATCATTTGCATGATGGTATGAAGGTAAATATTAGAAATAAAGGGAATATGCATTCATGAAACATTTTTAAAAAAAGCACTAATGTATTTGTCATCCCTGTTTCAATTTATTTTTCATTAATAAAATATACATTGTTTTCCGTTTGGAAAATTTACTGGTGGCAACACATTCAGCGCACAGCTTTGTTTCTTTAGAGATGAGGTCTTTGTTTAGGCACCAGCGATGGGTTTTTTGTGCCATTGTCTGATCTGTCAGACTGGATGAGCATGTGTGTTTAGGGGTGCAAAGATGTGTGGCCACATCTGCTGTGCAAAGCCGTGAACTCACAACTCTCCCCACCACTACAATGTGTTGCACTCCGAGCTCCTTTGTTGTGATGGAGCTGCTGGTGGTTGCGTGTCTGAAGTGTCACAAGTGTCAGGCCTCATTATGGTCATCATAATCACTCTAAAACAACCACTTATTTTGGCCATTTAATATTGAATGGTAGGAAATTAGAAGCTAGATACCTTGTAGGTTTTGTGATATTCAATTGATTATAATTGGGATTCAAAACCACAAAGTAAAAAATAAAAAGGTCTATTAACAAAATAATATCCCTTGTTCTTCTGGGGAATAATTTTTTAAATGCTACCAATAGCATCATGCAAACAGGTTACAAGTCATTTAGATGGTGCTTTAGGAAGCGATCAATTTCTTCTGTGGAATTATTTCTGTAGAATTATAGAACGGGAGATAATTAATGCACCACAAAAATTCCTTAAGCTTGTTTTTTTTCTTTTTCTACATTTATATCTTAAAAATTCCATTGTCTTCAGCACTCCACTGGGCTTAGCATTCAGTGTTTATGTTAAAAAGAAATAAATCTTATTAGTATTCGGATCACAGGCTTTATATTAACTGATTACAGAAACAACAGCTGTCAAATTTGAATCAGAATATTTTTGAGTCCTTCAATGCTAAATGGAGTTCAAAACTGCAGTTCTGGTTTTAGGTATATCTATATGATAGTTGCATTATCTTTCAGTCATTACTTGATTTTACAGTTAATTTTATTCATAAAAATAAAAAAGTAAAGACTTAATAAGAAGGTAGAAATTCATGCATGATATAGAAATAGAAATTCTGTCAGAAATTCAAGTATTTGAAGGGATTTTTGTTCCATATTGAATTTTTCTGAAAACATTTTCTTATTATAAATCATATCTTTGACTTCTATTTCTCTTCACAAAGTTACTTCTCAGCAAATATGTGTTAATGGTTTTGGAGAAACTTTCACTACAGTCAAGTTATAGGTGGTCATCACTAATTAAAGAATACAGCTGATCATCTTTATGACATTTTGCTTACACAAAACCTACATCTGTTGTTGCTCTGATAATACTTTGCAGCCCACCACAGGATTAATCAATTCGAATCTAGATAGGCCTTTTTAGAGACCTTAGACCTGTATGGCCTCATTAATTCAGATGGTACGTGACAGTTCAGAGGTTTCTTAAACCAGCCATAATCTGCAAAAACAGACTTCTGCTCGCTGTTTTCCGATTAGAATTCCTGTTTTCCACCTGAAGTTAATGGGCAGCAAAATTAAAATAAAGTGGACTCAGTTTTCATCCTGAAGTTTAGGGAATTACACTCAGCTGTACTCACTCATGACACAATAAAGGGTGAGAAAGTTTACACAACCATCTTTTTAAAGGTGTCTTCCAAACTATTTCAAGTACCATAAAATAAAAAGAGAAGGCAAAAGATATGAAAATTTAAGAAGAAAACTACAGAACAGCTCAAATATACACTGTCTTAAGTTTGAACCATTTTATTTTTCCTTTAAACGAGCCAACTGGAATTGCTGTTCTACATAGGCAATTCTTTTTTACTTTTTTCCATCTCTCTGTGAAATTTTAACACTTGTCATTTGTCGGAAGTCCTGTCCTCCCCTTTTACTGACCTCTCTCTTACACCTTTCCAACAAAAAATAAACCACCATTTGTCTCGGCAGGCATGACACCCTCTGTAAAGGTGTTAGTTTCTTTACTCTGAAGAATAACTGTACCCTGTCAGAGATAAAAAAATGAATTACCAGGTGATAATACTACTATCTCCTCTACAGCTAGTCTGGAAATATGAGTTTAAATCTTTAGAACATAAAAATCCACTAGTACACTGTCAACTAAATACATACAAGATTCTTTATTTTTGCCTATGTCAGATATCTGAAGGATGTATAGAAAAGTATTATGGATGCTTTGTCATCAGTTTGCTCTCATATATGGATCTGGGAAGGAAGCACAGTGCTATGAATGATCTCACTCAGAAACTGTGCATGACCGCTTTAGCCAGAGATTAACACACCTCCAGAGAACACCTTTTAAAAGCACTGTTCCTTTAATGTCCTATATTCATGATCAATGAGTTCAGTACCCTGCAGTAGAGTCCCTAAAGAACAGACTGTAGCAAACTTTCCTGGCCATTGTCCCAAAGACAGTTTTATTCTAACTCATTGAAACAGAACCATATTTAACTCAATGAGGGAATAACGATTAGGTAAAAACCCATATATTTCAGCTGCCTTAACATGTGAAGACCTGTGCCCTTGAACTCCTGAACTGATATGAACTGGGTTGCAAGTAACTCTGAGGTGATCTTGCACCCTGCTTTGATGACATTACTAATAAACTTTTACTAAAATAAATAGGACAACTTATGCCAAATGGGGTTAAATGTCACAGAAAATTCATATCACCTATGAAACTTCTAAATTCTGATATAATCTGAACTTTACAGCTCAAGCTGTTCTATTTAGAATTATATGTAGATAACAATTCTTTAATTAGGTCAATTAAAATGAATAGTATAGAAACAAAAGGAGAGGTAGGGCACAATGGAAACACTGCAGAATGTCCAGATTAGGACACAGTGAAGCCTAAAAAGTAGACCATTTTATAACATTATAGATTGACATTTATTCATAGTGCCACTACTATAGAAATCATACATTTAAAAGAAAAATGTTTAAACTTCAGCACTGAAATAGGAATAATTTTCCACCTCTGACTTTGTGGTTGCTACAGAGAGCAACAGAGGCATGATAGCTTCCAACAAAGAAACGTTTCCCAAAAGGAGTATGAAAAAAGTAACACTTCCCCAAAACCTGTGGTGTTCTTGGAAGGCGAGGAAGGGACAAAACAGACACACAACATGGACATTCTGTGACCAAGGACTGACGCAGACCTGCTTTAAGACTCTTTCATTAGTGACTTAGAAGAAACAAGTTGGCACTTGTCCTAAAGAGAGAAAAAACCCAGTATGTCTTCAGTAAATGAATACTTAGCTATCAAAGTCAGCTTTAAAAAATAATTTTATTTCTTTTTTTCTAAATCCAGAACCGAGATAAAAGGTTTGTCTATGTACACCAGAGTTCCAGAAGGAAATTTAAGCCTTTTAGAGCTCTATGTAGAAAAAATGTTACTAATATCCTCTCAAAACATAATAAAAAACCAACAAAAACAACAAACCACAAAAAACTGATATAGGAATTAGAAGTAAAGTGAATCCATTTACTTTGAAACACATACACCTATACTCTTCTCCAATGAAAATGTCATAACCTCTTTATTGATTTCCATGTTGAAAGAAATTTTAACTCCTATGAAGGATCAGGAATATATTCAAAGCAGATAGTGTGGGTATGTCTGCTGTGTAATCAAATAGCCTGTGATAACCTGTAACCTAGGAAAAAAATTAAGGTATCCCTTTTAAAAATCATTTGAATTTGTTATTGCAGCCACATTTTGAATTTCATTACTTTTGAGGGAATGCTAAGAAGCCATTCTACTTTCCACAGAAAAGTTTTAAATTTAAAGTTAAATTTAAAAAAATAAACTGTTGGTATTGGAAATGAATGTTTAAATCAGATTAAAAGAAAGTGTTATTTTTTAGACAATATATTTTTTGCTTCATTGTGTCTCAAAAAGTCTAAATGTCAGTATTCTGAGTTATTTTTTTATGTGCCAGACATGTGTCTTTATATTTGTTTTGATAGCAAAGCAGATAACAGACTATTTCATGGGCAATAAATTCAAGAGAGTAATGAGGAGATAGTACTGCCACAGCTAACTGCACACAGATTGGAGGGTCACATATTTGACACAAATCTAGTATGGTCCTTAATGAATCTATATACTTGATTAAAGTTACTATCTTTTATAGCACTAAATAGCTTTGCATGGGAAGCTAGTTAATTTCAAACAGTTAAGAGAGCCATTCTGTTCTAAAAGAAAATAACTTCTGGAAATTTAAAAAAAAAGTTTAAAAATTTCTTGTAAATTGCTTCCAGTATCTTCATAAGCAAAGAGGAAGACTAAATAGAAATATCAATATAAATATAAATATTACAAAAGAAAAAGAATGTATCCAAATATTAACCCTTGATGAAGCAGTATGACAAAAAATATTGCAGAAACTGTCTGGATTTATTTAGCTTGAAATCTCCATTCTACAAGTTTTCTTCTTTTGCTTCCCAGATTATGTTCCTTTTTTTACCACCCTATCTACTCAATTGTTTTAAATGAGTACTTCTTTACCTACAATGCCCCTGGTTCATGAATTTCTCAAAATTCCCCCTTTCTCATCTTTGATACCAGTTGTCAGTTTTCCATTTCAAGATCTGGTTTTCAAAGTTATTTGTCTTCATTCTCCTTTCTGTTAAATTTTGTCTCTCCTGTCATATGTTGCTTATTCCCTATATCTATTTTTCTGTCAGGAAATGTAACCTCTTTCCCTTCGTTAGCTTTCTTAAGAATTCACATTAAATGGAAGCCAATTTGAAGGGTGAAAATACAGCTCCACAAAGATCAATAGTGGATCTTGTCCTGCATCATGACCTCCACCAAGGAATGCAGGTGGCACCACCAACAATTTCAACCTACAAATAAAAGCTGTGCTAATAATTCAGAAAAATGTGTTCCCATTTCTGATTTAAAAGATCACAAATTACTCTTTCCCTATTCCAAGCCATTTTCCAGTGAAACTGCATAAATAGCAATCCATGCATGTCCCATTTGGAATCTGCATAAAACAAGAATAATAGGGTGCAATTTGTAATTCTTTACCTGTGAACTATCCAACATGTCTCAGCAATTTCCAGCTGAGACAAACTTAGCTTGGTTAGGAAGATAAACCCATTCCGGCTCAAGCTGCTGCCTATGCATGAAGCTGAGTTCTATTTTGCACTTTAGCACCTTTTGCACTTGCAGCACACAGAGCAAACACAAGATGCATGGGATGTAGAGTAAGCATGCATGTTGTAATTAAAAAATAGCTGCAGGATCTAGCCTCAGATTATAACGGCGATGTTTTAGCCTCAAATTCCACCTGCTTTGGAACACAGCCACAGGACAAATTACAACCAAATTTGAAAACACTATATAGACAATGCATTTTCCTTGATGCTATCTAGCCTTATTCTTTGGAGAAATATCTATTCATTTATACATCTTAAATCGCTCTTTTTCCATACAGATATTTTTTGTCACCGCTCTTGATGAGTAGATACCAGAGACTAGCAACTTTATTGTAGGACCGGATTTAGTGAGACCTGTCATATGCTTTGCTTTTATTCTGCATTTTCAGTAAAGAAAGAGATCTTTTATGCCATCACACATTCTTGAATCTCTACTTTCAGGCTAGCAGTGTGAATATGAACATCTGGAATACAATTTATTTCTTCTTTGTGTCACCTTTGCAGGGTGTTAAGGGCGCAGGTTTGTCTTCTATTAAAATATATTGCACCTCCTATCTCAGTCTTACAACTCTACATTATTATGCTGCAATGCTACAGATAGACTTTTTTTTTTTTTAATTTTTTTTTTTTTTTTTAAATTCCTGGTTGTTTATAATCTTTTCCTCTTTGGCTTCTCTTTATGCCCTCTTGTAAAGTACCAGTACAGAAAGCATGGCCATAAAGCAGCTGGCATGGCTTGTGCTCTTTGTCACTCTGCCTTTCAGGAACAGGGATAGTGTTTTTCTGGGTGGTTGACAACACAGGTCCTTCATGCACAGTGATGGCCCTTGTTTCACTCACCACCAGGGCATGTTTTTGCATGAAATAACAAAAGTATTAAAAGAGGAAAAACAAAACAAGAAAATTGCTTTCAGAATATTTCCCCCCACCACCAAAAACATAACCAGAGTCCAGAACAGAAACATAAGGCTTGACAATTATTAGAAACATATGCGTCTCACATATAAATTCTGGGCTAGAAGTCTAACTTCAGCAAGTAGTCAGAGTTACAGAATTATATATTCAATCATAGTTTAACTTTTAAAGCACCATTCCCATTCCAGAACCTCTCATAAAGAGATAGTATTCTCAAAACACAGGCTTTTAGGATGCATAGGTTATTTCTCCATGTAATATTAAGCCACAACTGGATGAGCTGTGCAAAATTGAAAACTAGATTTCTAAGAAATGATATTATCAGTTCAGAGCCAAGAGCAACACTGAATGCTGGGACTAACCTGTTTCTTCAGATGTAATTTTTCTGACACATGCCAACTGTAATCTCCTTTTTTCTTACTATTTCTAACAAGACCTCGTTGTGGAAAACTAACTCCAATGGAGATTAACTGATTTACAATCATAGAATCGTTTCCACTATCTCTTTACATTTATCATGTAAGTTGTAGAGCATGACACAGGTAAAATCCTGTTGCCTGCTTTGAACTAGTGAACATTTCTATTGCTCATGCCACAAAACAGTAGGAAAATGTTTAATGCAACAGTAAAGTTCAGTTTTCTACCAGCTCTTTGAAACAATAAATTTTTGTCTTCAAGAGCCTACATTTTTTTCTCTGAGAGAATAAAGCATTACTCTCTGTGAGTGATAGCAATCTGTTTTTCTGTCCTAGCAGGAATACATTAACCAGAAAGCTGTCTGCACATGATGATATTTCTTAGCTTAGAAGAGACAACCATTAAAATGTATCAATGAAAAATAACGTCTTTCTTAAAATTAACTAATATCTACATTTAATGAAGCTCAGTTTATAGTGATTTTCTGGATGAGGTGCTTTTCTTTCAGCCTAATTATGTGCACAGCTTTCAGACAACAAGGAGTGTCTTTAACATTAGATAAGAACCTAGGCTTTTATCTCAATCAATAGTCTTTAGCCTTTGAACTCATGTCAGAGAAAGACCAGTCCGTCACATTCAGTTCTACCTGACCTCTTTCTTCTTAATGCACACTGCCATTTACAGAAGGAAAACACACAGATATACAGTATATGACCAAGTATTCAGGGCATTTTGTGTACAGGGGGGATGGGATCTTTTATGGCTGTAGAAATGGGTGACTGAAATGATGATGTTAAAATTTTCTTGTTTCCTTTCACTGGGCTTTGTGTATCTCAAAGGAGCCCCATATGGTGCTCTTTGTCCGTGTCATTACCTCGTTACAGCCGCTCTCTGCCAGCCAAAGGTAGAACGCTGCAGCTGTAGACAGCGATACAACTGGAATTGTCTAAGGTCAACAGTGCCGTAATTACTTTAAAATGTCAGCGTACAATAAAATACAACAGTTCATCTGGCAGAAAGCAAATTAGCTTTGACCATAGCGTAATTACCCTTTTCTCAGCACCATTAGAAGAGATCAAATCTCCACATTCAGTGTTTGAGGAAAGGCCATCAGAGTACACTCTACCTGACAAGGATGCACATTTGCCATTTTGAGATATAATTAATTGTCCCTATAATAGAAATTTTTATATTTGACTCTGGAATTGAAATGCGTAATAACCTGCTTCTTCATATTTAACCATTTCTACTCTGAGTTGATATGCATTGCAAAGTGAAACTAGGCGATATCAACACAATGAAAACATGCTAACCACTCAATCAGTAGAAAACGGAAGCAAAATTGTTTTTATTAATTGACTTAAGCTTAATTGGACAGTCTCTGTTCTCACCAACACAGGTGTAAATCTGGGATAATTTTACTCAAGCAACTGATGTGACGGGCTTTATAGAGGTTGCTTTGACATTGGAATCAGTTCAATCTGTTGTTTGGGCTACAAAGTTTTACGTAAAGGAGAAAAGAAATTAAGAATCCAAAGCACTGGATACAATAAATAATTACTTTTCCAAAACTACTGCCTTCAATTCATCTTTTCAGTCTCATCTTGTTAAAATGAATATAACCGTACTTAGAGTTCAACTTCAAATCCTGATCCTGATCTGAATGTCAGACAAAAAACTCTTGCAATGAAATAAGGCTGATGAACCTGCAGTTGTTGGGACAACTGAAGCAGCTACTTCTTCCAGGGTTTCTTTTTTATCAGTATGTTCACATATATGCGATGTGTTATTCTGGTTAAATGAGGAACAAATGGCAAAAAGCAGACCTGCAACTACAGTTGCCATAGGGCAAAGCACGGTGCCTTGCATGCATGTTCAATTTCATTACTATTTAAGGGTTTTGAGAGAGGTCTAAGCTGATTTGAAATGACTTGTAGTGTCTGAACAGCATTCTGTTGTGTGTCTCAATTGCGGATTCACATGGAATAGCTATTTCATACCAGAACTCCCTTGTATATACCAAATTCCACCAAATGTGAGACATTATTATGCATTGTGCTGTGGGTTTTATTTATGTCTCTAGATGTTAAAATTGCAGTGTGTTCTTGTGACTCTACAACTAAACCATGAAAGATTTTATTAAAATAAAATCTCTGAATATGGCTGGTAAGAAAGATAAAAGTGTTATAGTGCATGCCAGAAATACTAGAAAGGACATAAAATCATGGTTTTAAAAATATCTTTGCTTTGGAAATCATATATTTTTATACTTAAACATATTTTTGAAGTGCAATACAGCAAATAATACCTTGAAAACTAAAAGAATATCTAGACCTAGCTGCAATACTTCAACAGATTTTAACCAGCTCATCTGCCTACACTATTTACCCTGTCTCAAGTGTCACTTACAAGTCCTTGCATCATAATTATACAATGATATTTATACATACAATATGAAAGCAAACAAAGCCTTTTTTCACTGAAGTGAATTCTCAGCAGGACAGAGCAGATAAAAACAAACTAGAAAAAGACTGAATTTTTCCTCCATAAAAAAAATAAAAGGAATTACAGTTCTCTGTGGCTTTGCCTGCTTTGTGCCCACAGCCAAAGTAAATGTGTCTCACTGGATATACATGTGCATGTTTGAGGGTGTTACTGAAGATCTAATTCAGCTTTCCACCTCATTGAATCTGTAGCTCAATCTTACTCATGTACTCATCAGCACTTTCACTTAGAATGGAAAGTTAATGGAAAGTCGGTGTAGTCAAGTGGGAATGAGGAGGAAAACACAAAAATAAATAAAACCAAATCACCAAAACTAGATCAGAATAGAACTCAGCTCTTTATCTAATTTTGAAAGTCTATGTAGAAATGTATATATAATATATTTGTTAAAAATTGGATGATATTTAGCCAGTAAAATAATAATTTAAAAAGTTATATAGAGAAAACAGTGATGAGAGATGCACACACTCCACATTATTTTGGCAGTTTTCTTTATCAAAAGAATATACATTCATTAATATTTTCTCTTTAGTATAATTTCATCATAATTTTTCTTCTGATTGCAGGGTCACATGCATAAGCCTTTAGGAACACAAGGTGAAAGGAAAGAACAGAAATGAGCAAAAGTTGCAGCAGCCATAACAGCTGAAAGATAAAAAAATGCCAGCCTCAACGACCATGCCTAAGAAATTCCATCTGAGAGAACAAAGGTGTATTGCGCCTGGCCTTGGTCTCATGTATGTATATCAGTACCATAAAATCTGTTTCAGTCTGAACTCAGTTATAAACACATTGCAAATGAAATCTGTATACATTTGAAATTACATGTTTGGGTCACACTGACATAAGAAGTGGCAGAAGACAGGACCAAAATTTAGAATACTTGTTTTTCACTGGGCCTAACTGAGAAGCAGCATGGTTTGAAATAGAAAATGTTTTTCTCCTAATAGTTATATTTATGAGCATTCCTGGAGAAACTAAAAACTTGTTGTTGTCTAAGTTCTGTATGAGAGCAAAGCAAAGACCTTTTGCTTGATTTAACCTCTTAAATACTGTCTGTGGAATAACAGATAATTTTTTATTTATCTGCCATCAGGTACAGTTGTATGAGGACTTACCCATGTGGGGAAAATACTGACAGTTTTACAGGTGTAGAATAGTATATTTAAATACAATTTTATTTATCAGGATATGTAAGACAAAAACTTAGGATAAATGTGTTCATGTCCCACAGAAGCTAAGAAACACACTATGAATCTTGTATTTTTGTTTTCTGGCAGATTATGGTTTTTTTCACCCACTTAGTACCTTCCCATGGTCTGATTGCATGGTTTTCTTTCAAAACTCCTGAAGAGTGGAAAGATGGGGTGTTGAGGTGAGGTGGCATTTCATTAGTAAAAGATAATGTCCACTTGTGGTATTTCAAATTACTTTATCCAAGGGGTCTTCCTCAGGTAATGCCATTACTTAATTACTGATAGCTCATTCAGGTGTCTAAATAACAACAAACCCTCTTCAGATCCCAGAGAAAAATTTTAAATCCTCTCTATCTCTAAAAAGTGCTTGTAGAAATCAGGAAATTGAGGTGTGCATATTCATAGGCAGTCTGGCAGGACTGTAATGATTTAGTTACCTGAAATTACCCTAACACCACATGGAGAAATGCAGAGTGGAATAAAAATAGCTGCTGTATTTTCCCAAAGGTGAAAGGTGCTATTCTTAATCATAGAAAGAACAACTTCATACACACACATATTAAAAGCTATAAGTCCATTTTATTCTGGATTTCCTTTATAAAATATTCCCCTGCAATGAAAAAGAGACACAGCACCTGATGATTTAGCTCTGGCTTATATCTAATGAACAAAAATATTTCAAATTGCTGATACATAACCCTGTAGAAAGGAAAAAACAGATAAGCATTAAAAAAGATGTTTTGATGGATACCAAAATGATCCTAATTGACTGAAATTTTTTCTCGGGCTAATAGCCTGCTTTGAGAGAAAGAGATGAAGCAGTTCAGAGTAGCACGTAGTTATGCATAGTAACACAAGAATCTTCTGATATCCAATACCTTAAGCTGCACCAGATCTTAAATATCTTTGTTTTCTATTTAAAGACATAGACGGATAACTACTGAAAACAAAACACAACATGCAGTTTCATGAAGTTCAGTGTGCCACTCACTCTGCATTCATAATAGCACTTTGGTTACATAAAAAACTCCCTGAGTTCCTGGAGAAATCCTGTCACATACATCATTAAATATTATTTACATTTAATTAGGCAAAATCAAATTCTACAAGTTAGTTCATTAGATTTCTCTGAGGCCAGTTGTTTATGTAAGCACCAAATCATTAATATACAGCTACTTTCATAATTATAAGGCTGTCAGATAAGAAACCTGCTGCTTTGGACAGATAAAGAAACTTTGAGACATTCACAGATAAAACCCTGATTCATCTCTATCATGTTTGGAAAAAAACTTAGCCAGAAATGCAGAATCACTTTCCAATGCAAACCAGCCACACAGAAGTGAAACAATAGGTGTCACATTAATATGACTTAGACAGGAAAGCAGAATAGAAAATAATGTCTGCAAACTTACTGCGTTTTCAGAAAGAAGGAAAAGACAAAGAAGTTGAGCTAAAGTGTTTTGTATAATTCTAAATTTATGAGGATGGTGAAATCGTATTTTCATCTTTGACAGGATAGAATTTTGTTTTAAAATAGGTCTTTATTTAGGCAGCAGCATCTCTGAATGATATGGTGAAATTAAAGGTGGGGCCAGAATGTTCCTACAGAGTACACTCCAGGCTACTTGACAGTTATCTAACAGGAGAAAGATAGACATCACATTGTCCCATATTCCTTTTCCTGTGTTTCATCATACCTTAACACTTCCCACAACCACCACGTAGGCATAATGTGGTCTACAGTGGACTTCAAGGATTATTCTAACTTAGCAGAAGGATCTTTTCACAGGGAGATCTATTTTCTTTCTTTTTTTTTTTTTTTTTTTTTATGATAAAATAAGGGCAGAGCATAGATTAAATGTTGAATTTAACTGGTCTCCTAGGGCAGGTTTCCCATTAGACCTTCTTTTATGAGACTCTTTATCTTCAATTTCTAAGTATATACAGGATGAAAACACCCATTTCTTGAGGGTGAAGCACTACCTTGCCAAAAATAAAGGAAACTCTCTCTCATTTGAAAATCCTTCCAGCTAAGGACAGATGCTGACCCAGACACCAAAATATCTATCTTGTTATAGGAGGAAAACTGACACTTAGTAACTCTTCTGGGGGAAAAAAACCCCAAAAACGTAGAGCCACACTGTGGATTCCCAGAGACATCCACATAGAGCTGCTCTGTAGGACAAAAAATCTGTGGAAGGTCTTAAAGTGGTCTTTGGGACAGGCCTAAGGATTTTGCCCTAGAATGGCTAGTATCTCTGAAGTGTACCACACACCTCACTGCAAAGACATGCCTCATCTGTACAGAGAATGTTCTGTTCCCAATAAATTGATGTTGTCTGTCTTATATTTGTTGAATTTGTCCTGCCTTTTCTGCTGCAAACTCAGAGAGGGAGAGAACCAGAGCATGGTGCTCTCCTGTCCTCAGCAACACAGCCAGAGATTCACTACGTTAAACTTAATTTTGGAAAGTCTGACAGAGCTCTTATCCAAGATTTCCTGTGATAATTTACATTGTCTGTCCCACTGTTTGTTGACGTATCCTGCCTTTCATAGCTGCAGATCCAGGCCGGGACAGGACCATAGAATGAAAGGTTCTTGTCCTCAGCCATACAGCTGGAGATTAGATCCCCTCTGCCAGGATGCTAACTGAAGGTTACAGAGTTAAAACTGACACCAGCTCATGGCTCCAGATCCAGTGATGTGCCCTGTCACAGGGGGCCAAAGGCCAGCTGTGACCCATTACAGTCTGGGACAAGCGTTTGCTGTCTGACAGCCTTGACCTGAGTCTGGCAGAGCCTTGGGCAAGGTGATCAAGGGTTATTGCCCAATAGTTTGTTGTTCTGTTGTTCAGAGCCGTAAGTCCACAGAAAGACAGGTCAAGAACAAGGTTCTGATCTTGTTTCATCCCTCTGGTGTCACTCAGACAGATTTCTGCTGATTTCTTCACTAAAGTAAAGGAAGAATACACATTTCCAGGATGCACTGCCCCATGATCTTTACAACCATGTAAAAGGAAGTTTATTTGAGGTGCCCTACCTCTTCTGCCCTTGGCTCAAGTGAAAGAATGAGAGGAAATGGCTTTGATTAATGCCAGGGGAGGTTCAGATTAGGTATTTTTAAAAAAATCACTGAAAATGTGGCAAGTGTGGTTAGGCATTGGGATAAGTGGCCCAGGGAGGTGGTGGACTCACTGTCTCTAGAGGTGTTCAAGAGGTGCCTGTGTGTGGCCTAGGGATATGGTTTAGGGGAGATTGTAGTGGTGGTAGGTTGATGGATGAAGCAGATGATCTTGAAGGTCGCCTCCAACCCTGATGATTCTGTTTCTATGGTCCCATAGGCAGCAGTAGTCTCCCCACACTCTAGGAGACTGGAGCTCTGTGCCACTGGCCCTTTATGTCCATAATATAACTGGAATTACATTTTCTGTTTCGTGAACCATTGGCTTGTCCCTCTAGTTTGTCTAGTCTTTTGTGGAAATCTTCTGGAACTTTTTCTTATTGTCCATATTACATGCAATTTTTAGATCTTTATTTATGTGCAAAGATATATTTATCTTTTATCTTTATATGTAATATAAACATATAAAGTATGCCTTCATCCTCCTTATGTGAAGAAAACTGGGAGACATTCAGAGGATGTTCTGAGATCATGTGGGTATGGTGGTTTCAAAACAAGGAACCCAGATGATCACTGAGTATGAAAACACATGGAAGTGTGCCAAAAGACATGTCCTCTGTCATCTGGAGGAGGGCAGAGAGGGAGGTCAGCCTGTGGTACAGGGGCTCCATGCAAACCTCACCATGAGGTCATTTTATGTGCACAGCTTGGTGTTCTGCACTCTGCCTCTGGAAATTTTCACTGAAGTCATCAAAGGAAAACTCTCACTACATTTCACAGGCCACTTTCTTGTATACTCTGCTGCTGCAACACCTTTTCAGATTAAGTACAAAAGATACCAGGTACTATTAAACCTCTCACAATATGTAACTGGAAAACTAAGCAGTCACAAAAAACCCATTTGGCTGAAACACTTCATTTTAAGTCTTCATTTTAAGACTTATGTGACTTTAGGGCTTCATTTTAAGTCTTATGTGACTATGTTGTTATATTCATTATTTTGACAAAAATCAAAGCTTTTCATAGTTATTCATTAGCTAATGCATGTCTAAGTTTCAGCACTTTCAGCACTTTCACTGCTTTCTTGTATTTACACCAATGGACAAGGTGAAGTTATTTTTGAATCTATTGGTCTTTTTCACATTTTAAGCATTGTAAGTACTCTTGTATCTGAAAAACCTTTGCTAAATCAATGGGAACATTTGTTCAGTAGGTAATGGTCTTCAAAAATGTAAATCAGGGGATGCTAGAAGAGGAAAAGAAAATGGCTGAAAGTAACATTTGGTCAAAAATTATATTCCCTTATATAGTATATTTAGCTTTCAGATGATGCCTTACTAAGGCATTTTTAGACATAACAAAGGAAAGGTCAGACAAAATAAGGCTATATCGTGCAGAGACTCTGTAACAATTGTATCTGTTTTGTTTATTAAGGGACAAGAAAGTCCTGACAAAACAGAGTCATGAAAAAGACAAACTAAGCATGTCCTTTATGAGAACAAAATAATGGTCACTGAAACCAGATAAAAATACAAAAGGAGTTTACTAGTTAGGTGGTGTATACATAATGAACTGACACTGAATAAGATTAAGATATAGATGAGCAATGATGGGAATGTATTTTTGGCTATGCATATGTATATTGGAATTCCCATTGGTTAATGAAAGAATAGAGATTAAACATGAATAGATTATGAATATATTTTACATATGCATAGCTTTGAGGGATTCATTATCAACAAAAATATCCCTTACTGTATGGTGGCAGGTATTGATCAACTCTTCATGGAGCATGATCTGCTTAAATCTTTGATCCTCTTCTCCAGCAATAAAACACTGTAGGTGTTTGGCAGTCTCCATCATTGTTCCTCTCACATAAGATTTTATCCTGCCTCTATTGGCAAACATAGAGCATAACACTAATCAAGTCCTCATTCCTTTAAGGTTGTAATGAAATTTTGCTCTGTAGTATTTCTTGTGCCACCTCAGGCATATTATATAAAATGCCACAGAAAAGAAAATGGTGACCCATTTGAAAAACACATCCAAAAAAGTCAGCAAATGAGTTTTTTTATTCACTAGCATGTTTTCCTTCCTTTCAACAGCGGTCTCTAAACATGCACAATTGTAACTCCTCTAGTGGTGCTCAGTAACATCTCAAGAGTAAGTAACATCTGTAAAAGGGTTAAGTAACAGATAAACCCTTAGAAAGCAGAAGTAGACAAATCAAACACTGTGACAGAGCAAATCTGAGTCAATCACATGCCCATTAGAGCAATGGCATTCTAAAATTTTTCATAATGTTTATAGGAATCAGCTGAGTACAAATAAAGAAAAGCTCTCTGTCTGGGTTTTTACAAGAGTAGGGATGGTAACACTGAGATCTGAGCTCTGTTAAACATTTCCTGCTTGAGGTAATCCTGCTTCCCGTTGGCTTTCAGTTACAGAGGAGTCAAAGACAAGACGTCTAAGTCAATAGGGTCTTTTCTTAGGGGCTAGGAAGTTTTGAAAGGCAACACAGATAAGTGCTTAAACTGAAGGTATCATTCAGCACAACTCGTGATCTCATTTGGAGTGTAGATACTTATGGAAGATCCAAAACCCTGAGGTAGAGTTGGAGAGTGAAAAGCTCAAAAGACATTTTTACAAAGCTTCACCAAAACACTAAGAGATTGACACATAATTTTGCTGAAAGTTTTCCTAACCTCCCATCCTTATAAACTTCACACAACCTGAGTGCCTTATCTTAATTTTTCTTTTTCTTTTAACCACTGGCCCCAACCTCTCGTAATTCCTGTGCTGCACAAAGTTAACCCACATCTTTAAAACCAGAATTCAGGATCAGATTAGTATATGTCAAGCACTATAAATTCTCTATGCCCATCAACTTCTCACATTACAAAACCACAAGTAGTGTTTTCCTAAAAAGCACCTTTCAAGTAAGCTGCCTTTTAGTGAAATGTGACTGCTACTGTGTACTGTTTTAAAAATGGCTTGACAGAATTGCTAATGTTCTCATTCCTTCAGGATATTTCCTAATACTTGTAGCCTTTTCATGTTTCTAATTAGTCCAGTAATGGTCCCTGAAGTTAAACCAATTAAAATTATTTACTGTGACACATAGTGTGGAGATAATTATCTGATATCTGAATCTAAGTTCTGCTTACTTCGCAACATTACTTAACAGAAAACAGGGAACCTGATGCCCATGCTTTCATTTTACTTGTCTACCAAATGTGTTTGCCCTATAGCAAACTGTTAAAATAAAGCATTAAAATCTTTGTGGTGCTAATCAAAATGTTTAAAATCCACTCAGACTCCTTTATAGTACTGAGAAGCATAAAAAACTCTCACACACTACCTTTTACGTTATAGTTGCTGATCAATGTAGTATTATACCTACACGGTGCATAGATAATGCAGCGTATGTAGTTTCTTAAAACATTTCCATCTTTTTTGTTTCTCTTGAAAACAGACAGGGAACAGAAAAAAATTTGACATTTTTATACTTATGGACAAAATAAGTGGTTTTTTTCAATAAAGTAGTTTCATCTCCAGATTTTATTTAATTTACATGTCATATTTCCACGAGCCGACTTTTTCTGTGAAAATTATGAAATGATACGAGGGGATTTTCCAACATATCATGTTTCATTGTTAAACTCAAATTTAGCCAAAGTTCAATTGGAATGTACCAATTTCAGAACCTCCTGGGAAGGGGAGAANAAAAAAAAAAAAAAATTCACAGGATAGATAATGTTTTCCATAGAGTAACCACTAGCAAAGAACCCCCCCTTGAAGGGGGAAAAAAATCCTCTACACCACGAATTTTGCATTTGGAAACAATTTGGCCTGTTTGCAAAGTGAAACTGGTTGAAGTCTTCACACAGAAACTTGAACCAGTAAAAGAATTTATATTTTTTCTGAAATCTGTCAAATGCTGCAAATTGCAATAATATAGAAAGGTGTTCAGCAAACTACAGGGACAAGCCAAGACTATTTCCTCATGAGAGGATACCACTCCCTTAGCACAGATAGTGGGAAGTGTCTCTGTTTGCTTTGCCAAGTTCTCTGAGCTTTGTGGCCAATCTTAAATCCAAATGGAGTGTTTATATGTTTGTCTAATTCAAATTTAGCATCATATTTCTGCACTTCTCTGGCAATTGAAAACGTATACATTCTCTTAGTGTGCAAGGAATGTGCTTCACTTACAGGCTGGCAGAACTGAGCATGCTGAAACTAATTCTAAACAGAGAATAACACAGCCTTGGTCCCCTTTCTGCTACAGGAATGTGACTTTTGGGAGGTGAAGGTAGAACAGTGCTTTATGTTCTGCTAGTCACTGGGTTATGTGATAATTCAGCTCGGGTGACCTACCTCCCTGCACTTTGATTTTTCACATCTGCCCTATAAATCCTTAAGTTAACATTTGGGGCATTATCAGCTAGATTGTGGTCTATGTATGATATGCAGGAAGAGTTACCAAGTTAAAAACTTTTCTTTTGTTCCAGATTTTAGTTCATTAGAAGCACAGAAAAATATGAGGAAAATATATTTAAGGCCACCCTTACTCCCCCAGTTTCTTCAAAGATTTCAAGGTAATGACTTATATTGAAATGTATAATGAAAAAACAGATTCTTACATCATCATTATCTCATTTCTTCTATTTCCTGCAGTTTTCCATACATTGCAGTCTTCAATGCACCATCAACTCACACTTAAATGAATAAAGCAATTGCAAACACTGTTAGACATCATTCTCATGGGGAAACGATTTCATATTTTGGCTAAGTTGTCTGTCCTGATCAAGAGGATCAAGTTAGCTCATGGACAGTAACTACTTTGTACATCTTAATTTACTTCATATTTCTTTCACCCTCTTGTCATTGCTAACTAATTCAGATATATTCTTTTATCTTGTTGATCACCAAAGCTAATTAATTCTTATTGCTCCTGATGCTATTGAAAGCAAAGGAATGTGCACCAATTCCTGTCATGAAGGAGTTAAAAATTTCTCAGCCTTCACTCTTGAAGGTTTGTTCCTATGCCCTTTTAGACAATGACAAGCCTAAGTGTAAAACTAATTAACATTTGAAAAACTAGTGTTAATCAATAGTACACAGCTTTATCATGAGACTCGCTCTGTCAAGTTTTTCTGCTTGATTTTTTATACCATATATTTCAAGTTGTGCTAGTTTTAGATGCGTTTGCTGGATTGAGAAGATGGTGAAACATAAAAGACTGAAGTCAATAGAAATACATCACTGGTATTTTTTTTTATATTGCCACTAAACTCTAGTTAGTTATTCTACTGTTCCTCCTCCATCCCTCCCCCATCATTCTGTTGAGTGGCAGACCTGATTCTCATTCTATTTTCTTGTTGTACTAAATGACACATTATATTTAAGATAACAATTTATCATCATTGTCTATCAGGAGAATGCTGGCGAAATCTAAATTAGAACCCTCCTAAAGGTCTATTTGCATGGTAGGGTTTTTTATGTAAAAGAGAATAAAAAAGCTTTTTGTTATTTTTGCATTTCCTGTTTTGGAAGCAGAATGCCCGTAATTTCAACACATAGAAACTGGGGGAAATTTTCTGTTTTAGAGAAACTTGACTTCTTAGGCTGCTGTTGCTAATATGCATTTGGATATGATATAAATGGTAGAGCACTTAAGCTTTTGCTAAACCAGATTGTATTGAAGCATTATCAACAATTAATAAATTCAATACTATGTTCTTATTATCAAGATGACAATATCTGACAGCTATATATTAGTGAAAAATTGAGAAAGGTGAAGGAGGGTGCCAGTGAAGTCTTCAAAACTGTAAATGTGGGTATTTCGTCTTGGCGTTTTTGAGCACCAAAAAAAGGAGTTGACCACACGGTGACTTGTGTGATCTGTTTTCACTAGCTTCATGTTGGAAAGAGTGGAATGTATACTTATTGTGCTGCTGTGGACAAAAATTTACTGTGAGGCAAGCATCTTCTATTTGCTCATATTTAGTAAGTTGTAGTAGAAACTTGGAAATTGTTGTTAAATTTCCTCTAACACATTATTGCTATCAATTGAGCAATAATCCAAATCCTGAAGTTTACAGGGCATGTAGGCAAGGTTAAAAGCAGTAGACCTGAGAGATTTGAGGGCAGAATGGAGTAATTAAACTAAATAAAATTCAGATTTATTAAGATTTAGATGTAATCCCTAAATCAGAGGAACACACCTCTCCAGCCTCAGTTATCAGGTGAATTCACTGAAATGCTGTAATTTCTACAGCTCTATTAAGGAAGCAGATTCAATCTCCAGAGGAATGGAGCAAGCCTTGTATTTCAAATGTTATACACCAATGCAGACATAATGGACAAACCTGATTGGTAGAACTCTCCTCAACCCAAACTTTGATAAGGACAAGGAGTTACCTGCTGTGAAGCCAAGTATCATGTCGGACCACGCCCATCCTATGGGAATCCCAATGATTTTTGAACTGGATTTCTGAGGCTCTCACTGGCTGAGAGCTAAAGCTGAATGTAGGAGTGGAACAACTTCACTAATTTTTTGTGGGTCCACAGGTGACCTCACACATCTGCAACACAATTGGCATAGTGGCTTGGAACCAGGAGAGAGATTGTGGAGAGATTAACCTTGAGTAACATACTCACTATGCTGGCTTTAAGGGAATCTAAGAGTATTCATTTTTCTAAATGCTGGGATTTACCTCAGACATAGTCCGGCCATCCATATAATTTCTATTAGTCTTACAGCTTTAGATCTTTAAGTTCCATTGCATCCTGTTTACATAATTGTTCATGAAAGAAATATTACTGCATAGGCAGTAAGCCTAAAGGAAAAGGTGTAAATCTGAATAAATAAATAATATTAATTTGTTTTGACTATTCAGTATTTAATTGCAAGCTGTACAATGTAGAGCACTGTCATGTCATTGATTCAAGTGTATCACAAGGTGGTGGTCCCACAGTATTCTTACAGGATCACTGATGTATCTGTCAGCAAAAGTAAGTCACTACGTTGCACGTCAATATTCACGCTCTTGTCAACTAATTGGTATTAAAAAAGCTTTCTCAAAGTAAGTAATGGAATCATAAATATAAAATTAAGTCCTAAATTATTTTTCTAAAACCAAAGGAATTCCACCTCTAATCAATAGCAGACATTTTAGGCAAGTTCATAGTCCCATACTGAGTAGAATAGATGCAATCTACTGCCAGGACCTGGACCCTCTGATGCTTTTTGTCTCCTCTGTAGATTATACCTTAATCTACACATTTTAATCCAATAAAATTCATTAAGTTAAAGATTCTACAAACATTAGTGGAAACTTCTGTTTTGTCAACACAGCTTAGTGTCATAATTTGATCAATCTGAACCTCCAAACCCAGCTAATCTGAAGAGGTACTGCATGAGGAAATTTTTCTAAAATTCAGATGGAAGAGCACCAAAGGCTGTATTCTCATGAAGCATAATGCAATGAATTTTTTGAAGCTCAGATTCCTTTGCAATTCCAGTGAAGCTGTGCTTAATTTCATTATAAATGCACAACCAGTTGATTGCGGTTATTGTGGATACATTAAGCAACACATCAACTCATTAAAACACACAAGTATAATACAAGAAAACTTGCAATATTGGCTCAGTATCAATCAATGATTCCCAGGAAGGTGTATATAAAACGATTTCTTATATGAGCAGTTCAGTAGTGGGAAATAATTCTGGGATATTTACTTTTTAATTTGTTCTAAAGAAATCAAGCCAAACATCAGAGAGATTTCTTTCCAATCAGCATGTTTTGAATAGGTTAACTATAGTGATTTTTTTTCTTGAATCTGAAAACAATTGTCTTTCATATGTTTTTCACTATGCTTTTCTGACTAAAACTACAAAAATGCCCCATGAAGACTCAAAAACTGAGTAAAGAAAAAGGACATTGTTTTGCAGACACCCAAAATAATGGTACAGAAAATTCTCTTCAGTAGACCACCAAATTCACCTCTGACTGAGATGCAAAATCATTTCAGACTGAAAAGGCCATATTAGTTTTGTCGTTTTCCATCTTTTTTTTTTCCCTAAGACAGAAGTTAAGCTTAGATGTTACAATTTTAGGAGCATTCTATGTTATACATAGAATCACAAAGATCAGAGAAATTTATTTACCTAAATTTTCCTTGTGTGAAATCCCAGTTGGATGAAAACTGACCATCCTTGGACATATGGAAAGCTGCAGGACGCTGAAAGAATTTGTAGAGAGAGATGAGATCGAATTGGGTTACAGGCTGCAGGACGTGCCTGTAGAATGCCATGGCAGCACAGAGAGGCACAAGGTCTCTGCCTGACCTTGGGGGAAGGAGGTGTGACAAGGCAGATGCCCAATGGAGAGAAGCATTAGAAGGACGTTAGGAAAGCGTGCTGCTGACATGGCAATATGTGATAGGTCACCTAGTGAAAAACATGACATAAGGAAATACTGTGTCTTGAAAAAGTGTATGAAACCAGCTCATTGGTCTGAATAAGCATCTCAGTATCCCTGCTGGTCTGAGTCCATTCCTCGGTTGTTGCAAGAAGTCCTAAAAATATATCTGGTCTGAAGTCTTGAGTGCGATGTTAAAGAAGATTTAAAGAATGGTAAATACCTGCAAAGTGTGTGTTAGAGAGGCAGAAATGAATACAAGTTTTTTAAAAAGTTCTGTAGGGAAAATTGGAGTAATTATTTGCCCAGTATCTATCAGTGAGGTTTTCTTGTTCAACAGTTTGCTTATCAAAATTTCACTTTTTATTAATTTCTCCAAATGCCGCAAAATACAGGCTTTTAAAAGCAAACGTAAAAGAGAAAAAGAAAATCCTTTCCTGTTACTAGAAACTTTCACATCACTAGTCATATCCACAGGACCAGCCATACAGCAAGTGGAGTGTTCTTCATGATGAACCTCCTGCAGTCCAGTCACAACTGCTGCTCATTTTAACACCCATCACTTCACCATGGTTCTCCATGGAGATCTCCAAATCCAGCAAGTCTCCTAACAGAAAGGCATTGAAGTATTTTTAACAAATAAACTAACTTTGTGAATAGTTCATGATACATGGAGTCCTTCAGGCTCCACTCTTAACTATAGTTGTGAGGTGTCAGATCTAAATCTGGTAAATGCCATGTTTTTGCTAAAAACATTTCAAAATGCATAGAATTGTGCATCCACAAGATGGAACAAGAGAGGGCAGAAGGGCTATTCCTGCTGCTTGAGAAGACAGCAATACTTCTTCTCTGCAGCTGTAGATACACTTCAATATCAATAAAACCATGATTATTTACACTACGGGAATGTTCCTGACCTCTGCGGGCAGTTTAAACTTTTAGGTTTATCCTTTCTTTTTGCCCATGCAATATTTTTACAGTCATAATTTTCCCTAAGTGAGCTTATTGGAGAAAAACATAATACTTTTATGTGTGTTATGGGGATGAGGTGAAGTACGTGTCACCAATGTTTTGGAAATAATTGACCTTACTATGCTTTGCAAGGCAAAATCCCTTAGCCTGTCCTTTTCACTGAGATATGTTTCATTAATGGTGATATTGTAAACCAATGTATCATAAAGTATTTGCTAGACTCCATTTTTAAAGGAAGAATTCTCTGAAATGTGTCTGTTCGTCTGTTTAAGTCCTCTTGTTACTTTCTGGTTACAAGGATCGTCCTTCCTAGCACCCAAGCCAACCTGCTCACTCCAAGAAGCTACAATCTTGTAGTGAGAACCAAGCTTCCCAGACAGACCCCTGAACCTCTCCTGAGCTCTCAGAAGATGACATGATTGGATCTCACTGCAGGTGTTACACCTCAGTAATTAAGCAGGTATCTATTTTTTGCAAAGTATATTTATAAAAATCATGTTCATAAATTACAGCAGATATTTTATAAGCTCTAAAGCTCACTGGCAGGTCCTGAGATTTTGTTATCCCATTGGACCAAACTTCTTCTGGGGTCTGTGTTTCAACCCCCTTCACACTGGCCACTTCCCCTTTTGCCTTTTCCAGCATCTTGAGCCAACCACTCTGGGCAACCAAAGGGTGAACTTGGCTTCTCTGCAACCTAGATACTGAAACACAGCACGCAGCAGTGTCATCTGAGTGTTTGGTTGGCCTTTTTTCTGGCTTATGCTGGCTGTTGTGCTGGCTGGAAGAAGTCTGAAGCAAGAAAAGTAGTAGTCTGGAATCTAGAAAATTTTTGCAAGTTTTTCTTATTCATTCACATTTAATCATCATGCATTTATCCCCTGCTAACCATCTGAATAAAGGCCCTGAGAAAATGCCCCTTGAGACCTTGGTGTGATATGAAACCCTCAACATTGTGTTTTTTCATGTGGTCCCTCTGCACGTTCACTGTACTTTCTCCTGCTAGCTTTCCTCTCACACTTATGTTTCCTTTCTCTTGTAAAACCACAACAAAATGATTTTGTGGTTAGCGTGTATGCTCATAAGATATTTCTCTGCATTTCTCTCATGATTATTTTGGTTCAGGATCTAATTTTAGACTCATACCATGGCAATAAAGTCCATATCTCTTATTCATCATTTGATTCAAACCCCAAGATGATTAGAGTTAAAATAGAAAGATTTTTTATCCTTTTTCTTCTTTTTCTCTTTCAATCAGAATATTAATATGTCATGGATTTCCGTTTTAATGAAGTTCTTGGGAAATCAGAAGCACCTATTTACTTTACGGCCTCTTCAAAAGAAGCACACGAGGCAGGTTGGAAAAGTTTTAATACTTATTCTTCATATCCAAAATTAATTTCTACTCTATGCTGTCCTCCAATAGCCACGAGAAATAAAACTTCATATTTATGTCTCTAATGTCTAAATACTGACAAAGTTTCATATTCCTTCTGTCTTTTGCACAGTTCTCTTGAGTTAGCATTGCCTTAATAAGGAGTGTAATAAATAGGTGTCAACAATGCTCCTGGTGAAATCTTACAATGAGAAATGGCAACATCTTTGAGTAATACTAAAATTTGGATGGAGTTAAGCAGCGCATTGTGCTGCAAATAGATGGAGAAGTTTTTCCCCTGTCCGTGTTGATAACTTTCTGATGAGAACACACAAAATAAGAAAGTAAATAGGCTGGGTGTCCTTGCTTTGCAAAGTCAACTCTCTATATGGTAAGATATGTGACACCTATCTCACAGAGAGGAGCTTACAATGCTGTTCATTAATTTTATCACTAACATAAACTTTTAATATGCATATGATCAGTATATGGGACTTTTAGGGCAGCTTAAAATGACTGTAACCTGTAATTACTACTCCTGTACTTGATTATAATAATCTGATTGCAATTATTCAGTGATTTTAATACAAGCCCCAAGCTATATAACAGTAATTCAAGTGCAGTGATTGGGAACATGTTTCTGTTTGGCTGTGAAATGATGTTTTAATTCGCACTGATTCAGGGATCTGGCTGCAGTTCTATTCGTGTAATTAAGGCACATTTATGCAGTCAAGTACAATAACTTTAGTTTGAAGTGAATTTAATTGGTACAAAAACGCTATATGAAGTCAAAATGGATCATAAGCAGGAATCCCTTAGATAGGAATAATAAAACAAAGATAGCAACACTTGGCTGGTTTGAATTCCTTAGATAGGAATAATAAAGCAAAGATAGCAATACTTTACTGGTTTGACCAGTACAATGAGATACCTAATTTTTAAACAAAAATTAAAAGGCACATGGTAACATAGAACATGATTACAGTACAAGATGCATCTTAGCTAGGGCCCAAAAATTATTACTAAAAGTTTTAACATTTTTGTGCACTTGTCTCAAACCCAGGTTTAAGCCCATGATCAGAACAAAGATGTTTAACATTCTCTTGGAAATTCTTTATTCTGATGAAAATTTTGAGTTAGCCTGATCTTAAAAGAGAGTATATGCTGAAGGCTATCTAATTTGTCTTCTCTTACATCTTCACTTCAAAATCAGACATGGTAAAAGAGTTTCACAAAACAAAATCAAGGTCTCTAAAACGTATATTTTAAAGACTTGTATCGAGACTATTTTCAAACAACTGTCTTTGAAAGACATTTCAAGAAATGTCTTTGCAAGCAGGCTTCACTACCTTTTAAAACCTTAGTAGACAACTAATAAGACACTACAAAAAAGCAACTGCCTCATGAGTAGATACATAAATTTTACTTTTACTTTTACATAATCTAAAATTACACTTCTTTCTTCAAAAACCATATTTCTTTAATAAACTAGTGCTTGTTAAACACAAGAGGGATTTCGTTCAGAACAAAAAGGAAAGCAAATAACTTAATTACAGTCTGTTTTTTATTAGCTTTTTGACTTTACTTGAACTGAAAAACTTTGAAGCCTCACAAAATAAAAAGAAAAAAACAAATGCATCAATGAGCATCAGTGGTTGTATGGGGATAATGTACTTTTTCTACAGTGACCTCCTAGGTTTTCTGTATTTGTATATGGAATGGGGGAATGAAAATGTTTTAAGAGAACCCTCCACCCAGACAAAACAAGAAACCCAAAATCTGGGAACAATTTAGAAAACTGCACTAATAACAAATCAACAAGAAGGGCTTATGTCAAACTGCTTATTTGGGAAAAAAATATTTTTTCCACCACTACTATTACCATCCTCCCTTAGAATCTTTTCTTTTCTTTTTTCTTTTCTTTTCTTTTCTTTTCTTTTCTTTTCTTTTCTTTTCTTTTCTTTTCTTTTCTTTTCTTTTCTTTTCTTTTCTTTTCTTTTCTTCTCTTTTCTTTTCTTTTCTTCTCTTTTCTTTTCTTTTCTTCTCTTCTCTTCTCTTCACTTCTCTTCTCTTCTCTTCTCTTCTCTTCTTGTGACATTGATAATAAATGCATAATTTAATGATTGCATATGAATTAAGTGTTGCTAATAAACCAATTAATCACTTGGATAATGACTTTATTTAAACTGCAGGAACTGAATTTTTTAGTCTGAGATGTTTGACCACAAAACTGAAAAATTAAAATGCAATTTAGGTAGTTATTTCAGAATGTCATCAAGTAATTACACCACATATTATGAATTTCCAAAACCACAACAGTGCCCTTAAACTGTTTTGATATCTCATGTTTTGCTCCAAGAGAACCCTGATAGTGAAATATCTGGTTTCACACTGGACATCGTATTGAAGAAAACTAAATATATTTTTAATTTATATTTTTAAAAATCTTATTGTTTTGACTTTTACAGAAGGCAGAAAAAAATTCTTCCACACCAAATCAATCAATCAATCAATCAATCAATCAATCAGTTTTGACCTTTAGATTGTTAATACTGCAAGACAAAAAATTCCAGATGTTCCAGAGAAAATTCTTTAACAGTGAGCAGACACTAATATGTGATTAAGTGTACTCATGGTCACAACAACTTTAAAAATTATGTGTTACCAGCAAATGCTATATTTGCTTGTGGTTCTTGCTCAAAGGCAAACAAATAATCTCTAACAAACAAGTTGAACCTACTTACTAACATTACTTAATAACATTTTTAATATTGGTTTTAACCACAATAATTCGTCAATGAAAAAATCATGCCATTGTGTTAAAAAAATCTTTGGAACTTGACAGGCAGGATATACCAAGAGTTAAAGAATGAATGATATTGTGTCTATATTTGCTTTATCAATTCAATGTATTAAAATGTTAATACAATCTAACTAATTGTTTAATATTTTCAAATAGTCCACAAATAAAATGGGCTTCAATAATAAACTTGGAGCAGCATATGAGAAGAAAATCTGGTATTATTTAATTTTTTGTGCTCTTTTCCTGGCATTCTTGAAACTTCAGAATTTTTTATTTTATTTTAATATTTATTAAGGGTTGCTGAGTTCTTTCTCCGTGGTTTTGTTCAGTGTTTTTTTTTTTTTCTTCTTTTTCTTCTTGTAACACTGATTCTATAGAGTAGACTTGAAAATGAGCACAGGAGTACAACACAGCTGCAGCACATAGGGATAGCTATATCACTGCTTGAGACCCTCCCACAAGGCCTCTGTGTCAGAGCAGGCTTGCATTCTGACAACTCATGCATTAAAAAAATCTTTGCCACTCCTTGTCATGTGGTTATGGCAGAAAGGCTGAAGTTTTTCTACACAGTGAGCTCCTGATATTTTTACTGCTTCTATGAACCTTAACATGCCTTTCATTCATGCTGAATACCACCAGATTTAAAGAAATTATGTCTCTGGCTCTAAGCATTTAAAATCAGCTCTTAATTGGTATCAAGGAAAGTATTTTTATCAATATATTCTCATTTATTTGTAAAAATTACACGCCTTAAAAATTTTGGCAACTAAAAAAATTAAACATTTCAAAATTTACATGACATTAACCAAGCAAATGTGGACCAAATCCCACCAAATGTATCACAAACTGAACATGCTTGCATTTGTAAAACTTACAGAGGTCTGTGGGAGGATACCTCTTCCTCCAGTGTGTAACCTGGTATAGGCTAAGTAATGGCTAGTCCAGCTTTAAAAAGGGAGTTAAGAATCTGTCCACTATTGGCATGGGTGTTCTCAAGGGCATTATTAATACTATTCATATTCCAAAATATATTTCATGACACAGTGTAATTTATTTGCACACTGAATCACCCCTTGGCACTTTTCCTGGTGTGTTAAGCACCAGATTACCAATAAGAAACATATTTTAACAATATTTTAAAGCCCTAAATTACTGTATTTTTAATATGAATTACTATTTTGATTTTTAGAGCATGCAGGCACATGAAACTGTTAAAATAAGAAATGAAAAGCTGTTAACTGCCACACTTTTAAGTAAAAAAAAAAAATCAAAAAAATTGAAAATTCCTCTCTCTTGTCCTAGTTGATGATGATATCTTTCTCCTGCAAGCTCAGTAAGTATCTAGTTCAGTTTAGATTACTGACAGGGCAAAGGTTTGAACTCAACAAGTCAACTTCAAAATATTTGTCAACCCTAACTATCTACTCAGTAATGATCATGAAAGTATGAACCAATAACAGGGTGTTATCTAAGAAGAGATCCTGTACTAAAAATTGCTAATTAAGGACTTCAAAAGCATGGTGTTTCCCCCTTGCCCCTGCTCCCCCATTTATTAACTAAAGTTGTGTGAGGTGGAAAATAACTTTTTCAAATCTTTTTAGAACTAATGAACACATTTCAAGAGATTACTACTGTGTCCTCAATTCATCCAACTTCTCAACCACTGCTCCAAGGGAATCACATGAGTACTTGACCCCTGTAAGATTTTAAGAAGAAAAACAAACTTCATAAAACTTAATCACATTAGTTAAAGCTGTAAGGATGTTTTAATGCCCCTCCTAAGCCACCCAGTTCCATTAACCTGAAACCCATCAACATAATCCTTCCTTAGGAAGAAAGGAATGAATCAAACTGAAAAGATTTGTAATTGAATTATCCTCACTCAGTCTCGGGGCAATTAAAAACATTTTTTATTGGAACACCTAGATATAACCTTGCCTGGTTCTAATTAGTCCATCAACTCAGATAATAAGAAAATGCAGGAACAATGTCACAGTGTTGTAAAAATTGAAATGAGTTCAATATTGTTGCATGTATGTCTTAGGAAGGCATAGTGAGAGAGCGCGAATCAAATGAATGTAAAACAATCAAATAGAATTTAAACCCAATACAAAATAAGTTATTTTAGAAGTATTAGGGCGCTTCTGTTCCTCTTAAGTAAAGTTAATATCTACTGTTTTAATTATGTTCTGTTGGCAACTTCAGACAGTATTTCTTATGTCAATAAACTGTTACAAAAAGAATTGGGAAAGGTTAAAACCATTGTTCACAAAAGTTCAGAACTATAAGCCTTCTAAAAATAATATTTTCTTATGATTTTTGTTTACTGCCAGATTTTACAGAATTTTCAGTCTCCTTTACTAGAATCAAAGGCAAATGCACAATTCACTGCAACACCAAGTAAATACAGTAAGTTATAATCCTGCATTTTATATTCCTCTTTCTTTTTATGTTTAGAATCCCAAATTTTCCTTTGCAATTTTATTCTATTCCTTCTACATCAGAAAAGAGTGCTAACTTCAGAAGATGAAGTGCTGTGGAATTAGACTGCCATGGAACTCTTCCTGTATCTCTTGTTATTTGAGTGTAGGTGGTTATTTTCATGTTTTGTAGTTTGCTTGTTTTTGTTTTCGTGGGTTTTTGTTTTGTTTTGTTTTTTGTTTTCTTTGTGTGATTATAGATTATGGATTATGTGATTCTAGATCATGGGAAACTCTTCAAAAAGCAGAAGTTTCATATCTCTGTATTTTCTCTGCTATTAATTTAGTGTAAAAGAAGTATCTTGAGCAGGAAAAAAAATTAACTGGCACAGAGGAGTGGAATAGTAAAATATGTTCTTCCTAATGACAATGTACGTATAATTGTGTTGAAACATGCCTATTATTTCAAATGAGAATTTTTACTCTGAGTGTAAATGAAGTTTTTATAGTGAAGTTTGAATTTAAGCTTAACATTCTCACACAAGGTTTTTAAAATTTATTTTAAGTTACTTGACTTATAATCTTTCACAGTATGGGAAATATGGGAAACAACTCTGGAAGCTGTACTCCTATCCACTTTTTCTGTGGAGACCTGTCTTGTTTTCTTCTTTCCAACCATAATATGCCACGGCTACAGCAGAAGCTAGAACAGAAAAACTGAGCTCAGTTCTCAGCCCCACTGGGAATAAACACTGCAGCTTTACTTGTCAATCCAGCAAATTTCATCCTTTTTATCACAAATCTTACTGTGTGAAGTATTTGGCCAGCTATTAAGATCATATGATCAAACTACCAGGCTTTTTATTTTAACAATGGCATTTTTATGTCAAAATGTATCAATATGACATATAGACCTAAATCACATTATTGATCAAGATAAGCCTTCAAAGTTAGCAGTAGGATAAAGAATATTACCTGTATTCCCATAGGTTGCTGCAAAAAGTTGAATACATGTTGTTTGAGAGATGGAAAGTATGTTCTATCAATGCATGATAGACTTATCCAGCAGTGGAAAAATAACTGCATTATAGCAAATTGTCAGAACTAATTATCAATTCCAGTCCTGTGCTTCTTCTACTAGATGAGCTATCATTATTTTGTGTCATGTGGAATAACACAGAAAACCTTTAAAGACCCAAACAGATGAGACAATTAAAATTATGATATGTTTTGAAAAGTCCCACGATTATTGTTTCAAAAGCATCATAAAGATCTAAGAGCCCTGACTTTTTTTAGTAACATTGCAGTCTACATGGACTTACATATAGATATCTGTATTTCACGGGGACAAGATGATCCCTCATACATTGAGACTATATGATCTATTACTCTTTTGTTTGGTCTTGGTGCAGTGGAACCATACATTAAAGTACTTTGTTCATACAGTGTTTTTAGGCTTCACCACAGGATATTTCCTATCAAAGTGCACTTCCTTAATTTTGAAAATATTTGGCTGTAACAACATCACAACAAGCAGCTAATGGAGAAAAATAATATATTGAAAAAGTAATTTGAAGGTAAAATTTATTTAGAAACAATTATTTTCTACTTAGATCTAAATACATACAGATCTACTGTGGATATGAGATCTGCATCTCTTACATGAGAACTGTGTCTCTTATGAGAAATATGTCCAATTTAATTAATAAACCATTAAGTGTTTATTGAGATTTAACTCACACATTTTTGAGCTAATGAATTATTTTCACACAAGTCACATAGAAAATGGTATCGGTTTTTCTCTTGGTTCTTCATAAAATTATTCATCTAGGCAGCTGACAGTGGTATTTATAAAACTACTCCAAAATTATTAAAGTGCAAGCTAGGGATCTAAGATATCTTTCAGTCAGAGGCAAAAAAATAATTACATCAGAGTGTTTTATGCGTGTGTAAAATTTTGTGCTATTTCATATTTTTACATGAAATTCAGAAGCAAATTATAAAACAAATTTTAAATAATCTGCTAATGAAAGGAAAATCACACAAACACATAATTTAGTGGGCAAAACAATTTCATGATATCTTTTGTGACTGATTTTGGTTTGAACACAAGCCATATTATTGTCTGCACCATTAGTACTGCATTTGAATATTCTGCATCTGTACTCACTACCATATCAGAAATCCATTGGAAGTCATTAAAGTCAGTATCTATGGCAGCTGTATGCACAGCAAGGAGATGCATCGTGAAAAAAAAGAAGTACCAGCAGTCTGATGAAAAGTACTGTGGGAATTTTGGCAGATGGAATTAAATGATCCAAACCTGAAAAATACTAAGTCACGATCTCCCCGCACCGATATCTTCTTATTTTGCATCTGAGTCTTGTCAACAGCTTTTTGGATATCAGCTGCTCTCAGCTCACACGCTGTCCTTTTAGAATATTAATTAATATTAAAACTTGTCTGTTACTAGAATCTTAATGTGGTAGGAGTCATTCCAGAGAGTTGAAAGACAAGAAGAAATTCATCAAGGTGGAGAAATTGCACCAACTGGACAAGCATTTATATCCTGCTTTTATGTTCCACTGCTGACAGAGTACAGCAAGGTGAAAATGCCTCACTACCCTAATGCCTTACAGTTGGGTTAGCTGTGCTATAGCATGGCATCACGGAACAAACAAGACATAAATTTATGCAAAATTTGAACATTTTGAAAAGTCATTCCCATGTGCCTTGCAAACAGTTCCACTTTGCTTTTTCTGTGAAGGGTTAGATGTTACTGTCTCTGGGCTTCATAACAGTGCAATTAAGTAAAAATAATGGACTAATATATCCACATAGAGGAGCACAAAAATGGATTAATATCTATCAAAAGATAAAACATGCAAACATGTATAGGTATACATGCTCAAAAGCACTGAAAGATTAAACTTATGAGTTGAAAATGTGCCAAGGCAGAGTCAAGGAAAATTTAAACGGTGAACTATAATATTTTCTTTCTTTTAATTTATTTACATAAAGCTAATATGAAGTATTGTATCTGTCTGAATGAGGAAGATGTTTTACTTACATAAATACATCTACAAAACATAGGAAATTTTGTAAAAACCTGGTAAACTTTCTAAGTTTAAATGCCAAAACAGTTAAGGACATACCATAAATTCTTAAACGCGGGAAATTGTGATTCACATTTATTATAGATATTTAATGGTGAATATAGATTCTACTTCCCTGTGGAAATTTCACAGAATCACAAAATCATTTAGGTTGGAAAAGATCTTGACCGTTATCAAGTCCAACCTATAACCTAGCATCATCCTGTCAACTAGACCATGGCACTAAGTCCAACCCCTAGTCTTTTCTTAAACACTTTCAAGGATGGTGACTCCCAGGGGACTCCAGAGACTCCACCACCTCCCTGGGCAGCCCATTCCAATGTCCCATCACTTTATGTGAAGAAATTCTTCCTAACATCCAGCCTTAAACTCCCCTGTGCATTTTAAGACTGTGTCCTCTTGTCCTATCAGTGGCTGCCCAGAGACCAACACCCACCTGCCTACACCCTCCCTTCAGGCAGTTGTGGAGACTGATAAGGTCTTACCTGAACCTTCTTTTCTCCAGGCTAAACACTCCCAGCTCCCTCAGCTGCTCCTAACAGGACTTGTTCTCCAGACCCTTCACCAGCTCTGTTGCCGTTTTCTGGACATGCTCCAGCACCTCAACATCCTTCCTAAACTGAGGGGCCCAGAAATGGGCACAGCACTTGAGGTGTGGCCTCACCTGTGCTGAGAATAGGGGAAGAATGACCTTCCCTGCTCCTGCTGGCCACACTATTCCTGATAAAGGATGCCATTGGACTTCTTGGCCATCTGGGGACACTGCTGGTTCTTATTCAGGCTCAAAGGGAGGATGAAGATGATATTTGCAGGTATGAGAAGAGTCTCAATTCACAAATAAGCGCACTTGTGGTACTTCATGCACAGACTGGAAAATAGACAAGGAAGAAGAAAGACGTATGCCATGCTCCAGAGTTGAGTCTGATGCTACAAAATATTTTTCATGTGATACTGAGCAAATCACTTAAACCGCTGCTTCTAAGGTGGCTTTTAATCATGAGTTGTCCAATGTCATAGAAGAACTGGGATTTGGCTTTTGTGTTCAAAATCTAGGGATCTGCATTTCACCTCAGAAATTAACCAAAAGGACTACAAACCAAAAAATACCAAAATTTCGTAGAACCATAGCATAAGCAGAGTTAGATCTATCATTATCTTCAAGTCCAACTCCTTGCCCTGCATAGGACACTCCAAGAATCACACTCTGGGCCTGAGAGCATTGTCCAAACACCTCTTGAATTCAGACAAGGCTGGTGCTGTGACTCCCCACCTCCATGGCAAGCTTGTTTCAACGTCTAACCACCCGCTGGATGAACATCTTTTACATCAAACCTAAACTTCCCCTGACTGAGATTCAATTACTTTGAGTCCTGTCACTGGTCAC
>VWZU01005251.1:0-11029 GCA_013397095.1 Sterrhoptilus dennistouni | reverse complement strand
TACAGCTAAATTGGCATCCTTGTCTCAGACTGACCACAAATGGATTTGCAGGTAGGATTATAAGTTTCAGGAGGCATATGTTGGTATTTCTCTTCTTTGTTTTCCCCAAGGACACAGCATTTTATGCATGTAAAGAAACTTATCAGACTAATGAAAAAACAAAATATTTTAGCGTAACAGATGGCCCATGATACCCCAGCAAGTGCCTCTCTCTATCTTTTATTGCAGAGCAATGGACCCCAGGGCCAGGAACATTAGTCAAGGGAAGTGCCCATGGAACATAGCAGAGAGCTGGTAGGGAAACCACAGAGACTCTCTGTACCCCAAGACATGTTGCTGCACCACATGGGTGCCCTTTACTGTCCATCTGACAATGTACACCACAGCAGACCATGAAGTGCTGGCTGTCACCAGCCATGGTCACAGAACTTGATGACACAGAGGGCAACACTGGCAGCCACTGCACATCAAAGTCTAGCAACATTTCTTCCTTAAAAACAAGGAAGGTGTAGGAATGAGGCCTGCAGCCACGAGATATGCTGTTATATATATGGTAAAGGGATTTTCATGAGATCTGTGGCTAAGGGATTACTCTGGGCATGATGGTTTGCTGAAGTGTAATATGTTATCAGGCGGAAACAGCTGACCCTTTTACCCTCAGCCAGCAGGTAGAAGAGGAAGTGATACTAAAATGTCAAAATTCTGTACTTTCCTTGTGCAAGACCCAAAGTTTTTGTGATCTCTTTGTTACTCTTGATATCCCTCATTTACATATAAGTGACTTCTCTCTGTCCTCCATTAATGATGGCAGTAACAGAATATTTGACCACAGTCTCGCTTCCTCTTCTCCCAAAAGTATAAATTGGCATTTGAAATCTTAATTGGCAGAGGATGAGAATATACCCATTTTACAGACAATGGAGTCTATGGAGTTCTTTCTCTGTCTTCATGAAACTAGGGATGCTTCTTTGGTAAGATTTGCACTGGGAGCACTTACATAGCACTGTACATTTGCATGTTGCAAGTCTAGTGCATTTATCAATTATCCAATAAATTGAACTAAACCAGACCTGCAGTGATGAATCAGTGATGCAACTGGTGAGTCTGTGCACATATGAGATGAGATGAGACTTGTAGTGTAAATCAGATTATTGTTGCATCTGGAAACCTGACCAGACTTAGTATTACTAAATTGGCTCAAATCAGAAATTAAGTGTTGACACACCCAGCCCCTCTGATTTCTGAGGACCAGCTGGAAAGGGAGGTTATTTTTTGCCAAATTGCTACACACTTAATGCAACAGGAGGAAAAGCTAATTAGATTCAACCTTTAAAGATGTGATAAACCAAAATAAACACTGTCCAGGTATTAGAGCATGACATGGGTAATGTATGATTCAGTCTGGATTGAAGACACAAAGAGTCTACATGAACTTATATGCAGCCATTGCACTCAGGCCCTTAATTTTAGGTGTTAACCCGAGTTTCTCACTTTATTGTCATTAACCTAGGCTGTAATGAAATTCAAGAGAGGAAGGGGAGAAGGGAGAGAGAGACTGAGAGATCCCTCTGCAGCTGCTGCTTGGCTCTGAAGATGGAGAGAACTCTGGTTTACTACATAGCAAAGAGAGAGTAAGCTGCACATTTAGGTGGCATTTCTTTATATATTCTTCCCTTTCCTGATACTCTTTATAATGCATTAGCTGTTTGAACTGTAAAGAGGTACATTCTGGTGCTGTATCTGGCTATTTGCATGTGTAAAACCTTGTGTCCATTATAGTACCAGAAAAAAAACCCAAAACACCTCTAAATAAGAGCAAAAAGCAAGGCTGTCTTGGGCAATGTCTTTGCAACGAGAAGCCTACTTAATAATACAGCTAGTACGTGAGCTGTTATTTTCTCTGTGATCTATTCTTGGCTTTATAAACAGTTTGAAAAGAACTAATCTACTGATCTTAAATGGCATGTGCATAACCTTAATGATTTAGGGTGTTCTCCAAATATTCAGCAACAGTACAGCTATGTGTTTCTGAAAGAAGCTTTTTTGCTGGGTTCCATATATTTGTTCATGGGGGAAAGGCTAGAGAAACACCTCAGAAGTTACAGCAAGCAGAAAATATATTATGCTCATTCTGAATTATAGGAATAGAGATAAATCCTTTCTTTTCCTAATGCTCTGCAGCTTCTAACCATAACAGTAAACTGGACCATTTAGAAAACAGAAAAACAGAATATGTTCTTGAAAATCTTCCACAACAGTTCCAGTCAAAAATGTCTAAGAGCAAATTTATAATGAAAGTTTAACATACCATATTCTTTGTGCTTCCAGGTCTGACAGATTAGATTCCGGAAAAGACCATAAACTGGAGCAGAAGAGAGCAGCATCAAAGTGGCTTCCAGTAATTCAGCTGAGGTGTAGAGGAGAATGTAACATGACATAGCCCACTCAAGACAACATTAATCTACACCGTATCTTCTTTCTCTTCATCTGAACACAAAAGGAAAGCAACTTCAAAATCCTTAATGAGAGAGTATGAGATTAATCAGCTAGGAGACAAAGGCATTATGAAAGGGTAATATTCATGTGATCAACAAAGATTGCAGAAGCTCAAGTTCCTTTTTTCCCCCTTTTTTACTGTAAACTGCATGAAGGGAAACAAAAATTGTTAAATGACAGGGAAGTTTAGTAATTTTTATAATTACTATATGGGATTTATTTCTGCAGCTAATAGCTTCAAGGATTCAGATCTTTTTAACAATCACTTGTGTGCTAATATAAGCAGATGATTCTCTTAAGCTGAATACCTTATATAGAAGTCTGGAAGAAATGTCTGCTAAATGAAAGGAACTTGGGGTAGGGAACCAAAACCAAGACAAAAAGGATAATGGTGATGGCATAGGAAACTGAACACAAAGAAGTGAAAACTGTGTGGAAGAGTGTGCACAAGTTGGACTGTGAATGATTTCTTCAAGTAACCAGCCATATCCCTGGTACATGTCACTGGAATATGAGATGCTTAGTGTCCACTTTGCTTGCATGAAGGTTTTCTAAAACACAACATCCTGTCACCCAATCCTGTAATTTTTGACAGGTGCTCCCTCACAGTCTATGACTACAAACTGTGGAAATTTTAATAGCTGTACCCACATTTAGCAGTCTCTTTTGCTCTCAGGTTGATCTTGCTTTGTTTTAATATCAGGAACTTATTGTCAACCAGCTAAGAGCTCAAGGAGTTTCAATTCTATGTAAAGTGAATCTCTAGCTTTAGCTGAGTACTGGTAAAATCCAGAGCCCTTCTTACCTTTTTTTTTATTATTATTATTTTTTTTAAAACCTGTGAAATGTAGGAAGTAAAATACAGCAATAATTCCCTTCAGAGATGAGGGCAGGGTAAATGGAGGGGAGATTTCAGAAGTCCAGGACTTCTGAACTATACCTTGATTTTTAGAGGCACAGGGAGTCACTGGTTTTACTGATTTTAAAAGTTCAGTTTCCCTCAGAAATTGCACAAAATCTCTTTTGCCTCCTCTGAAACATAAAGTAACTGAAAGCAGAAAAGTACTTCCTGCTGCATCATGTGTTAGAGGAGGACCTACTGGTAAGAGCAAATGTATGTTACAGCTGCTGTGAGTGAAGAAAACAATTTAAAATAAAACAGAAGTCCTTAATTGTCCTAATCCTTTGTCTGTAAGTTTGGTTGACACTTGTCTTGCAATCAGGTTAGTGAAGTCACATTTCCTTTTTTTTCCCTTTTTTTTTTTCATAGGAGATTGCTTTATCTCTTTTGACAAAATCATGATTCCACAGTGTTTATTTTAAATCTTGATAGTTTACTTACAGTCCTAAAGTCTTGCTGCAATGCCTTTTCTATAATGTGCTGATTCTCATTTCCAGAATAAGAGTACAATTCCATCTATTCATGGTTAATACAGGGTTCAGTGTAACATGGCATGATTTACCCACAAAATTATTCAAGAAAGCCAGCTAGCTTGCTCAGTTTTTGAAATACGTAAGTTGAATTTTCAAAGTAATGTTACTGATAGTCATTGCAGAAATGTATTTGCAAGCACTAAAAATAACCAAAACAATAAACAGAAGACAGCACTGAAGGAGATTGGCCTATAAGGGCAGAGGAAGCACTCAGGATCTGGTGAGGGAGGACACACTTACAGATCTTTGTTAAGAGCTTGCCCAAACTGCTCAGGGTGCTGAGATATGGCCGAGGGAGCCACTAATGCCACAGAAACAGACACTGCTTTTTCTGAAAGCTCAGACTGCCCCAGGCTACCTCAGTAGCAGGACTGACTGGTTTACAACAGGTTAAAGTTGTTTGCTCAAAGCAAAGGTGCCCAGCACTCTTGCTTTTGAAAGTGAGTTACATTCAAGGGAGCCAGAAGGCATCCAGAAATAGCTGAAATAAGATGGAGCTATTTCCCAAGTTCTCCAGGGTCAGCACTGCAACTGTGTCCCTTCTGCTTGCCCCTTCCTCAGGGGCAGATAAGATAGAGTAGTCACGGACATCATTCCTTCTTTGCTCTGAGGGATGATGAGAAGAAGTGCCAAGGCAGTAGTGCTGGAAGTGATGGTGCATGGCAATGGAGAAACTGGTGGCAAATCACAAAGACTGGCAGGTTCAGAGAAAGTTTGGCACTTTTAAGTGGGATATCCTCAAATCCCGCTTTTTAGTGATGACATTGCTAGCCTTTTTTCATGTTTCATGACTTTTGGTAATCCTGCCACGTTTTATGAAGTCATCTTCAGGCAACAGCACTGAAGGAGCCACTGGAACAGCCCCTGCAGGACAACATGGAACTCAGACACTGCTGGATCCAAACAAATCACATAGCAGGAGAGCAGCTCCATATGAAATAAAAGTTTAAAATTATGGCAGGCAAGCTACTACAACACAGCCCACATTAAACATGCATGCACGTCAATTTAGGGAGCTCTAAAGACCATGAGACATAATTTTCTCATTTAATTTTGGCCTTGATACTGCCTTTTTGACAACTGTCCATGACAATTCTACCTGTGAGGGCTACTATTCAATAGAGATTATCTTGATTCTAATGTTATGAACTACACTTGAAATGGATTGATTTCTTGTCTCCCTTTATGTATGTATATTTACACATGCAAAACCCCTATATCCAATAGGAAAGTATTTTGTATAGTGTATATATTGCATATATCTAGATATAGTTGCAGATGCATCACAGCACAATGTTCTAAGTGTTTTACTTGTTTAACCAAGTCCAAAGCCCTGCCATTTACAGTGGTGCAGGCTTCCACTCCCAGCCCTGTGACATTCCTCCCTAGCTGCCCTGAAGCCTGTGCTGGAGCCAGATTTTCCCTTCACTTTCACACCACTGCTCTCTGAACCCTATCCCTGCAAGCCTTGGTGGCACCGGGGGTCTCTTCAGGGCTGAGGGGCAGTGGTACCTGCCTTATTCTTGCCTACCCTGAAAAGTCACTGTAGAAGTGAAGTGTTGATGTGCGTCACTGCCACTAGTACATCCTGCTCCGACCCCTGTTTGTAGAGTTAATTAATGCTAATTCATGAGGCAAACAGCCATCACCTGTCACTGAGTGGATCACATCTTCATGACTCTTCACCTCACTCTCAGGCCCTGAAGGTTCTGTGAACCCAAAAGAAAACCCAGACAAACAATTTTTTCTCCTTCCTCCCATCCTCAAGGTTCCTGGGCACCAGGTAAGTGCTCCCCTTCCTTACTGTGCTGGAGGGTCCCAGGCCCCTGGCCCACCAGCCGCCCACAGAAGAGGGAGGTGAAGTGCAGCAGACCCACTGTCTAGAGATCCAACCAGTTATGAGGCATAAGGGGGGGACTTGAACCAGAGCTGCTGCTGGACAGTGAAACCCACCAACCTCCAGTAGCAGGTATGCCTCCAGCATTGTTTGTATCCTCTGAGGATGGAGGGAGTGACTCATTCTTTTATATGTTCTGAGAGTCTAATTATAATTGTTATACCGATAAAGCAAAGCATGAACTAAGATTTGACTTCATCTGCACAGGGTTCAAGTCACTAGGCATCATAGGTTGAGTTAGGATTTAGTGATTGGAAATTATAAGTTAAAATTTATTATACATTCTGTGTTACATTACTTACAGTTTGTACTATGTTAATTTGTTTTGTAGAAATCCTGTGGCATTTTAATAATAATCACTTATGTGCTAGACTAACTACCATATCCTATCAAAAATGCTTTCATTGTAACTACAACATAGCACCATCACCATTCTGCCAAAGATGAGGTCTTCCCTCCGTGTTGTATGAAAGCCATCCACTACGGATCCTGCTGTGGGCCTGCTAGGGGACTTCCTGGGGCTACTCCTTGGAAGAATGTCCCCTAGACTTTGACCTCTCCTATGGATCCCTTGTTTGACTGACATGCTGTCAGTCAACCCCAGTGCCACACCCCCCTCTTGGCCCGTTGGCCTTTATACCCTCCGTTGACCAGATATATAGTCAGGTTTCTAGTAGTTTCTTTGTTCTTTGTAACCCCATTGGTTTGTACCTCTGTCCATTTAGCCTTGTGTTTCCCTGTTGGTCAGTGTACTCCTTTTTCCCACCCACATCTCTCAGTGATTGATTACTACTGTTGAGTCCACCCCCTTCTACCCATCTATAAGCCTGGACTCTCCAAGCATCTTTGTCTTTGCTATTGGACCCCTTCATAAATCCCATTGGAATTCTACGCAGAGGCCCTTCCTGCTCTCTGTTGTTCGGCAAGCTATCTGTGGTGTCTGTGTATTGTGCGAGTGACTGATTGCTGCGTGTCTGCCCCAACACCCTCTTCACAGAGATGCTTCAGGAAGGTTGCGGCAAGTCGCCATCAACCCACACTGCAACATCCTGCTAATAAGAGCAGATCTCTCTGTGTATGCACATGCATGGGGGCACAACAGCTAATCTGAGCAGGAAATTTGGCAAGTCTCTATGATTTGTTTATTCTGTACAATTTTATTTTTTGCCTTCTTTTACATTTTCTTACAAGTGTAGCTCAACACAGGCCTGGAAAAGACACATATGTATCCACAATCACACCTCACAACAACCATACTGGGTCTGGCTGGGATGGGACTCGTTTTCTCCGTAGCAGCCCTGTGGTACCCTGGTCACAGACTGGTGACCAAAGCAGAGTGGATTACACACCAGTGTTACGCCTGTTGGGGAGCTTGAAGAGCCTCAAGGCCTTCTCCACTTCTCACACTGGTGAGCAGGCTGTGGGTGAGCCAGAGTCTGGGCGGGGCCACAGTCACGATTACAGAGCTCAGCTGACTAAACGCATGCCAAAGGTTCCAATAAAAGCAGGGAGGCGTGGCAGGATGTGGATTTAGCTAAAGCAGCCATCACTCAGAGGCTAGCTGGGCACTGGTCTGCTGCCAGGAGGTGGTGAGTGATCACTTTTGTATCACTTGCCTTTTTCTTTTTTTCCTTAACTTATTAGCCTGGCTTTATTTCTACCCAAGAGCTTTATCTCTACCCATGAGCTATTCTCAACCTACCCGCCCCAATCCTGCCCCCAGCCCGGATGGCTGCCAGACAGGGGCAGCCACCACTCAGCACAGGAGGGGCTGCAGAGCACCAGCACTGACAACGGATACCTGACAAACAACTGAGAGAGGGATCTGTACAGTGAAAACACACTCAGGTTTCACTCCCCATAGTCCACTGCCTCAGAAACAGGCTCTGAGTGTTCGACCTTTAAAACCCCTGGTGTCTATGACAAGAGCTTCCAGCAAAGCTGCAAACATCAAATACTCTTACCAAGAGAGCCAAAAATGTGTACTTGCACTAGGGAAGTGGAATGATTAAAAATAAGGTTTGCAGACAAATATCAGCTAAATCCTCCAATTTCTGCTATGCAATGGGGTATATTTTCAGTTATCTCAAAAGAATGCTGCTGAGAAAGGAATGTTTCCCACCAGGCTGAACTGTCCAATCATCAGACCAGAATCAACACATGGAGCAGGGAGCATAGAGAATTCAACACCAAACCCCTCACCATTTTCTCTTCCCATGGCTTTAAATTGTGTCAAAATGGAGGCAGTTTTCACATAGCTGTTGAAGTCCCCTATTCATAGGAAGTCCCAAATTCATTCACTCTTCATAAGCATTTTGGGTGCACAAAATGCAGCCCATACAGTACGCACAGTAAGATTAATTCTTACTAATTTTCCTTCTGCTCCTTCCTCCATCTCATCCTCTTAAATGCAGTTGAGTGGGTTTTCTTCCAACAATCTGAGAAACACAGATTTCAACTGCTCATGAAATGCAACTCAGACTCCCATGGAAATTTAAACATTGTGTTCCCTTCTGTCAGACCTTAAAAAAAAGAAGGATGATCTTATTATGAAGATGTTTACCAGTCTGGTGTGATTAACAGTTCATCCTTATGTTCAAGACAGCTGGAGCATGATTTATGTACAAGGTTTGCATGAGAGTCAATGCCTACATTCTTCTGTATTTGACCTGTGCAGGCCACAGTCTGCAAAAAAAGAGTTTCAAAACAACAGAAGCAAAAGCAAGTGCTTGGCACAAGTAATTTTGAAGCTTTAGTTACAGTACTTGTGCACAGGGAAGGCAAATAATTCAGCACTTTATTTGAAACAAAGATCTGATATATAAAGCAACTTGTGTAGTGCTCAGCTGTAAACTTTGGTATAATTATGTGGTCCCAGACTTCAGGTTTATTAACAACTTACCTGCTAAGTAATGTGGGTTAAATGATCTTACATTTAAGAAATTCCTTTACCAAATAAAACAATACTGTTGATTCATTGTGTCATTGTGTTATAACAGTTACAGGCTCTTCAGGAAGAATAGGCAGGGCAGGTAAGTCAGGGGATGGCTCTTTATATGATGAGGGAGGGGTTGGTGATGACATGGTTGAGCATCTCTGAGAAGGATGAAGATGCGTATTGTTGTGGGAGTATACTATCAACCACCATCTGGGACCATGACACTGAGGAATTATTCCATAAAGAATTAAGAAATATCTCTAGTTCAGCAGTCCTTGTCCTTATGGGTGATCTTAACTTCCTAGACCTCAATTAGGAACACCGCACGATGGACACAAGCAGTCCTGAAGCATGTTGAAGATGATTTCCTGGTGGACATATTAAGGGAACTGACCAGGAAACATGCCTATCTAGATTTGTTGTTTAGAAACAGAGAGGGATTCATGGGCAAAGTGATGATTTGTGACTGTCTCAGTCACAATGAGCACGAAGTAGCTGAACTTCAAATCATTGGTTTATAAACACAACCATAAGAAATCACAGCATCACATAGCATCACAAAATAATTAAGGTTGAAAGACTTTAAGATTATCAAGTCTAATCATCAACCTAGCACCATTACCATGTTCTCCATTAAAACATATCCTCAAGCCATTTCCACTGTTTTGGAACAATCTTTGAACAATTATGAGAATGGTGACTTCACCACTTCCCTGGGCAGTCTGTTTTATTGCTTGACAACCCTTTCCATGATTTTTTTCCCTAATATCTAATGTAAACCTCCTCTGGTGCAACTCCACTCCATCCTGTCACTTTCTACACGGGAGAAAAGACTGACTCCCACTGCATACAGCCTTCTTTCAGGTGGTGGCAGACAGCAACAAGGCCTCCCTGAGCTGCCTTTTTTCCTGGCTAGACAATGCTGCGGAGAATTACATACAAGGCTTTACTAAGCTGTAGACAACAAGCACAGCCTTTCCCTCATCCACTAAGTAGATCATTTGGTCACAGAAGGAGACCAGGCTGGTCAAGGAAGACCTGCCTTTCATAAACCCATGCCAGCTGGACCTTATACTCTGGTTGCCCTGTACTTGCATGATGGCATTCAAGACGATTGGCTCCATGATCTTCACTGGCACTGATGTCAGGCTGACAGGCCTTTAGTTCCCCTTTCCAATGTTAAAATAAAATCTTAAAACATCCACTCTTCTAAACAGGCCCTGATCTTTCTCCTGCTTCTGTTGTAAATTAGTAACACCACTATGATAATTTGGAGGGAAAAAAATCCTTATTGTCTGTAATGTTATATGAACACAATTTTTCTTGTTTGTTTTTGTGTTCTTGTTTGTCTGCATGCCTACTAAACTAAATAAAAAAAGGGACTACTTAAAAAAAGGACCAGACAGAAAAGCTAGGCAAGGAACTGCCATAGGTAGCTGAGATCACAGAATCATAGAATGGTTTAGGTTGGAAGGGATCTGGAAGATACCTAGTTCTTCATCTCTTTGGTTTACCTGATTTTCTCCGTCTGCCTTGTGCCTCTCCCTCTGCAGATATGCTGTCCTGATTCCTCTCTTTGCACTCATGCAGCAGCTCCATGCACAAGCAATCCCTTTATCTTATAACTCCTTTCCACCTACAGCCTACAAGATCTTCTGAACACATATCTCACTTACCTTCCTATTTCAGCCCACACACATACTTCCAAGTCTCTTCAGATTTGTGAGCTTTTTGACTGTGCAACAATAGGAGAGTTCCTGTACCAGACCCAAGCCCCTGACATCAGTCCCAACATAATTTGCTTTCCCCCATTTCCTCACTTTCCCCACTTACAGAACCTGTAAGCCTAACATGAAAAAATGAGAAGTCTTTAATTTTCCAAACTCCTAAGATCAAAGAATAAGATTTTCTTAAGCTATTTCTAGACACAAATGTGTCAGTGACTTTTTTCTTGATTTTCATAAACATAGCAAATAGAGAAATTATACATTTTTATTAAAATCCCATTTATTCCAACAGTGTCTGAAAAGCAGCAACTTTTAGGCATGGTTCAGCCACTCCTTCATTCGGTGTACTTGAGCATGTTGACCAAGAGTCTAACACACACTTGAACCAACCATAGGAGATGTTGGAGGCCTATAGTGAACTAAAACCTGGAAGTGGTGATTCTCTGCAAAAGTGACTTCCAGGAGGTAGTGCATCATTTCTTGCTGCACACTAGAAAGTGCCAAGCAAGGTGCGTGTGCATCAAAACAATATTTACA
>VWZU01005222.1:79915-108928 GCA_013397095.1 Sterrhoptilus dennistouni | reverse complement strand
GCTCACGCGCACACCTCCACAGGTCAGAAACCAGAGGGTGTCTTTGCTGTTCTGAGGCATTGATTGTGTCTTGGGAAGACTGCACTGAAAGTCTGTGCAGTGGGTCATTGAACACTGAAGCACCCTGCAGGGCTGTGGTGTTTGGTGCACACACAGTGGCACATTCTGTTTTCATGGCTATGACAATGGAGAGGGAATCCAGCTCACAGGTACTCCATGAGAACCTATAACAAGTGGCCATGTGTTCCAATAATCACACCAGCAACATGTCATTTCCATTCTAATTGATATAATTGTATTGATATGACTGCCTAAGGGAATGGATGATCTTATTGTCATTCTTGTAGAGTTTCTTTATTTACCAAAATACTTCTTCAGTACAAGAAGTTACGTTTTCTGCAGCTGTTCAATAGTGCATCAATGACCACCCAAGGCATTAGCCCAGTCTGTAAATCCTGGTTCTTCTACCCATTAGGCTGCTCCATTATGCGGGTCATCTCCAAGACCTGCATAGCTATTATTTGGTCATGTGTTCTGGAGTTAAATGAAGATATTTATTTATAAGAAATGGCTGGAAAGGGAGAATTAGGAGAAAAGAATGAAGAAATAGAAATTGTTGGGTAGAACTTTTGAGACTTGATGCTGAGCACAGAAGGAAAATGATCTTTGCTGTTACCTGTTGGGGGTTTTTGGTTTGGTTTGGGTTTTTTGCTTGTGGTTTTTATTTTGTTTTGTTTGTTGGCCCTGTTGCTTCCCCCTCCCCACCTCCCCACCCCCTTTTATTTTTTTTTTCCTTTTCTGAGCAGCTTGCATATTTGAACAGCATTTGAACAGCAGTATCAGGAGAAGCCCAATGAGCAACACTGGCCTATTTCACCCTTCACTATGGGACTAATTGTTGGATGAACTTTGTTAACAGCAGGCACTACAATAGCCATCAAGCATAGCATTTTTTAGTGTATGGAGATTATATTTTTTGTGTATTATTATCTTATTGAGAGTACAGTCTGTCTTTCAATTCAGCACACTGTTGAAAATCTTTTCCTGTTACAAGGTAAATTGTAAGAAAAGGACATTTCATGCTCTTTTACTTGAAGATAATGGTTTATATTTGATTTGTAAATCTTGTCATACGCCTGTAAGAAATATAAAGTCTATACAGAATATCCATCAATTAACAAAACATTTGCTTTGCTTGGCTCTTGTTTCTTTTTGAAAAATAACCAAATCCATCTAAAATTGTGATGATAGGCTGGTTTATAGCTAAGGATAACATTTTTTAAGTCACATAAGACTAGATCTAATAAAGTAATTCTTAATATCGTTTTCTTAATTTGTGGTTGCTTATTCCCTGGAATAGAATCCAGGGCTATATTAAATGTAGAGATCCTTTCTGGGCTTCGTGATCCTGCTGGTCAAGGAATCCTGCTATCTTGAGAGAGGACAAAAGAAAACATAAAAAAATATACTGCAAATATAGGAAGTCCCTGAACTTTTTTGCTTATCAGTTGTTGAAAGCTAGTTCCTAGAAGGGAACCTACTTATACAGAAAAGAGATTTATCTCACATTTCCCTTAAGGTTAGAGAACATACTAGTTATCCAGCTGAAAATAAAGTACTGTGGTTTTTTTCTCCATGGTGGCCTGGTTTCAAGGGATGTGTGATCTATGGGAATATACAGGATGGAGAAAAACATGTCTGTGCCCAAAGAATTGTGGAGCTTATATCAGAAAGGGGATGTCAAGGGTCTTCAAGGAAGACTTTGAGTGTTTTTCACTGAACAGACATAAAATTCCACTAACAACCCTTTGAAGAGGATTTGTATTGGTTTGTGTAAATAATACCATTTAGCCAGTCATTGTAAATTTTGATCAGGGCTTTTGATTTAGTTGGTTCAATTTAGTTTTCAGTAAAGAAAACCAAAAGTATGTCTTCAACTTAAGTGCTTGACTTGTAAAGTGAGCTTAGATAAGCTAAAGAAATTCAGCTAGTCTGACCTGCTCAGGAATTTGAAGAAGATACCTGAAGTTGAAGTTATATTTCTTTAAAAACCCAAGAATTTGTATCCAAATGAAGATAATACTTTCAGCAATAATCTTAGAATGAAATGGATAGTTACTTGAAGCAGTATTTTCAATAGACCTTCAAGGAATAGAACAGAAAGGAATCAAAAAATACTGATCAGCAGATGACATCTTTTTTTAGAATGTGGAATAGCAATTAAAACTGCTTAAACTGAAGCTGCATTAGAACTTGCAAAGTTAATTTTATAACCTTGGCTGTTAGAGAATTGGAAAATGAATGAGATTCAGGTGAACAATATACAAGGTTATGCACTTTGAGATTGCTGGCAAGAGTTTCTGCTGTCAGGTGGTGACTCATCAATTGGAAGCAATAAAGAGGTTAAGTAATGGAGCGTATTAATTGATCACAGGGTGTCTGTGCATTGACTGTGTGATGTAGCTCTGAAAATACTAATTCTGCCTGGGACTGTGGGTATATTTCCAGTACATGCAGGTGAATATCAATGCCCTGATAATTTTTAATTTGAAATTATATGGATAGTGATAATAATATTTTTTAAAATTAATTTGGGCTAGAGTAGACACAAAGAAAAATACTAAGGTGATAAAAAATTGATAGAGCTTGCCTTATGGGAAAAACAGAAGTGGCTTTGCTTACTCAGTTCAGCAAAACAAACACTGTGAAAAGCTTTTCTTGATAGGTCATCACTAAGGAAATAAAATATTATTGCAGTTGTGTGTAACTTAGCAAATGTATACCAAAACGCCCCTCTAATTAATTGAACAGTTAGAAATTTAGTTGTTGAAAAGTTGTAGTTGTACTACCAGGGAGATTATTGGAAAAATCTTCTTAAGAAAAATATTGGAGGAAAAAACCACCAACTAGCTTGAAATACAGCTGTATGATATGACTTTTACTGAAGTTGGTGGTGGCACTTTTATTTTTAATTTTACACTTTCTGTGAAAAGATTATCCTTGGTAATTTGCTACCTCGTGACTCTGTCTCTGTGTTCTTAGTCCTGATTTTCTTTCCCATGAGAGTCACTGTTTTGTCATTGCTTAATACGTATATGAAGATAATATTTCCTAAGTAGTGTAAAAATATCTTTTATATCCTTCAGAGGGAATATGAAGGAATTCAAGTTTTTTTCAGTTTTGCTGTCATTCAAATGTTCTGAACAGCTCTGCACAGTAATTTCTATTAGGTGAAGTTTAATCTTTCATGACACTCCAGCATCATCCTCTGTTTTACCATTATCTAAATTAAATCTCTGTAAATATACTTTTATTGCAACATCATATGAAGCAGTTTGAAATGCATTTCTTCTTTAGAATTATCAGTTTAACTTTTCAATAGGAATGAGTAGAAAAGAGTGAAAATCTTTCACTCTTTGTGGTTTTTTTTTCAGTTGTTAGTGCCAATACCTACATACCAGGCTTGTTCTTAGGCTGAGATGTGAAGAAATTAAATACAAAATGGTTTAGATTGAAAAGGACCTTAGAACTCATCTGGTTCCAAACCCTCCTGCCATGGGCACGGACATCTCCCATGAGAACAAGTTCCNTACAAAATGGTTTAGATTGAAAAGGACCTTAGAACTCATCTGGTTCCAAACCCTCCTGCCATGGGCACGGACATCTCCCATGAGAACAAGTTTCTCGAAGCCCCATCCATCCTGGCCTTGAACACTCCCATGGGTGGGGCATCCACAAAGTGTCTGGGCAACCTGTTCCAGTGTCTCACAACACTCACTCTGAATAATGTCTTCCTAATATCTAATCCAAAACTGCCCTCTTTCAGTTTAAAACTGTTATCCTTGATCTATTGCTGCTTGTTCTTGTAGAAAGTCTCTCTCAAGCTCTCTGTAGGCAGCCCCCTTTAGGCACAGGGAAATGCTATAAAGTCTCCCTGGAGCCTTCTCCAGACTGAGCAGCCCCAGCTCCCTCAGCCTTTCTTCATAGCTGAGGTGCTCCAGAACTCTGATAATCTTGGGTCTGAACTCATTCCAACAGAACATCTTTCCTATGCTGGGCCCCCAGAGCTGATGCAGCCCTGCAGGTGGGTCTGAGCAGAGCAGAGCAGAGCAGAGCAGAGGGGCAGAATCCCCTCCCTGGCCCTGCTGCCCACACTGCTCTGGATGCAGCCCAGGACACGTTTGGCTCTCTGGGCTGTCAGTGCCCATGGCTGGGTCTTTTTCAGCTTCTTGCATGGTTACTATTCTGTTAAATTGAAAACTGTTTTGAGTTTAGCTTTTAAGTAATGTTTGTCTTTTATGTATGCCTAATGTATTTAATTTTATTCCTTACAAATATTAAATAGAGAGTAAGTAGAGAGAATTAGTAACTTGTTTGACTGCTGAAGAAAACAATGTAATCCACTTTTGATTTTAGAAGACACTCCAGCTTAAAGAATCACATTATCCTTGGGAACAGATCAAAATATTAATTTCATATGACCTGTTTGAGTGGATATATACTCTGAACAAAGTAATTTTGTAGAGATAATAATTTCCACAGATTTTTATGTTGTATTAAATTCTCTTTTTATTTCCTTTTAATGACATTCTAAACTCTCTTTAGTCTCTGAAGTTGCTGGAACTCAGCAGATAAAAATCTTGGTACATAATAAATCAATGGACAATCAATCAATCTCTAAAGTACCCTGGAATTATCTTGCTCATGTCTGTGTTCCAGTTTCAGTCATGTAATGAAAATATTTAGTTATGGAAAATATATTTGTCTTAGACACAGAAGACAATATCCTCATTCAGATACCAATTTCATTTGAGGACACAAAGAATTTTGAGATAATTTCTAGTGCTATTTTTTGAAAATTATTTCTGTTTCACAGTTTCTGAGTTGAGAATTGTGGTCTGACAAATTCTGTGTGGCACTTGCTATTTGGAATTTGACAGCATAACAAAACCAAAATGGAGATTTTTGAGGCTTTCTAACATGAGACTGTGTTAAAATACTCTTTTCTTTTAGTCAAAAGAACCTCCTACACTCATCCCTGATTATGCATAATATTTTCATTATTACTGAAACACGATACCTAGGAATTCTCCAGACAGATTTCACAGAGATCCAAAACTCTTATCATAGAGTAATCTAAAATATGTAATATCATATGGGGCTACAGTAAACACTATTTTCACTTCAGTTATGTATCTGTTACCAGATTCTATATAAATTTTTTTTCTTACTGCTTTTGCCATTGAAGTCCTTCTCAAATCCTTGAAGGTAAACTCTGGTTTTATCCCAACAAATGGGCCTGTTAAAGTAACCATTTCAATTGCCAAAACTAAGTACTGATGAGCTGAAAGGAAGCTCTCTGCTTTACCTATGCTTCTTGCAGAGTCAGTGCAGAGTGAGATTCCTTAAAATGTTCTTTGTTCCAGCACTGAGCAGGATGCGACCAAAGCTCTCAGTAAGAACAACCAACTCTGCAGCCATGACTCTGAACTCCAGAAAAAAGCAGTAATACCACAAACTAACACTGCAATTGCTTTTATTCCCTTTGACATGGCTTAGTCACATTCTCACTTCAGGCTTAAGCCAGAGGACAAATGCTTAAGGAAGAAGCTGTGTACCCACAGTCTCTGGGCAAGACTCTAAACTTAAATATTTTAAAAATCTTGTAGCTTATATTATTGGCATTATAAACTGCAGGCAATTTAGGAGCTGCTTGGCCATGGAAATCTGGTATTTTGAGTCTCTTTTAATACAAGACTTGATTGAGCTACCCACACAAATGTCTTCAGTGCTACTTAAAGTTCTCGCTTGTTTATGATGTTGACAGATATGACATGGTCCTCTAAAGCAGTACTTACAGGCCTGGTTTTGTACCTGAGGGCATCTCATGTGCTGCCAGAGTTTATTTACTGGCAGTTGAACAGAGTCCTAATATTCCATTGAAGTGTATCTGTGATGCCTAAAGAGTAATGGTTCTTATTTGCCTAAGTATTTCAGTTTTTAAGGATGATGAGTGGGAAAATAAAATCAGAAAATGCCTTTTTTGGGCATCAGTTTCCAGTAGTGAGCACCTCTGAAAATCTCTAAAAGTGAGATTTGTGTTTCTGCTGAATCCAGGGCATTTTCTGTGTAAACTATGCCTTTGTTTTTGAGCTTCCTAACAGGACTTATGAGGCCCCATAGACAAAACCTGGAGCTGTCTGTATGCAAAGTGCTTGAGAAGTGCTTGGGCCATGGGGAGATAGATAAATGTCCTTCCTGAGGGACCTGGGCTTTTCTTCCTCTGCTCTGTGGAGCAGTGAATGAAGATGGTCTCCTCTGTTCTGCAGTATGTGACACTGCTCTTGTGGTGCTGGCAAAGGGGAGCAGCTCCTTGTCCCCAGGTTTCTCTAGCCTGTTGCAGCACACAAACATGGGTTTGGAGACTGAGTGGAGCTGCCCATCTGCTGCAATGCTCAATAGAATCTTGGTCATGTTACTCCTCCTTTACCAGTTCTGTCTGGGATGCATTGTGCAAGTGGACAATGAGGAAAACAGAGATTCCTCCTTTTCAGGCAGGCTGTAAACATGAACATTTACTCCATGGAGTCAATTTTTGCAGCACTCTCAGATCTGTCAGTTGCCAGCCACCAGAATCACCAGGTGCTGTGGGGCAAGACCCCAGGTCTTACATGGTTGTCTTCCAGCTTGATATCTCGGCAGGAAATTTCTGGGACTGCTCAGAGATCCTTGTGGCCCTGCTGTCCTGAAACAGTTGCTATATGGGACGTGGCTTTGGCCACATAGTTAATCAAAGAGTAAATCTGTGGTACTGGGTGAAGATACCTTTGTTTGGGAGTTGCAGCCCTTTCTACAAAACTAGACAGTCATTTTTGTGTGTCAGCTCATCAACATTGCTGGAGGCAAGTGACCCCTAAAGAGGAGGACCAGCAGCCCTCCAGGAAGTCATATCTTTGGCAGCATTAGAGCACTGAAACCAGGGGCAGGTCAGCAGCTGGGAAATGTGCTGGCCCCTAAGAGGACCTGAAGGCACTTGTAAAAGAAGAATATAAAACTATGAAAACTGCAGGAAAAGCCTTGGTCTCCCATTAAAATAGTGCAGCAGGTATTGCTCTGTCCACTTGTGAAGTTTTCTCCTCTTTCTCTGGGTGCTGTGCACAGCTTTCTCCTCATGTGTCTTCAGGAGCCTGAGATTGATGGGGCAGGGGCAGAGGACAATCTAGAACCAATCCCAGTGGGGAGGGGAGTTACCGGCGATTGAAGGAGAGACGGCAAGACTGACCATGATCAGAATCCGATTTTACTCAGGTTTTCCAAGAACTTATATACCATTTCAGTAAGGTTAATAATTTCTACTACAATAATTAGGTTAAAAGATCAAACAAACAACTCATACATTTTTCAACATATCCATCGTAGGGGGTTGATTGGATCTTCTTCTTTAAGCAGGTTTCTAATCCCATCTTCTCATGAGCTCACAGTTCTGTTTGTTCGCTCCAAGGCATCCTAGTCACCAGACTAGATATGCTAATTAAGTCTGTCTCACTCTCGTGAATCCCCATAGGGAGTGACCCAGAACAAAAGGATAATCAGTAGAATAATTCCATGCATTAAAAAGGGAGGGGAAGGCAGGGACTCTGCCAATCACTCAGCCCCCCCACTAGAACTTTCTAGTCATCTGGGCAGGGTTGCAGAGTGATGGACAGGACCCATAATTCAGGAAAAAACAAAAAGGGGTTTAACATGGGGGTATAGGGACAAACCATTGTACAGAAATTTGTCGAATTCAAAATGCACACCACAACAGAGCAAGACTAAAACAGAAGCACCATGGCCACCTGGTCAGCAGAGAAAGTGTTATGGCAGCTCAGTCCATCTCCAGGCTGGCCAGGCCACATCCTGTCAGTCATGCCTGAGCAGTCTGTGAGGTCTTGAGCAGACAGCAGAGTGCAGGTGGAATCTGGAATCTGGAAGGGAGGCAGGGTGGGGCTCAGATCCTGGAAAGAGCAAAGGCCCAATTCCATTTGCTTTCATCTGCTGGGCAAAAGATGGGAATGACTTAAACCAAACGGTTCCTTAGGGATGTTCTGGATTGAGCAAAGGTGTTCTTTGCTGTACACATCTTCCCCAGTATAATCTGTGTGTGTTGCAAGCAGTCTGGGGAAATTTGTGTGGAACTCTGCTGTAGAAGCATTTTGTGGTGTGTGAAAAGAGAGCTTTTCTAGCCAGGAATCTGGCAAGAGCTTCTGAACATATGGGAACTCACATCATCTGCAATCAGTCCGTACTGTCTTCTCATCTCCCCAGACTTTGCAAGTGTTTGTGTGGCCTTTTATGGGGAGAGACCTGCTGTTTCCCTCTTGGTTTTCAAAATGAATGCTTGCATCCAGAAATACCATGCCTGTTTGGGAGCTTACTCTGACCTGATGATGGCCAAAATCCCAGGTACTCAATCTGTGACATCCTATGGTTTGTCCCTCATGTCAGCCCCCAAAAGCCAGATATCTTCCCTGCCTTCTTATCAGGAGTGACAACACAGGGACACTGTCCTCACTGGAGCTATTGACTGTTGCATCAATTTTGAAAGAAGGTGTCAAAAATCCGCCTTTAGATCAAGAAAGTAGGAACACTTTTGAAATGGAGGTTGTACATGGCAAGGTGTGACCATTAGGAGCAATAGGAACTCTTTCCTGGGTTTCTTATACACAGAGAAATTTCCAGCAATTGCAAAGATCATACAGAACTCCTTATGCAGTTTGATATCACAGGTAATTTCCCTCTTTTGTGTACATATTAAATAATACGCCCATTAATTTTATCGTGAAACTTATTATGCTGAGACTATGAACTTCACTTAGTGTCAAAATTTTTAACAAGGCACAAGAAAAATATCTGCTGTTAATAGTGGGGGAAAAAAAAATCTTCAGATAAAAATGATTCCAGGGAAGATAATGAAAATGTTCTTCTGTAAGACAACAGTTGTCTGCAGTTAAGTTTTATCTCCATCTGCTTTCACTCCCCTGACTGCTGCTTGCTTTGCCAAACCCAGACTTAAAATAGACTAAGCAACCTGAAGTCAAGCAGCCTTATTAGTCCAGCAGAGTTGGCTGTATGCATCATAAGTTTCATACTGTGATAAATATGCTTTCCTGCCATGTCTCAGGACACACATATTGCTGAATGAGCCCAAAATACATAGTAGTTAGTAAAAAAAATTATATACAAGATTTTCCAAAGTTGAGAAAAATACCAGGATTTGTAGTGAGCTGATAGGTAATGAATATTTGACACATTTCAGCAGAATTTAAAATATATGAGACAGAAAACCTATAGCAGACTGAACTTCAAGAAACTTTTTCTCATCTTTTCTCATATGTTTGAAACTTGACCTAATTACCATAAAATAAGTAGGTTAAAAAATAAAAAGGAGGAAGAAATAGAAAAGAAAGAAAATGCAAAGGAAAATGAGAAGAAGAAAGGGAAGGAAAAATTAAAAATAAAACCAAAACTTAAAACCAAGTCTCTTTATGTGGTAGCGTGTTGTCATATCCTAACAGATAAAATATTTTGTATGTGTTTTTTAGACGAAAAAAGAAAAATTGTTAAACTTTGAAATACTGGAACTGCTCCAAAGAAATTAACTTTGGGACAAGACAAGCATCCAGACACTCTAGCATCCCTAACTAATTACTGTATTTCTCAAGTTTTCATAACAGAGACATGCTCTATAGATATAAAAAAAATTAATAATGTTGACTTTCAAATCTACATTTTCTACTGGGGGAAAAAAATAGCATTTAAACTCAGAGCATTTTCAATGAAAAAATCTGCATATTTCAAACAGATTTTTCTTTTTAGAATAATCATCCAAAGGTCTTACTTATTCATACCTTGGAAAAACAAATTCATCAGGAAAATATGTGTTAATATTATGTCCAGTAATAGTGGACAAAGAGAAGCTTGAGGTACTCAACAGACTTTTTGTCTCAGCTTTCATTGTCACTCTCTCTTTTCATGTCTCTCAAGTGGATGGAATTCAAGGCAGCATCTACAGGAGCCAAGTCACACCTGCTGTAAGAGAAGTTCCAGTTTGAGACCACGTGAGGAAATTGAACATACTTGAGTCTATGGGACCTGATGAGGTGCATCCCAGAGTCTTGAAGGATTTTGCCAATGTAGTAACCAAACCACTCTCTGGTATTTGAGAATTCATGGCAGTCAGGTGATGTCCTGGGTGTGTGGAAAAAAGGCAAACACGGAACCCATTTTTAAGAAGGATGAAAGGAGCTACCAACCTGTCAGCATCACTTCTGTGTCTGGGAATATGATAAAACATCCTTCTAGAAGCTCTGCTAAAGCACATGGACAACAGGGATGTGATTTGAGACAGCCAGCATGGCTTCATCAAGGGCAAGTCCTGCCTGATCAACCCTCTGGCTTTCTATGATGGAGTGACTCTATCAGTAGATAAGGGAAGAGCTACAGATGTCATTTATCTGTCTGTAAAGCCTTTGACAGGGTATCTCCCAACATCCCTCTCTCCAAGTTGGATTTGATGGATGGACAGTGAATAAGGAATTGGCTGGATGGTTGCATCCAGAGGGTAGTGGTGAAGGTTTCACCATCTGTACAGAGATCAGTGGTGACTGGTGTCCCCCAGGGGTCAGTGCTGGGACCAGAAATGTTTAATATCTTCATTAATTGTATAGACAGAGAGACAAAGTGCACCCTTCAGCAAGTTTCAAGATGACACAATGATGAGTGGTGTGACTGACACACCTGAGTGATGGAAAGTTATCCAGAGGGGCCTGGACAAGCTTGAGAAGTGGGCCTACAGGAACATATGAATTCTATTATATTGGAAAGATTGAATGCCCCCAGAAATATCAGAGTTCATAAATGCCTGCTACAAATAATAACTGAGTCTTTTCACAGAATCAAAGTTGCATAACGGCTGGGGTTGGAAGGGATCTCCATTGTCATCTAGTCTAACACCCTGTTAAAATCAGGTTCACCTCAGTCATGTTGCACAGTATTGCATCCAGCCAGATTTTGAATATTTCTGGGGAGGGAGACTCCATGGCCTCTCTATGCAATCTGTTCCACCACTCTGTCACCCTCACAGTAAAGAATCACAGAATCACAATATGGCCTGGGTTGGAACAGACCTTAGAGACAATCTAATTTCAGGCCTCCTGTTGTGGGCAGGGATAACTTTTAGCAGCCCAGGTTGCTCAGAGCACTATCCAACCAGACTGTAAACACTTCCAGGGATGGGACAGCCACAATCCTCTAAGCAAACTGTTCTAGTGCCTCACCATCCTCACAGTAAATAATTTTTTTTTGTAATATCTAATCTACACCTACTCTCTTTCAATTTGAAACCACTGATATGTCAAAGAATCACATTCCCCACCTTTGTCGAGTCAGCAGTGAGAGTGTATTAGTGTTTGTACTTCTTCAGAACAGCTGGAGAAATGTGTGGACTGGGGCTCTCACTCGTAGTCACGTGTCTGCTCTAAAGTTTCCTCTTTCTGAGTAGTCACTGTGTGCAGGCAGCCCATCTGAAACTGCTCTGGATGCTTCTGAATTATCCTGAGACATAGGCACCTCCTGAAGCAACCCATCTGTGTTGAGGCCTTCAAATACCACATCACTGACCAAAAGAGCTAAAGATGCTATTTCTGCTTCATATAGATATTGTCTGACTCATGTCCATTACCATGTTCACACATCTTCTAAGCTGGGAAATCAGTTGTATTCTTTGGAGTATTTTTAACATTACAATTTTGAAACAGAGATGTCAGGAAAATTGAATTTTCAGCTATTGATATTTTTCCCAGAAGCTGAATTGTCAGTGATTGAGCACATTATAGCCTTGACGTAACCTGATGGTCCTGCACTACACAGGATGCATGCATTTCTCACCCTGCCTCGCAAAAAACACATGCTTGGGGTAGCCACAGAATTACAGAATGGCTTGGGCTGGAAGGGTCCACAATGTTCATCTAATTCCAACCCCCCTACCATGGACAAGGATACCTCCCACTATACCAGATTGATCAGAGACTCATCTAATGATGAAACACTTCCAGGGATGAGACACTAACAATTTTTCTGGTTCCAGTGTCTCACCACTCTCACAGAAGATAATTTCTTCCTAATGTCCTAAATTCCTAAGCCTACTCTCTTTTCACTTTAAAGCCATTGTCTTATCCCTACCTGCCCATGTAAAAAGTCCCTCTCCAGCTTTATTGTAAGCCTCTCTAGGATCTGGAAATCTACTGTCCTGTGCTTTTTTTTTTTTTTTTAATTTTCCATGTTCCACTAATTGCATTTTTTAGGCACTTCTGATACCTGCTTGGCTTCTATGTGCTTTCTGTGGTATCTGCTTTAAAACATTTAAAACATATATCTCTTATTTTTGCAAGGTGCTAATATCCTTTCATTCTGTTTCTTTTACCTACCCTTTTCCTATTTGCATTAAATTTTTATTTTTTCTTTTGGCAGTGCTTTTTTCCTTTCATTTATTTTCAAAATATCTTTCCTTTCCATTAGCCTCTCTCTCTCTCTCTTTTAATTTCCGAGCTGAGCAGAAACATGTAGACTGTATCTTTTGCTGATTATAGGAATATATAAGAGATGACTACTGGCTGTGGTTTCAGTGGGCCACCAGCGCATAGGGAAATGTAAACCCTCAGCTGAGATCCATTTGATAAACGCTGGATTGAGATTGCAATAAAAGCAAGGGGCTCGAATATCCAGCAGAGGGAGTGATTTCCTCACCCAATATCCCTCTGCTCGGGATGCCTTGACTCCAGCGTCAAGGACAGAGCATCCGTGTTTCGGCGTGAGAGTAAAGCCTGTGAGATGCGCAGCAAAAAGAGAGAGCTAAAACACAATATGTAAACTACCTAAACAGAAAGAATATAACTATTTTGCAACGGCTGTAATTTTTACCGAACTAGTAAAAAAGTTTGAAGAATTTAGGAGGTAAGATTCAAAAATAATGATTTACTCTCATGCTGAACCCAAAACACAGCACTGTACCAGTAACTAAGAAGAAAATTAATTCTATACCAGCCAAACCTTAGCGAACTAGAAATGTGAGATATTGTGCAATAAATATTTATAACCAGTGGTGGTGATATTTATCTTCATGATTGCCACGAATCAAACAGTGATGAAGTGATATTAAATCTGTAATAGGGAAATTTATTTAATTACTGGAACATGTAATTTATTGTATCCGTTCATTAAAGTGTAAACTGAAATGCTGCCTTTTTGTTGAGATACTTATTGCTTAACAAACGTTTTACCACTAAATATGATCATTATGTAAATAAATTATAAAAACAAACAACATACAAAAAACTGACCTGTGTAATGAGAAATTAATTCACTGGTGGTGCCTGGAACTTTTTGAATCTCAATTTGATTAGTCTGTACTGACCAAGTACAGACTACAGCAAGATAAAAATCTGTGAGTGTTTTGCAGAATGTTTGTTATTAATGATTCCAAAGATTTTCCTGAGGTAACTTACTTGGGTATGAATGGAAAAGTCAAATTAGTTTATTCATGAGCTGTGAATATTTTGAAAGCAGTCATTGGTCTCTAGGTGTAATTAGCATACAGAAAGGTGTTGACTATACTGAAGTATTTAGCTATTGCTTTCAGTTTTTATTGGAAGCAGATGAAGGAGAATAGGGATGAGACACAGATAAAGTGGACTGACCTGAAAAGCAACCCAGTGATTAAATTGACCCAAATCAGCTTTTGATTATGTTTGATATACCTCCTCCCTTTAATAATATACTGAATTAATTTTCAGTTCTGTAAAACATAAGGCTGCTGGACAACACTCCTTTAGTGCCTCTAGATTGGAAACAAAACTTGGGTTGGAAACTTGGTTATTATGAGCTAAAAAATAATTATTCAAACTGTTTTTGGAAAGGTAAGTGTCAAGATTCATAAAAAGTCGATGTTAGAAACAATACAAGCTTGTGAATGATTCATATAACATTTTAAGGTATGGATTGCCAATGTTCTAGGATGCCATTTTAGATCAAAACACAAGATAAAAGGAAATTATAGATCAGTGTGTCATTTTCAAAAAGCGTAGTGTAGCAAAATTTATTAACAATAGGGAATATTAAATCACAACCTAAAACACACCCAGTGGCATTCTGGGTAAGTAATCCAATCTGAAATATGTATAGGTTGATTGAAACTTGGGCAAAATAAGGAGGCTTAGTCTTGTTGATCTTCAGGTCATGGCAAATGCCAAAGTAATATTTACCTAGACTGTTGTCACTGGGATGGGTAGTAAAAGGGTATTTTATTTGGTTGGAGAAAGGATTACATTGTTTTTATAGCATTTTCTCAATTTATCAAAGCCATGTTATAAAGTGTGCACAGCTATTACTAATTTAATCCTTGGAAATACTTCTAGAATTCAACATAAAGCAGATGGAACCCCCCAGCAAATTTATCTGGAAATAATCAATATTGCCTACTTACTTGCTATGTTTTTGTTCAGCACCTGCCACCATGGAACATGGCTTCTGTCATTAGGAGCTACTTTAGGGACATCTGGTATTAAAATTCAAAGGGAGAGTACAGAAACATCTTGCTCACCATAATTATTTGCAAAATTTTATGGTAATTTCACAATAGCCACGGCTGAGGCAGGGAGGCAGATTGTGCCTCATTCCACATCAAGACAGAATGTTTCTCTTAAAAATCTCATCTGAAACTGTGAACCATCAGTGAGTAATACAGGTATTGTCTTCTAATAAAATAGAAACATTCTATCAAGTGATGAACACCTGTGACTTATTTTCACTGTCTGTTGCAGTCTGAAAATAAGTCTCAGGATTAGTGGTTTGATAACATTAGTCAAATCTGTATTCTCCTCAAAAAGCAAGGTGATACTAGGTAATGTATTCCTTAATTTCTTTTGTTGACTAAAATACCTTTAATCTAGATCTAAAACAGAAAATCAAAAATTCAAAAATTAGGGAAATTGAAATTGTTAGGAGTGAAAGACAATAAAACTGAATTACTAACAGATGGCAAAGACTGTGTACTCTGGAACTCTCAAAAGCATGTGATGATTACCATGAAGATTTCTGCATTATACCATTGGGTCTGGACAACGTGTAACATTCACAAGAGCAAACTGAAATACTGGCAGAATGATAACTGGTGGGTGATCCATTATCTATTTTTTGACTCTACCTGCTGTAATTATTTTTATATAGATTTAAAGAAAGCAATTATTGTGATTTTTTTTCTTAATATAAATATGGGGTTTAAGAGATGTACTGTGATATTAATATATGAAGGAATGTTTCTGACAGAGTGAGTATTTGGAAGTGTTTTGGCAGCAGGTGTCATTCTTAGGATATTTTTTAGATTTGAGAGAATTTCTTTTTTTTTTAGAGGGAGAGGGGGAACAGGTTTCTGAGGGAGGGTTTGGTAGCATATCTTAGACTAAATGATATAATCAGAAAAAAAATTAAACAGTGTTTCAGAAGGCTGCTCTTTTTTTAGAAACAGATATAAACAGACTGAGGAGAGCATCCCAATATCACGAAATAAATGGCTTAGGTTTATGTAAGGACACGATCAAGACAGATACTTAGTGCAGACATGTATCAATACTTCATCTTCAGACACAGGGATATTTTGACAAACTGTCAAAACTGAATTTTCACTGATTTTGATTCTCAAAAAGCATCTTCTGCAGTGTCACCAGAAGGTTAATTAATTTTTTTGATAATTGTGTAATGACATACGTTGTTTATTGTGAGATATATCAATGACATTTTAATCATATATGATTACTCCCATCGTCGTCTCTCCATTGAACTCTCTCTAAAATATCCTCTGAAATACAGATTGGCCTTATGGCATTCTTTATGTTCCAGGGATACTTTTTCCAAGGAAAATAGTGCATGTTGGAGAAGACTGCTAATGAAAATTGACTAAAAAGCATATATTCGACTTTTTAAATATTCTCAAGAGGAAATAAAAATGTATGATTTGTGAAATGATTAACACATTGTTTCTCCCTTCCCCACTCCCCACCCCTCCCCACCCTCACCCTTCCCCTCGGGAATTAATAACATATTCTTTATTAAATACTTGTGGCAGACTTCAAGGGATAGCAGAACCTACTGAAAGAAATGGGAACGCCTAGTATTTATAATAAGGTCTTCCCAAGTGCAACAAGTACTGGTAAAAACTGGTGTTTTCAGAGGTGTTGTTTCCCTACTAGACCTTTCTGAAGAGCTTTCCTTGCCCTGTCAAACATTTTTCTAGATAGTTATCTAAGGTATATTTAGTGGATTTGGTTAGATTTTCTGTAGTCATCATTTATATCTAGTATAATTAGCTGTCAGCTCAATACCAGTAGTATTTACCCTGTGAAGAACTTGTAGTAGCTTAAAAAGAAGATGGATGTTATTGTTTGCTTTGTATCATACAGCTGCAGAATCATTTTTAAGGTTGGTAAAGACATCCAAGGTCATTGAGTCCAACTTTTGACTCATACCACCATCAAATAAACCATAGCACCAAGTGCTATGTGGGAATTCTGCTGTTTCCCTGGGTAGACTGGTTCAATGCCTGACAAACCTCTCAGTGAAGAAATTATTCTTGAAAAGATGTTGACTTTTATGTCAATTAAAAAAAAATATTTAGTTCCCATGCCTGCACTGTTAGTAGGAGTATCATGGAGTAGCAACATGTTTGCAAAGTACAGTAATTGTGTAGTTTGCAAAAGCTCTAAGGGAGTAATTTTTAGGAAGTTAGGTCCAATAATGAGAAACACTCAAAGAAATAATCAATGTGTGACTGTATGGTAAACAAATATTAACACACATGGGTATCAGTTTAACAAAAATCTTACATGTCAGTGAAAAGAATTGACTGGAACAGGTTAGCAGTCCTCTTCAAAAAGGTCTCTTGTGTCCTCTTGTAGATCAGGCAGTATCTTTCGGGAAGTATACAGTCCTGGTCACTCTGGGTTTCTTTCTGAGAATAGGCTCTTAAAGGTTATGACCTGCTCTAAAGTATGGAGGTATACCAAATCTGGCCTGAAAATCAAGAACTGTCCACTCAAAGCAGCATTAAGTTAAGAACCAGTATTTTCCAGGGTAAATTCTTTTTCTGCTGAGCTGTGTGACTGTCAAAGGTTCCCTGGCTGGTTTCTTTAAAGTTGTTGTGATGATTGCTAGCACTGATGCTGAATGGTGATAAGTATGCACAGATGTGTATATGTGAGGGTTTCTCAAGTACCATTGCTGCAGGCTTTCATTCTGAATTGTGGTTTACATTTCTGTTATTTTAATTATTTTAAAAGTTACCATTATTTATAAAGTGCATTGATAGGAAATAGTGCATTCATTTTATCTAGACCATTAGGTCATGCCCTGTTTTCATTTCAACTAATTTTTGTCAGAATTTACCCTGTGGCATTAAAAGTGCTTCAGATGTTTTACCCTGTGGTATGGAAAGTGCTTCAGATATTAGACATCAAAAATAGAAAACCCTTGAAGAATAACTCTTCTTTGGACACCTCTAAATATCTAGTGTGTCTCTTAAAGTACCAACTGTAATGTGCCTTGGTTTGGGATGCTCCAAGGGTGTATTTACTAATTTTACTGACTCTTGACTGGTTTTCTGTGTATATGTGCGTATGGATCTAGGTGCACTGTGATTGGCCTCTCCAGCATGTCTGCCATGACTTTATAATTTACATTACACTAAAGAAACAGAACGAATCAACACATAATTCTTCGATTATTAGCTCTTCAATACTGTCCTGAAGTCACAGGTTTTTCTGTGAGTAGAAAAAGACCATGATGAACCATCAATAGTGTGCAATGAACCACTTTCCTTCCAGACTATTGCTGAGGGTAGAAAACTAAAGATGGGTGCCCCTTTTCTTCAACAAAATTACACCAAGTGGCTACCAGGAAGGATGATGGCTTTTATGGCTTGTCTTAAAGCACTTCATTGCACAAAATAAGTACCAGCGCAACCATAGTAGTTTTTTAAGGGCTAGATACTAGCCATCCTTTTACTCATTTTGTAGATATGCAAGAGAACACTGAGCCATAAGTTGCCAGTCCCTTCTCAAAATTCTAAAATTGATATGGAAATCCCAGAGCTTTTCTAGGTTGCTTTTATTGCAAGAGTATTTCTGACTTTCAGTGAGATTTTCCAATTCTTTTTCTTATTTTGAAACCTAATGAAAGGCCCTTATTTCTTTATGGATATAAAGATATATTTGTCTTCATCTTTGGCTGAATGTGTTTGCCTTTTTGCTGCTCCTCCCCAGTCTGTAGAAATCTGAATGAAAAACAGCACAGAAAGAAGAGGAAAAAAAGAGTAGAAGTAATAATACTGCAGCTTGGAGTGAAGAGGCACAGAAGAGACACCTGTCTTACAGTGTGCCCAAGAAGGCTTCTTGAAGTTGCCAGCTGTCTAATGGATTTGACTGTGCAGCTAAATGCTGATATTAATGCTAATAAATGCTAATTTAAATGAATATTGTCAAAAGCTTATGGTGGTCTTTCCCTGCTTCTTTGGAGACTTCAAATCCCAGGGCACAGCACATGAAAGACTAGAAAACTAAATCAATTTGATAATTTCTTTCATATAATTTTAACTTTTGGTTGGATAGCATCTTCATGATAGGGATGAATGCACTGCTTATTTTGGAACCTGTCTTGGATTCATTGCACTGAGACCTAACCCTCCTTGCATTCCAATAGAATAGTATCAATAATCAAAACAGAAGGATGGTAAAATTGAAGAAGCACCTATGGTAATAAATCCCATGAAAAGAACACAGGCTATAGCATAAATCTATCATCTGCTCTAAGATTTACAGTCTCCCTTTTTGCTTACTAGATGGCAAACAGATTACCTACCCTATTAGCCTATGATGAAAATAACTTTTCTGCTGTCTTGTTATAAAATTAGCTGGGCTTACATTTGCCTCATACCTGGGCTTGCTCAACTGAGCTTCCTCGGTGGGTGGAAGAAGTTTAATGTATTAGTTCTAGACAACAGTCTCCCTTCTCACAATGAAAGGTCTTACTCTAAAGTCATTGTAACAGGTAGTGGTTTCTTAAAGCATGATGAAAGAGAGGGTGGGCAAAATTACTTATAAGGCAAATCAGCTGTAAACTACATTTACCATTTAGAAAATGAGAGCACAGTGGTGTCTTGTTTAGGATATACTTCACCTGTGGATATTTTTTGAACCTTGAATCATGGCACAGTAGAGTCCTTTTGTTCTAGGTGTTGCCCAGCAACATAATGTGGTTGCTTCTACACACAGGTAATATTTACCTCTGTGCAAAAAGAGACCTATTCAGTACTTTGTACTTTCCAGACCTTCAGTTAAAATTCCTTATTTTTTACGTAGGTTCATGCAGCAGATCAAGACCAGAAGGAAGAAGGTATTTTCCACCTCTTCAGAGTGGTTGCTACTTACTTTACTTGCCTTTCACAGAATCCTGCTGCATGCCTGTTGGAATGCATTTCCTGCATCCCCAGCAGGTGCTTCAAAGTAGAGAAAGAGTTTCAGTTTTTCTTTAGACATTTTAGGAAGTTCACCTAGATTTTTGCATACCCTGCTGGCAGTAATTGGCTCAGGGCCATGAGATAAGCACCAATTGCACCTCATCACCGTTCCTCAAACTCTGCATCTCTCCCTGTTGGCTGCAAGCCAAATTATCCCTCCTAGAATATTGAGTATTTAGGCAGGAGCACTAAGGAAGTAAGGGGATTTGCTATAAGTGTTATAGCAAGGTGTCAGAGGTTTCTGGGACACCTGTGTGTAGTTATCTTTTGTTTTCTATAACATTTATTATTTTATTATTTCGTTATTTTTCTTTAATAAATTTTTTGCTTTACAAAACACCTCTGAAGACCAGTCTCGCTTATTAATTTTCACTTCTCTGCAAAGGCTGGACTCTCAGAGATTGATACATTTACATTATGGTTCATTACACTCTGACCACGTGCTAACCTGTATCATATGTGCATGAGTTTGCTGTCAGAACTATTGAAAACATGTAGAATAATCTCAGTGTCAGTAGAAGAAATTTGAATCAGCATATCCAACATTTAACTCTTCCATTCCTACCCTCTGTTAACTGTTATAATTAACCAGAGGACAGGAGTCCCCAGCCCTGGGCAAGCACACCAGTGTAGCATCTACATTTCCTCTGCTTCTGGAGCTGGTAATTGTATTCTTAGTGAGACATAACACCCTCAAGGCCTAATGATTTATCATCCCCCTCAAATGTACTTTCAGATTAATTTTTCTCATCTGAATACAACATAATTAACACTATTGGTATTTAAAATGTCTACATTTGACTCCAGATTTAAGACCTCACATATAAATGAGCCTTTTGAAGTCTTTTCTCAGAACTTTTGTTCCCCATCACTGATCTGCATTCTCATTTGGATCACACAGAGGTTTCAAGCCCAGAATCACAGCTGCATACAGAGGAAATAGAATCTGAAAAGCCTGATCTGCAAGACTGCTAAGCACACAAAATTTAAGGAAGTCCCGATAGAAATCTTTGAAATTCAGAAAACATTGAGAAGTTTTTCATCTTCAGTAAAAAACCAAAAGAAAACAAAAGGAAAATATAGGAAAAACCCCCAACAAACAACAGAAAGCGAGAAAGTTTAGGTACTAGGTAGAATTTTAAGATATACTAAAAATTCACAGATAGACCATTGATCTGTTTGGTTGAACTGGATTTTCATAAAATTTGACATTTATCTCTCTTCCAGTATTTTCTCAGTAAAAGCATCATAAGTAAGATTATTTTATTTCTTTTTCTGTCTCATGGAAGGTTTCTGCTGGAAAGCTCATTAGTTTTACTTTTTCCTGCTTTGAGAATCCTTAGGCTCATATGAAAATAGGAGATGGGCTAGAAGATGGATGGGAATAAAAAAAATCATTCTGAGGATATCCTTTTCATCTTTAAGATACTTTTTCTTTCTAAATACAGCTTTAGAAGTAATATCCCAAATGCTTTTAACTTTTAGATAAGCAGCAAGGGCATGGATCATAAAGACATTCTTAAGTCATTTAAAAGTTGAACTTCTTTAATATCAGCCCTTTTCTTCTGCTTAGAACACCTTTGGGAATTCAAGCTGTTTCAGACAAGGCTTTCCCCCCCTATTTTCTTCTGTAAATTTTGAAGAAACTCTGGAGAATTGTTACTGCGTAAAAGACTGCGTGGTTCCCTGGCACTCAGCACAGGTGTGAATAGGAATGTTGGAAAAAACCTCTTGATACTGTTTACCATGTAGCTACTAGTATTCTTGCACAGAAATGGTGTGGAATTCCTCATACAAGGGTGCAATTACATCTATCAATTTCTTGTGGAGAAGAACAAAAAAGTAATTCCATCTTTCTTTCAGTGTGATATCTACCTAACACACCCCTTGTCTTAGTGATTGTTATTACAGGAAGTAAGTGTAGCCATTACTCCTCATACACAGAGACATTTGCATCACTGTCTAGGTTATGTTAATAATTATATTAACTGAGTAAACTACCTCAAACAGTTCTAAGGAACATAAGAACATCACTGTTATGAGTTGTTTTTTTGAAACCTTCTAGTAAATTGAACAGTGCCAGGGAGTGCTCCTGAGAGCCAAAATTCAATTGTACAAACTGAAATTTTTGTTGCGGTGCTGTTGGGGTTTAACAGCAGTCAGCAATCAAAGCACCACAGAGCCACCTGCTCACTTCCCCAGCAGCAGGATCTGGGACAGAATCAGAAGGGTGAAAGCTGGAAAACTCACAGGTTGAGATAAAGGCAGCTTAATAGGAAAAGCAAAAGTCATGCACAAAACCAAAGCAAAACAAAGGGATGAATTCACTGCTTCCCATGGGCAGGGAGGTGTTCAGCACGTCCAGGAGTGCAGGGCCCCATGACATCTAACAGTAACTTGGGAAGACAAACACCATCTCTCTAAATGTCCCCCGCCTTCCTCCTTTTTTCTCCCCACTTTATATACTGGGCATGATGTCACACGGTCTGGAATATCCCTCTGGTCAGTTGGGGTTACCTGTCCTGGCTGTGTCTCCTTCCAATGTCCCAGGCACCCTCAATCAAGACATCCACATCTTCACCAGTGTGGCAGTATGAAAAGCAGAAAAGGGCTTGATGCTCTATAAGAATCATTCAGTGATAAAAAATCCTCTATATTCTTAACCCTTTGTTCAGGTTACACATCTCCATGCCAGGCACTGAGAAGAAAATTAACTCTACCCTAGCCAAAGCCAGCTCAATCTCTAGTATATTTTTGTCCCACATGAGATTGCGCTGTTCCAAATAACTTCCAACCTCAGTTTGTGATATATTATGGATCATTTCCACTAGTCAGTTTGCATGTCCCCAAGCTGCTTTATAGGCTAAAATTTTTTAGGAGTGTGGAAGTAAGCTGTTCTCTCCTAGTTGGTATCAGCAACCATAACTCAGGCACATTGAACTAAACTTACAGTATATGAAATGTCTCAAAGAGACTACATTTTTTTTTCATTGGCCCATTGAAGGGCTAAAATCTCACTTTGTAAGGCCCACTTATTCTCCCTGTCAGAGTAGCCAGCCAGAATGACCTTGTCTCCTTGACATCTATTTGGCTGATACACAAATCTACTTTTCTCCTTCCCTCAAATCTCAGCCAGAAGTGATGATGCTCATTTTGAAAACTCTTTACTTACTAAGGCACAAGAAACCTGTTACCAGCTCTTAGTCAAAAAATTTACTAGTGTGAAAACAGAGATCCTGCTTCTTAAATTGCATCGGTGAATGCATTTTCACACACAAGCTGGGCAGAAAACACCAACATAAAACTGTAAATGTACAGTTAAAACATAGACAATATAGGTTATTGCAGGAAAGTTCATTATGTCCTATAAGAGAGAAATCCCAAGGACATAAACCAGGCAGTGTATAAACTACATTTCTGAATATCACTTTAAAACAGGTTCCTGTCCGTTCTGTGCATACCCATCCAATTTAGGTCAACTACTAAAGATGCTCAAAGTGCAAACTACTATGACATAAGGGACTCTGGGGAGATAAATTAGTTTGACTTAAAAACAATTGCTAATACAGTGATGTAGCTGAATGAAAACAATTATCTCGTGTTCTCAAGGGCAATTTCCTACATGCTTAAATATAAAGGTATCAAAGAAACTCTTAAACGCATAGAAGGCAAGAGATTTACAAGTTAATCACACCTGTCAAAGTTAAATAGATTCTGCAAAACTCTGAGATAAGTACTCAAACATTTTATGTTGTCACCAGTGATGGTAATGGAACACCTTTTTTAAGATGTCAGTCTCATGTTGTAATTGCTAATTCTTAAGTCATCCTTTATCCCTTTTCTTGATGCCTTTTAACATTCTGGAGCAGCCTCATTCTTCCTTCTGGATAGCACAGGATTCTGCTTGTCATATACTACTTTTGTGGTGTTGCAGCTTCTAGCTAAAAATAAATCAAAGAGCCAAATAATGAAGGTACAGAAACAAGAGTGGTTGGAACTTTATTGCCATAAATGTGGGAAGATCTGGGACTATTTCTGGACAGCATTTTTTTGTCTTGTCTGGAAAACAGTTTTAAAGACTTTAGTAATTTCAAGGATTATCTGTTTGAAGATGCCAGTTTTAAAATTTTCTTTCCTTGCCTCTAAAGGTGATTAATACAAAGTATAGACAAAACTGGAATGGAGCTGGCATATTAGTGTGGTTTCTGTTCATTGACAACGTCTGTATTGGCCTTTAATCTGTAAAGTATTTTTTTTAAAGCTGAGTGTATTTCCATCATTCCACCTTATAATTGAAGTCACATTAAAAATGCATTGAGATGAGGTATTAGGAAGACCTGTGAAATACAATTATATACTTCTGAATTTTGACAGCAGGGGAGGGAAGAATATTGCAATTCTTCTGGCTGCAAGTCATATATTCCACAAATAATAAACACCTCAGAAAAAGTACACAGGCACTTCTGTTATGCAACTGCTCTCGCAATCCCCCCTCAGTTTTATCTTTTCATCATTTTCAGACTAGTGTACCCTGAAGAGAAGCTAAAAGCAAAAGCAGTTGGACTCACAGATAGAAGAGATTTGGAGCATAAGGAGAGCTCTTTTGATCCTTCTCCTCATGTAAAGTATGCCATATACTTCTGCAGAGATGAGCAAGAAACTGACTGATCACCAGTAGTTCAAAGCATTAGTAAGAAATGTTAGAGTCTCCAGATTGGAACTTTCAGTAAAACATAAGGAAAAGATAATGGGTGAGTAAAGGAAATGCAGTATGTATTGAGTACACAGTCACAAATGTTATTTTCTTTATATGGCTACATGGCTTATGAATTACAATAAAGTGACTAGCAAGTTTGTCTCATTGATGATTTTCATCAAATTCTTGACAGATTTGAATTTCGTCATTATGGTTTTTATTACTGACATCCATGGGAATCAGACCTTATGTATGATCTAAGAAGTCTAATGAATACAAAAGCAAATGGGAAAGCACAACTGTGCAGAACCTTAATAATTGTTTAGTCCACTCTTAAATACAGCAGCAACTGTATTCTATTGATGACTCTCTTGTATTTGAGCTGTGACTTTGTAGATGAACTTTGATATTTTATTTTTCAATTTCTGATCTTTAAAGGGGACCCTTCAAATAATTAAACCACAGTGCTGCATTATGGCAACAAAACAAGCTGAGCACTAAAGATCCAGGTAAAACATTCTTATGAAGACACTTCTTGGAACAACACACCAGACTTTGTATTGCAGCCTTGGCTTGGAACTATCTGTCTTGCCGAACAACTCATTTGAAGGGCAAATTTACTAGGGAAACAATAGGTAAAAAAGAAACTCCTTTCCACCACTTTGCTTACAGTCACAGTGGCATTGAATTATTCTTTTTGTTGTTGCATTTGAGAAATTATCTGTGAGGACCAGAGTTCAGACTTTTCAAATGTTCCATCAATGTTGCTGATTTCTGACAAAGTAACTGTGAAGGACATAGAAAAGCATTGTAGAATAAAACAAATAATTTGAAGAATGATCTCTAGGTGATGTAACTGACTAAAAATGGCAACCATCCAAAATGAAATATGGTCTGCGAAGGAGAAATTATCAGTAGCTTTTCTGTGTGTAGAAGAGTAAATTATAAAGCTTCTCTGTACCTATACCAAATTATTTTCTAATAGGAAAAAGCAAGAGAGAGTTGCAGAATGGTTCAACATGTTCTGATTTTCTACTTCAACCCCATCTGTTGGAGTTTTCTCCTTTTCCTGCTTCTTCAGTTTTCACCTGGTCTCCTGGTAAAGAGCTGTAGACAATAAAGTGGACAGACCCTTGGACTTTAAACATCACTTATTTATTCTAGTTGAGCTTAAGAATTTGATACCACGTGGTTTCTTCTATTTAGTATTATTTTAATATCAAGTGTCTGTAGTTATAGTAAACATAATGATGCTATTGATATTTACTATGATTTATTATCATGAAATTTCACTAGAAGATGATCAGGTCATAGAGTCTTAGAATCGTAGAATATCTTGCGTTGGAAAGGACCTCCAAGAATCATTGAATCTAACTCCTAGCCCTGCATAGGACACCCCAAGAATCACAGATTCACCATGTGCCTAAGAGCATTTTTAAATGCTCCTTGAACACTGGCAGGCTTGGCGCTGTAACCACTTCCCTAGGAGCCTGTTCCAGCACCCAGCCATCCTCCAAATGAAAAAGCGTTTCCTGATATCCAACCTAAGCACCCCAACACTGTCTCAGGCAGTTCCCTTTGGTTGTATCACTTGTTACCAGAGAGAAATCAGCACCTGCCCCTCCTCTTCCCCTCATGAAGAAGCTGTAGACCGTGATGACGCTCCCATCACTTTGCTCCAGGCTGAATAGACCAGGCTGTTTTGCTCAAGCTGCTCCTCAGTCCACCCTCAAGGCCCTTCATCATCTTCTTTGCCCTCCTTTGGACACTCTTCAATAGCTTTATGTCCTCCTTCTGCTGAGGAACCCAAAAACTACAGGCAGCACTCAAGCCTCTAGTACCAGTGCAGAGGATATTTGGAAAATCACCTTCCTCAGCTCTGCAGCAGTGCTGTGCTTTACACACTCCAGTGATTTTCCACATACGGGAGAGCATGTAGCAATATCTTTGCCTGGCTGGCTTGCCTATATGCTTGCATACATATTTGAATTTCCTCTTGTGCCTACTCCTTCTAACCATTGCAGTCTGAGCCAATTCTTAGCTCAAATTGCAACAATCTTGATTCTTCCAGTTACAGAAGTCCTTCATTTTGTCCTTGTGTGCTGAACAGCAGGCAGCCTTTACAAATTGTGATCCTTTTGGGTTTTCCACATATGCAAAATGTTGCAGTAGGGCAAACTGAAGCTTACATGGAGCAGTTCAAAGACCTAAAAAAACCAAAACCTTGAGGTAATTATCATTGAACTGAATTAACATGAGTCTAAAAGTTACTTGTGCAAAACAGATGTAAACAGGTATTCAACTAATTCCTCTACATTAAGGACCTTTCTCAAGTTTGGTGATCAGTATGGAAAAATGTGAAACTGCTTGTCTTCAGAGGCTCAGAAAATGGAAGTCCAGTAAATAGGTTTTGTACTTTGGCTTTAGAAATCCAATCTTATTAGGGCTGATTAGCAGAAGTACGCAGCGGCAAAACATTTTCCAGAGAAAAATGTTGTCCTTCTTATTCTGCAGTTTAGTTAGAATTAAGATATCCCTGTGCTGATGTAATAGACTGGACTCAACAAACTATGTAAATCATGTCTTTTCTTTACACTTACGGACTGTTTCACTGTTGTCCTGGTTTTTGGCCAGGACAGAGTCAATATTTTCCAGTTGCCATGAGCAGGCAGAGACTGGAGCTGTGTGAGTATGTCTATGTTGTTATTCTATGTCACCCCCAGGGTCAGAAAAGGGATTTCTTGCATAGACAGGAGATCCATCCATCATGGTTAAATGTCTCAGGGTGGCACCATGTTGGATCAGTTAGTGAGGTTTTTTTCTTGTAAGTCACCTTCTTTTCAGTATTCTTTCTGTTACTGTTTGTTTACTTGTCTAGTTGCTGTTTCCCGTAAATTGTTCTTATCTCTACCCAGTACTTCTGCCTTTTTTCCCTCTCACTAGAGAAGTGGGGAAAGTGAACATGCAGCATCTGGTTTAGAAGAGTCTTGTTGGTGGGGGGACTCAGCTGGGGAGCACCATTCCTAAACCATGACACCTGTGGACCTCCATGGACTGCAGGGCCTTGGATGCCTCACCATGTTCTTCACCACATGCTGCAGGAGAATCTCTACTCCAGCATCTGGATTACCTCCTGCCCTTCCTTCTGCATTGACCTGGGTGTCTACAGGACTGTTGCTCTCACATGTTCTCACTCCTGTCTTCTGGCTGCAATTGCACAAAGTTTCTTTCCTTCTTTTTTAAAATACATTGTCCCAGAGGCACTGCCATGGTCACTGATGGGCCAGCTGCCCCTGGCTCTGTTGGCACAGAGGAAACTTCCTGCAGCTTCTCACAGAAGCCACCCTTGTAGCCCCTCCAGCTACCAAAATCTGGCCATGCAAACCCAATACACATGCTTCCAGTAAAAGCTGGCTTTCTGTAAAACAGTTTTATCATATTAAATTTTCTGTAAGATAATTTGCCCTTGGAAGATACTGCTTTTGATATCTTTTTAATGGTTTAGTATCTTACACCAATAAATTGTGAATGAGACTTTCCAGGATAAAAAAAGTAAAAAGGAAATATTTGAGTAGAATAAAATAGAAACATGAAATCTCTCTAAAAGTTTGGCCAAGGAATGTGTGTTAGTGCTGCTGTCATCAGCCTGTCGTGGGCTTTGTTCTTAAGTATTCTTGGCCCCTGAGTTTCATCATCTTTATCTAGCTATTAAGACAAAGATGCTCTTAATATCCCACTATCTGTTCACAAGTCTAAAACTTAGAACCTGTTTTCTAGTACATGTGAAACCTGAAGTATAAGAAAACAATAAAATATTACAATAATAGTGTTCTGGAAGACAGTGACCTTTCTGCTAGGATTTGTTAGTATTCAACTGTCAAGGACTGATTTCTGTTATTAAAACTTTTATGTCAAGTTAACTTATCCAAATGTCAGATACTATTCACTTTTTCTGAAGTAACATTTGTAAGGGGAAATATCAACTCAACTTAGTGGAAAAATGATTGAGTTTTTAATATTCATCCATTATTTGAATAAAAACATTATGGAGGGATGTTTCTAGAGTATAAATCATATCTTGTTTGAGCAAGTTCTGCAATCTGATTTTCTAATTTCTTCCTTGTTTTCTTCACTTTTGCATTCCATAGGACTTTCCTGGGGAGTTGCTGTTACTCTAAACAATTCCTGGCATCCTGAATCATAACAGATATCCGAATATTAAAAAACTGGGGTTTATAATGAGATAAGAATCTGTTGGGTCTAGAAGAATGTGCAGCTTTACCCAAGCTTAATGCCAAGGTCAGATTTATTTTTCCTTTCTTTTTTCCTTAAGCCAAAACAAAAAACTTTTCTTTTTTTTTTTTTTTTTTTTTTTTTAAACCATTGTGGACTCTTCATTTTCTAACTGATGTAAAGAGTCAAGTTAAAGATACGAAAAAACCTCTCACTTTATAAGAACCTGTGCCACACTATATTTGTTAATGGGCTTTATGACCAAGAAAATAAACCAATAGCTTTGAGAGAATATTTTTCCAAATTATAGTTATCTAAAGGTGACTGGACTTTAAAGGTAGCAAAACTGCTATAAATTCTTGCCACAGAATCATCACGGGAAAGTTCCTACAGTTGAAGGGAAGTCAAAAGACCTATTTTTAAAGGACAACCTAATCTTACTCTCTAATTTTATGACTCTATGCCAGTGAACCGCATAGGA
>VWZU01005222.1:61714-72169 GCA_013397095.1 Sterrhoptilus dennistouni | reverse complement strand
TTTTAATGTTCACAGAAGTGATGTGTATGAAATACGTATTTATCATATCCAGCTAGCATGAATATAATTTACAAGTGATTATATATTCACAGATTGGAAAGGCATTGTTAAGGTTAAAAATACACCAAATACAGATTTTCCTTGAAAAGAGAGGTGGTTTAGAATGGTTTTTATTTTTAAAATGGATGAGTACTTTAATGATACGACAGTAAACCAGGGGAAGCAGCTGAATGCTTATGAACAGATGTAGAAATGCCTCCAAACCTGCTGGTGAATATAACTATGGAGATGTATAGTGAAATAATGTACCACAAAATTTTAAAAGGCTTTTCAAAACTGGGAGAGATGATTATTCTAAAAGTTACTATAATCCTTTAATTTTCCTGCTGTGGAATATTCTACAGCTAAACACTCTCTCTTCTGTAAAAAAATATAAAATTGTAAGTGTAATTGCTGTAAATTAGAACTTGAAGCTGAAATGAGACTAATTAAAACTGGATGTTGAGGATGTGTTGTAATTTAAAAAGTGTAAAATATTGGAACAAACAATCAAAGTTTGGGGGGTTTTCTTAATGATCAGATGCTTACAAATCAAAATTATTTGGATGAGTGTTGAAGTAATTGGCAGAAACATAACAGCCTGTGCCATGTAAAAGACCATGCTAAATGATCAGAAATTTCTTCAGGACTTAATTTTATCACTTTCTGGAAAAACTTGGTGTGATTTTTTTGTTGTTGTTGTTTTTTATTTTTTTTCCCCACTACTGCTAAACCTGCACTTTCAGTAGCTGAGGACCCTGCATAACCAGCCGTTGGATATTTTCTCATTGTATGGATATTGTTAATTTCAGCAATATCCCATTGCAGCAATCCTGTGCCAAGGCTGCAGCCTAGTTTAGTGCCAATGTCAAACAAAATGAACAGAAAAAAATCTGGGTGTGGAAGTGAAGTAGATCAATGATGTTTAGAACTACATGAATATGTATCTGTTTAGATAAAGGAGAAATCCCTCCTCTCCCAGAGTCTGGGCAGCTCATCACAGAAAATTCTTGAAGTGTGCAGCTATAAGTGTTGAGATTTGTATGCAGAGGTGTGTATATGATATTGTCTTAGTTTGGGAAGACAGGTGTCTGCCAGGGAAAACTGGAGTTTCCCTTGGAATGGAGAACGTAAACCACTCCCTCCCACCCTTCCCAAACTACTATAAATTTGCAATTAGAGGCTTTCAGGCAAAGATTTGGGAATAGGAATAACAGTTCTTTACTAGGAATATTAAGAACACAAATGTAGTAGTACAAGCAAAAAACCAAAACAAACGAAAAAAAGCCCCCAAGTAAACAAACAAACATCTGAGAAAACCTGGAAGCACTCCAAAGGAAGCCCTCCTGGAGTGGCAAATATGGCTCTATTGGAGCAGAGATGGTCCTGTAGAAAAAGGGCCCAGTAGTGGTGAGATGGGTCCAGTCTTCCTCTGGGAATCCAGTGGGAACACTGGATACCTGGTAGTCCTATGTCTCAGTTTTTATCTAGGTAAGAATGGTTTGGCTCCTCCCACTGGGTGGAGCATCTCCCAATGGGATGATGTAATGTATCATGTCATTGGTGAGCCTTAATGGCCCATTAACAGCAGATATCCCCCGGAGGGAGGATGGGTCATGGAAGAGATAAGAACACTGCCCTATCTGGTTTTAACAGCTGCCCATTAACAGAAGGCACCCATCCCCTCCCCTCTGGAGTTACAAGAGATAAGGAAAACATCTCCCCAGCTGCTTTCAACAGATGAAATAGAATAAACATTTTTTGGTTACATAACCTAAGACAGACACGTTGGGCATCAAGTTACAAATGAATTACAGACCATTGCTTCTCAGATGCTAAGCAGTAGCTAAAATGTGCCCAAGTGCTGGAATCTACTTTTCCTCAGATGTACTTCTCCTGGGATGCCTTTGTCTCTGGTCATTTGCACTTCCCATATATTTCTGTGCCTCCCTGGTGTTGCTGAAAAACATACTGTATCAATTACCACCTTCTGGGTGCTAAGAGTTTGTCAGCAAAACTGTGGGCCTCTTCACACATCTCATTTGGGTGCCCAAGAGCACTCCAGTTTAATTGACTGGAATAGTGTGAGCTGCCTGTCTCAGTTTATACTGAATGTGGTCATGGAAATGGGTGTTGTCAATGCCTGATGATTCCCAAACTCTTTAAATTATTAATAGAAACTAATAGCTGAAGCAGTAATTAAATACAATAAAATGCCTACTTGTTCTTCTACTACTTTCTTTCCATTAGAGAAACACTTTTAGTTGTACTCAATGTTAGCCTTTCCCCCCTGATGTCCATGAAATTCCCAGCCCATAATTATTCATCATCTACAAAAATGTGTGTTTTACTTTATGCCAACTAGGACCCCTCTTCTCAGAATGATAAATAGTGGATACGTATAGATAAAAATTGATCAGACATATTTTTATCCATTTTCTTACCATTTGTCAGAACCAGCCTGGCTTCCTGAGGGGAGATGATCCTGGAGAGTACACAAACATGGGAGCTTGCTGTCCCTTGGTCCTAGCACATAGGCAGATTCTACAGTGTTTGACCTCTATGCCTACAGGAATGATAAACTTGCTGAGTATAAACAGAAAGGGTTTCTGGAGCAGAAATGGTCTTTCTGGTTTTGATTCATAAGCTCCAATATTTGCATATATGCCTTACATGCAGCTGTAACTGCTATAACCTAGATAGAGTCATTCTATCATTTCCTTTTAAAGGACTGATTGTTCTTTAAACTACGACTTTCTTTGATGGTAGATTGTATTCATTCCAGCCAATAATTTTTATTGTACTTCTTTCAGCTCTAGCTGTAAAATGCATATAGCATAAACTCTTGATCAGGGTATTAAAAGTTCAGTTACCAATAATTTAGTGACAAACTTCTCCCCAACTTAATTCTGTTATGCCCACAGACTTACTTGCACAAGAGATTAATATCCTACCAGATTTTATTTGTTAGTTCATTTTCTTTTAGTATTTCCATTCTGTGTATATGAGGAGCATTTGGCAGGTTCCCAGCTAAACAGTGACTTTTAACAGCTCAAGTCAGCCAGGACATTCCTTTCATTAGAGCGCTGATGAATTGCTTCTTCTACAGTGTGAAAATGGTCCTTGCTGTTTCTAGTGTCTTTGTGAAATTGACTTCCTGAAATCTGTAATCAATTGGCTAGGTTCCTCTTTAAATACTTACTAAGCCATATTCTCCCAGTCCCATATGCATTAATACCAAACATACTTTTTACTTCCCTTCCCAGCCCCAAATAAACAAGTTATCCAAGGAGAATATGACATAAGCTGAGGTCATTTGATATTTAGATCTATTTCAACGTGTTTCACTGGCACTGCACTGTTTGGATCACTTCTGTTAAGATAAAAACCATTTGTGTAAGTTCCCACATCCATTCCAGTGTTTTCAGGTGCACATGAGGGTATTGGCAGCATCTCTGGCAATTCTTTGTAGCTCACTGCAGCTCAGGCAGCAGCTGGGATCTGGTTTAATTTTAGGATTACTAACCTGAACTGAAATGATGACTAAGAGAGAGCAAACTCTATAGGAAGATTACAAAATTCTATTCATCAAGTTGAAACCTGAGGGGTTTCATCCTGGAACTTCTGAGGATGATGTAATACATATAAGGCTTCTTGCATTTTTCCTGTTAACTGATTGCTGATCAGAGGTGTCTGAAAGAAAAAACTAGAGATGCCTGTCTGGAGTACCACAACGTGTTGGTTCATCCCAGCCACTGTTTGCACTTACATATTTAAAGGGTATTCTCACCTGCTCTAAGAACTCCCTACTGTATCCATATCACCATTTAATGTGCTGATCTGATTTAGAGATTTTACAGATTTATGTGCTTCCCTAAGGCAGAAACACCACTGAATCAGTGAAGAGTACTGATCTGTAACATCAAGCAGACATGAAGCCATGTGATTTCTTTCAGTGGCACTGAAAAAAGTAAATGCCTGCTAGTTTCAACACTTTTATAAGTATTTTGCTGAATCAGGAGTTATCTCTAAGCACTCAAATAGTCACACTGGTCCCTGGAATCGCTACATGCTAAAGGATGTGTTTTGCCACTCTAATTATTGGCTTTAAACTCTTCAAAAAAAGGCTTGCCAAAAGCAGAATATCTCCCATGCCACCTCAATCTCATCTCCCATGCTACCTCAATCTCCACATTATACCTTTTTGAAGAGAACTGGCATAGCTTTTGTTTCTTCTGTGCTCTTTTTCATAGCTATTAGTTGAATTCTAAATGGAATCCTCAAAATTTGGATTGCCTTCCTGCAGCTGAGATATGTTTAAAAATTAATTAAACTGGCAGTTTCTGATTGCCAGCTAAAATACATTTAAGAAAATTTTCATTCAATTTCAAAAGATGGAGCTTCTTTCTGACAGCTTGTTACCTAATGCATTTCACCTGATGAGTGTCTTTCCAGCAAATAAAATATACTTTATGTTTCTAAGGATATGCATTGATCTATCTTCCAGTGTTCTGTTTGAAATCTTGCCTTTCTTTGACTCAGAGACTGCTGCTCACAATCTGTATTAGATGCAGAATTTTAACCTAATGAAAGTAGTATGTTTTAACCTAGTATAACCTAGTATGAGAACTTTGAATTTCAGTGGAACCAGGATTTTATTCAGAAGTTTCATACTCTTATCTATGAGATTATTTTCATTCCTTTTTGTGTCATATGTGGTTTTTGTGTGTATGTGGTATCTACAGGGACATCTACATTTTCATGTGCAATTGTATGTTGGCAATTATTTGACATGATAACATACGATGTCTTTGCAGAAAAAAAACAGCTTTACATTGTTTTCCTGGGCAACAAGTAGGACATTTACTCTTAGCTATAGAAATCTTGATGGTAGAGCTGGGAGGCTTTGCTTCTTTATTGCTGTACACTTTAAACTGCTGAATGCTCCCCGACATTTAAAGCATAATGCAGAAAAACATTGTCATAGATACTGACTTGTAAATTACACGAGATTTTGCTTAGAAAAGGAAACAGTAATGACAGAATTTTAGGTTAATGGTCCTTAGAGTGGTGTGTGCACCCCAGGGTATGCACAAGAAAGTCTGTTGGAGTATAGAAAAAGAATTTTTTTTGTACCATTAACAAATAAAAAACAGTTTTAATCTTCAGTTTATTTTTATCTCATCACTTTTATTTTGTATTTTATATACATTTTTGTGGAGCTATGGGCTGCTTGATATTTTTGAAAATAAAAATTCTACTACACTTATTATCCATTAAACAGATAAAGAGGCGTGATGGCATTCCCACACTCAAGAAGTATTAGACATTTAGTCCAATTAAGGATCCTGTTGTGGAAAAAAAGACATCTATCTTGTAGATATCCAAAGCTTCTGGTCTCTTACACAAATCGTGGTTTACCAGTCTAAAATCACAAATGTAGAGACAAGTGTGCATCCTGGACCTTTGAAATCAGGCCATTATCATGACAAATCCAGAGAAAGAGGTTAAATTACCACAACTGATCTCTCAGGAAGAAAATACCTGTCTAGTTTGGTTTAGTCTAAATTTTTGGGAAAACTCCATCTTAGTGCAGGAATGCTGATTGCAATGACTGTGAAGTATGGACCTGTTGGAGCAAATCCAGTGTTGATCAGAGGGCTGGAATACTTCTCCTGGGAAGACAGTCTGAGACAATTTGGAGTTGTTCATTCTGAAGAAGAAAAGGCTCTGGGGGGAACTTGTAGCACCTTCCAGTACTGAAAAGAGAGATGGAAAGGAACTTTTTAGAAGAGCAAGGAGTGATAGGATAAAGGGGGATGGCTTTAAGCTAATGGAAGGTACATTTAAATTAGATATTAAGAAGAAATTCATTACTGTATCCGTGGTAAGGCACTGGAACAGGTTGCTTGGAGAAGTTGTGAGTGCCAATCTTCCAGAAGTGCTGGAGGCCAAGCTGGATAAGGCTCTGAGCAACCTGGTCTACGTTAAGGTGATCCTGCTTATAAATAGCTCTCTATGTGGACTAATAAATCTTTATTTCTTTACAGAAATAAAATACTTTTGATCAAGAGAAAATTAGACAGAGAAATTCTGGCTCTGTACTTCTTTTACTATTCTTATCCATTTGAGAAATGAGCAATCAGTTAATGTCAACTAGCAATGATAAACATGAAAATATAATGTTGAAACAAAGACTGTCCTCACTGAAGACAATGAAATGATCTTCAGTGCAAAACTGTCTTGTTTCTAAAATGATCAGAGCTCAACCTATTGCTCCTGTCTGAATTTTGAATATTTTTGGGGTTGTTGGCTTACCTATATATCAGAGGGGCATACCCATGTAACCAGAACTATATGTTTCATTAGTATTACATGTGTGCTTAAAATGCTTTGCAAAACCAGCAAACTCAACTCTCTCTGGCTGAAATTAATACCAGTTGAGAACAGAAGAAAATAATTTATTGTTTGATGAGGGCTCTTATTCCAAGAATCCATTTATTAATCCATTTTTGCTTACCTCAGTCTTTATTTTAATGTAGTTCTGTAAAAGAATTGTGTTGAGAAGCCGTCCACTTGGTAAACCTGTTGTCCTTATAGCTGTAGAACTTATACTAAAGTTAGCAGAAGTTTTCCTGAAGCACAAGTTGCTCTAAGTTATGACTAACTACATTCCTGCTCTGATCATTCTGTGAACACCATCCTATGAGGAATTGGAAGATCCACCTCAGATATGAAGAAAACAGTAGTTTAATATAGAAAAATCAAATTATTAAAGTGAACCTCAACAGAAGTGAAATAAAAAATAGAAAAATAAGTTAGAAAAAGTAGCATGTACATACCATAACCAGAACTTCTTTTGAGGTGACCTTCATTCCAATGGTCCCCAAAATAGCAGGCAAACAGATTTGTATTCAGATCACAACAATTATAGGGTGAGCATTGGCTAAAACCTCATCAGAACGACATGACAAACATTGCAGTAAAAACTGGTATATGCCCCAAGTCAGGAATGTAGCTCTAACAGAAGTGATCCTGTGGGTGAATAATGATGAGTTCAGGGTTACGGAGCCATCACAGAGAAATATACCATAGTTGTCTCATAGAACAGTTTGCAGTTATTTTATTGGCCTTGGATATATGCATTTTTGTACTACCTGTGCTTTAAAGGATTTACATATTTGCACTCATATCTTGCATCTCATAAAGAAAGGTGGAACATGCTGAATTAGATGAAAAAGATGTGACTACCATTGTGGTACAGAGTAACCAAGAAACAATTCAACAATAATGTTTTTTCCAGCCTACCTTCTTTCTTTCATTCAACCAAATTAAGCATGGATTAATGGATTATTCTGTACAAAAGCCAAGATCTTCATCCTACAGTCGATGACAAACTTCAGTGGTGATGACTGTTACATTTTTGTCTGTGTCCATGTGACTGGGGATATGGAATTTTAGCTCTCACAGACTCCATTGAATCTTACTATGCTTTCAGGTTTGTTATGAGTTCTGGCCATTACATTTTGATTTAGCTATCCTGATTTACAGTAGCTTGGAAACCAAACTCACATCTCTTAATAGTTAGATTTATTCCAAGTAAATTCCACTGTTCTTAATCCAGGAACATATTTTTAAACTTTTAAATTTAAATACTGGTATTTCCACCTGCCCTCTCAATTAAAATTATGGCCAATGCTACTAGTTATTGAAAAGGCTTGAAATAGATTTCTCCATCTAACCACCAGAAAGATGGGTGCAGAAGAAACCAAATATTGTACAGAAATAAAAGTTTGCTTCAAACTATCTGCACTGACTTAGGTATTTCAAGGAGAGAGAAAAGCTGTTTATAGAACTAGTTACTGATAATGCTCTTCTGAATTTGATACTGGAAACAGTAACTAAATTACTTCCTCAGGTGAAAATTCCACATTTATCAAAGGGAAACCTCTCAGGAAAAAGAACTTTACAGGCTTTTTTCTAATGGGACAATGTTTGAAGAATTGCAACAGAGAAGAGCTTAGAGAGCTTCTTTGTGAGGTGGAGGGAATGAAGTAATCCTGTTCAAACTTATTAGAAAGAAAAATGAGACAGATAAAATAGGGATATAGAAGTTATTTTTAGGCTTTTCTTAATGTACAAATAGAAGGCTTGCTATTAAAAGTGTAAAAACTCACTTATAAACCTTTACAAAATATATAATTGAATTATCAAATTTTGCCAAATGTTAAATAAGGGCCAAGAGCAAGACATCCCTTCTTTTTGAGTATGATCTTTTAATGACCCTAACTACATTATGATAAAAAATTACATAAATAGAGATATGAACAGACTTCATCTTGTTTTTGAATGTACATTAATCATTAACTGTGAGGGACTCTAAAAATTTCTCAAAATTTCTCCAGTATGTAAAATGCACATAATGCCCAGTGGGGGTTTATGCCCTCCTGTTGAACTCAGATTTGTGGTCACTGAAGCATCATTTGTCTCAAGAAGTGGAGCTTCTCCCCACTGTAGTAATTTCTATACAATCAACTTGACTTTCTGCATTCAAGTGTTGGGGAGAGACACAAATAGTGTTTGGATCCCAGGGTACTTAAAAGAAAGGATTCCTGGTGATAGAAAGGAAGGATAGGCATTTATCCCTCTTTGAACCTTATGTGCTTAGGTACCACTTAGTGAATGACCAGGTGGAATCATGGAAACATAGAATCATCAGGGTTGGAACAGACCTCTAAGATCTATCATGTCCATCTGCTCAGCACCACCACCACTGTTTACCTTTGAATCACTAAACCACATTGCCCAGCAGCAGATCCAGAAGCCTCTAAAACAACTCCAGGGACTTACTTCTCTCTGAGAAACTTATTCCAATGCCTAACCAGCCTAACAGTGAAAAAGTGTTTTCTAATGCTGTAATACCTTTTTTTCGGAACTGGGCAGAAACACTATGTAATGGTTTCACATTCACTCATCTTTGCCATATTTAGTGTAGTGGTTTAAGTGTTTTCTCTCTTTTTCTTTCTGTGAGATAGGATCAAGAGAAGAAAAGCCTAAACTTAAAGGTCAAACAGATAGTTTTATTAACACACACTAAAAAGAAGAAAATAAGAATTAATAACGGAACTTCAAAACACTCTTCCTTGCCCACAAACTGTTCACTTTTCTACAAACAACATAAAGAGATAAAACCTGTGATTTTTCTGTCAGTTTCATAATTTAAAAATATTTTTTTTATCAGTTTTTTAGGGAGAGGAGTCTCTCTTAGTTTTCTGTGGAATTTCCTCCTACTGACAACTGAGAACAGTTCTCTTGTGGGTTCTACCTGTCATGAAAACAGCTGCGTGGAGAAAACCTGTGAACTCCCTTCCCATTAGCAGTTGCCCAAGCTGCTTATGGGTCATGGATATTGGACTCATGCATACTGTGGTGTCACTTCTTAAAGGTGAACTACTCTAAAGGCAAAGGATTCTTCATCTCAAGGAGCAGAGATGTCTTCTCTCTTCTTCACTGGTGCAGAGGGCTTCTCATCTCCCTCTGTTTAAGCATCTCATGGGATCACAAGAATCTTAATTACTAATTTAATATCACTTAGTGTATCACAGACACTTTTGCTAAAAAAAAAATCTACAAATCTAATCAATCATCTCCCCAAGTGCATATTTAAAAGGATAATCTACCTATAAAGTTCATCACCATGGCTCAATTGAGAAGTCCAGCCTAAAATGCCAAACTCCTCAATCCTTTGCCCTAATAGTCCTTTCATTCTCTCTCTCCACTGACTTCATGTGGTCTCTCCTTATAGTTCAATCACTTTGTCTTTTCTCTGTCTCTCTTAGGGAAGGGGTACAGCTCTAGAAGTTTGATTTTGTGCCAAGAAAGAGTTAAATGTGGCCCAGGTGTGGCTCATAGTGTTAGATTTCAAGGCCTCAGAGCTCGGGCAGTCAGGAATCATAAATGCTATAAAATGCTTTCTACCCACCCCTCGGTAAAAATTGGGGTGGGCCCGGCCCAACTGGGCCCATAGGTGTTTATTAGGGAGCCCAGTGTGGGAAATAGAATTTAGAATACTCTCCTACAGTTAAGCATTCAATAAAGTTCTTTGTTAGCTTACTGTAATGCAACCAGATCGCTGAATATTTAATGAAGTTCCTTGTTAGTTCACTGTTATATTGTTAATTTTGCTGCTATGTAACTAGTGTTTGTAACCTATTTTTATATGTTCTCCAGTAGTTCCTGCACCCTTCCCCAGTTAGAATTCTTTGTAACCAGTTTGTTACAGTTCTTGATGTTTGTTATATATAACCAGTTTGTTAAAGCTCTTGATGCTTGTAACCCATCAAGTCTCATAGCAAATGTTTCACCCAGAAATCCCTGCACCCTTCCCCAGCTCCTTCTTCCTACTTCCCCTATGTC
>VWZU01005222.1:28845-45780 GCA_013397095.1 Sterrhoptilus dennistouni | reverse complement strand
GGGCACGGGGCATCGCCAGCTCCCGCCTCGGCCGCTCTCCGGACCGTGCCACGGCCCCACGGGCCGGACCCCGGGGACTCCAGAGCCGGGGAGGCGGCCGCGGTGCCGTGGGCAGCTCCAGAGCATCCCCCTCCTTCTTCCCGACCTCGCAGCGCTGCGCCAGCCACGACGGAAGAACCAGCCCAGAACTCCGTGGGACTGCTTTCCCTGAAAAGTTTCTAAGTTTCTTACTCCTTCTGTTGCCTTTTTTTTTTTTTTCCCCTGCAATAAATTCTNTCTAAGTTTCTTACTCCTTCTGTTGCCTTTTTTTTTTTTTCCCTCTGCAATAAATTCTATAAGGTGGAGGAAACGACCCACTTAAAAAAAATAGAACTTCTTTTGTTTCTGTACTGTGATTTTCAAATTCTTAATTTGATTTCCACTACAATTTAAGAGAACCCGAACCGAATCAAATCCCTAAAAACCAACCAACCCAGTGGTTTTTTTTAAGGGGAGAAATCAATTTTGCATTAAATCAATATTTGTGGTTAGCTGTGGTATTTTATTTGGTCCACTGACAAGCGACATCTTCACACTTTAGACAAGTTAATTTCAGTTTACTGCTGTAAAACAAGAAGAGAGTTTCATAACTCTAAATTTTCTCTGCTCTTTGGATCCAGTTGAGGCTAAATTTGGGACTGAATCACACGTCAGACAAGAAGTGCTGGCAGAGCAATTGAAGTGTACTTACACTGGCCAAGAGTGTTTATGGTTGGGACTAGAGGGATGAACAACATATGAATAAGTGAAAGATGTAGGCATAAAGTGGTTTCGTCCAAACTGCAAAATAGATTTTGAGACCATTAAATTTAATCTGTTTAAACAGAAATTTTCAACATAAAATTCTTGGTACATGCTTCTTTGCCCTCTCAGTCCCATCCTGACAGGAACATGCTGTATGTCTGGTAAAAGCAACAAAACCCCTTAAACCAATGTCGCTAAATATCCTCATGGTAAAAAAATCTGGTCTCTAGAATCTGCAGTTTCAAGCATTTTTCAGGACAACATAGTGAATCTTGTACTAAAACACACAGAGAAGTGATTCATCCCCAGAAGGAAGAAACAAAATGATGATGCAAGTGAATTTCTGTTTCATAGCTGCCTAGTTTTAACAGAGATTTATTTTTAACAGTAGAGGTGACTATGACCCCTTTATGTGTGGCTGGCAAAAACCTAAAATGGACATACTGTAGCATGCAAACAGTCCTGTTGGTGTTCTGCAAAATCTAGAAATGATCATGTGCCTCGGAGTTTTGGGAACTACAGTTCCTTCAGTATTTTTGGATATCAGTCCAAGTCTCCCTATTTGGGTATATGCTGTTATGAGCCTCAGCTTACCTTGCTCCCACAGCTGACCTTGTGTGACCTCTGAGTAACCAGTGTGACTTCTGGGGCAATTCTACACTATGAAATATCTTCTGTTGGACTGCAGGCAAAAAAGTTTTGGTAAATAATCCTTTCCACAGCAAGAATGTACTCTAAACTATATAATGTAATGAGGTAGTTTCTTGACTTGGGCAGTGAGTGACAGAAGATTCGCTTACCTGTCTTGACTAAACAGTGCTCAAGCACACACAGAACTCTACTTACACGTGGCCACAAGTTCCAGCCTTGCCAATGTCTGTGCCAAGTTAGTTTGGCAGGCTGTCAGTCCTGTCCACAAGAGTGAAGATGAGGGACAGGAAACAGATGGATTTTAAAATGGTTTAAAAATTACTAAACCTGAAAAAATTTTGGTAGAGCACGAAAAACCCAACTCAACCCAAGTCAACCCAAACCCATAACCCTACCAATACAATTCCTCTTCCCCCACAAAAATCCAAGGCACGCAGCCAACCAGAAAGTTTCTGTGAAAGTTTCACAGAACCGTTTAATACAGTGTGTTCTTTCTTGAAAAAACTCAAAACTTTTCTTGGAAAAAAAACAAACTGGAAGAAATTGAAAAAGGTGCAAGGCTCATGTTGAAAATGCTAACCAACACAAGCAGAGGTCAGTATTTCCTCTTATTGTAATAATGTCTTTTTTTATTGTTTGCACCAAAAGGCACTTGAAGCATCTTTGCTATTAAACAGAGTCAATATAATCCTTTCAAATTGACTTTCACATTTCAGAGCTGTTTACACCCACAGCTGAGCCGTAGCTTATGTACACACAGGAGCAATGAGAATGATGTAAGATAAAGGTGTTGTCTGTGGCCTATTTAAACTTGTCCCTTGTTTCTACCTCTTGGCATCCCCACTGAGGTTGGTTTGGTGGGCAGACATAGATCTAATGGATTTGGTACAGAATGCACTGAAACGAGTATCATACAGAATATCCTATACCATTTCAGGCATATCCTCACTAGTCAATGCCATGTGTAATCCAATCTTTAAAGTGAAATCTGCTTGGTAAGGCGAAGTTGGCTTATACTGTAGTCTTTTTTTCAAGTAGTTCAGAGAGAAAATGTCCTTCTTCAGTTTGATATCAAAATGTGTGGCTACGATTTTAAGCTATCCAGTGCCAAAAGATACATAAATACACACATATATCTATACAAAATATTTACAATGGTCCTCTGCTTGAACAGCTATGGTCCAAGCATAAATTTTTAAACAAAAGTGAGTTGTGAAATATGGGGAAAGATATTAAATTTTACATAGAAATATTATGTCTTTGGAGTCAAGATCTCAGTAGATGACAATTTCTGGTTGGCCTTTGGAAGAATGCTTCCTGGTGAGGTCAAGGTGGTTTGGATTGGAAGACATCCAAACCAATCAAAACAGCACCCGGACCACACTCAGAGGTGCTCCCTGTTCTCGACTTCGGATGGTTGCCTTTAACCAGACCTGTCTCAGGCAGAGATTGTGGCATAGTCACATCCCACACAGACAAAATACTTGTCTAGGTGTTGCCTCCAAATTGATGGCATTCAGTTGCCGTCATCATCCAGCCTCTTTGCCTCTTTGTTTACCCAGAAATGGTGAAAACATGGGAGAAGTGCAGGTAAAAGCCCTGGGAGGGAGCTGCTAGTGATAGTCTTTGGACTTGCTCTACAGGAGGTTTTTTTTTTCTTAATTTCAGTGTCTCAAAGGCAAGAAAGAAGCAGTCGGACACTGAAAGCACTCAGGACAGAGAATCAGCTCAGCTTGTTTTCATGGAGGAGGCTTGGTACTGAAACATATTTTCAGAGATTTATGCTCCTGAAATGAAGACAGCTGCTCTCTCACATTGGGCAGATGATTATAAACCTCAGGCCAGGCTAGCACTGAGCCAGAGAGGGTCTGATCTGGTGAAAGTGCCCATTGAAAATTGCCCCCAGCACATTTTGCTCTTTGTCTTTTCTGTATCCAATGCTTAGAGACACTGCCAGATTTGCGCCATCCAGTAGCTCTTTTCCATCTGTCTTTGAATGCTTATCTACTGTCTATCTCTCAGCCCCAAGAAACAAACAACCAAAAAAAGTCAGGAAATTCATTGGATCAAGCCTTTCCATTGGAGAATACTATTGTCTTCAGAAGAATTGCAGAAGACATGATTTCAGTTTATTATTTCTTGAGCCAGCTGATATGCTACCTTATTGTGATGTAGTTAAGTGCACATGGATTTAATTAAAATACCATAGATGTCAAAGAGGCAACTTCCCCCCTGTACTTCAATTACAGACAATTTTGTGAAAGTCCTTGAGCCAGTTGCCTGAAAATGTAATTTTGAGTAGCCCTGAGGATTTATTTCCCCCTTTCCCATTCATAAGTCAGTCAATTTCTCAAAACTGCTGAGCAAAAGTTTTCTAGCTCTTCAAACGACTACCATTGAATTGCTGTGAGATCTGCCTTTAAAGCCCATTATCATCTGCAGTTCCATAGAATTTTTTAAAAAATCAGATTTTCACAGATTTCTTGCCTGGCTTCACCAAGGGAGGCAGAAAAGATCAATCATTCTTTCTCCCTCTCTCTCTCTCTCTCTCTCTCTTTCTCTCCATCAACCCCCTTACTGATAGTAAAAACAGTGGTTTTGTTAGAAGGGATAGGCAAAAGAATCCTTCCTGATGGAATTCAAGTATGTGGAATATTTTTGAGCATACTGCAAATTTTCACAGCATCACAACAGAATGTGATTTGTTGTAAAAGGTTACTGTAGCAATATAAAATCAGTATTTGAGTTATTGAAATGAAAGACAGGTAACGTCTAGTCTTACCTAGATTTAGTCTTTTCCTTCATGAGCCATTCAATGGAGAAAAATATTTCAAGCAATACAAAATAGCAGCCATATTTAGTGACTTATGACACAGACACAGTTTATGTCCTGTAACACATTGTTAATATTGACATTATGAAGTTATGTAAAAATAGCCACAGAAAACTGCATCACTCCCACTGAATGATATTTGCATATCTGAATATTTAATTTGACAGTATTTATGAAGAAATATGCAAATAGTAAATGAATAAATAACATGTGCAATTGAAGTATTTTGTAAATAAAATGTTTTCTATTTACATCCAATATCCAAATCAGTCTACTGGTGCCCTAGGAAACTTTATTGAGCAGCTGAAGACAAAGGTGATGCTAACTTGCTAAGAGAGTAAAGTAGCAGTGGGTTATGAAATAATCATAAATGCACTAGCATGGCAATAAGCTGAGAACTTTAACAGTCTTCTGATATGTCACATAGACTACATTTATTTTTCTCTAATACCTGAAGTTGAAGTCATGAGTTGCTTCTTTGATTTGTAAACATTCTGATTTTCAGCATCTCTATTTTCCTAGAAAAGTGAAAAGCAAAGGATAGTGGCATATACTGTGGAAGAAGAAACAATTACATTTCATTCAAAGAACTTCGTCCAGATTTTGACCAAAAAAAGAGAGGAAAAAGGGAATGTTATTTCATTCATTATTCAATCAACTTTTACTGGTGGTGTTTCAAGAAGTATGGATGGTTGCAATAAGCATTCTCCTTGAGTGAAAACTACTTTTTTATGGAGCAATTAAATTTTTCTTTCATTTTCTGGGTGGATTTTAGGGCTTATGGTATGCATAAGATAAGTAGCAGTAGTAGTAAAGTGAAATAATGTAATACAGAGTAGATAACAATAGAGAGCAAAATAATTCACACATAAATTCCAGCAGTCTTTACAGACAGTGTAAAGATTTGCGTATTTTTTCTTTTGTTGTCCTTGCGTAATGTACTTGCAGAATTTTACCAATTTGCTCTTGAAACATAAAGTAGCCTGGTAAATCTACAGTTTTAGAGTCAAATACTGTGATAATTCTGAAAGGCTACTGGATTTTGGCATCACAACTTCTGAATAGGGAGAGTATCTGCTGTAAAGAAAATTTGTCAGTAGGGCTGTAGAGTACATCCATAGCACACACTGTACTTCTGGAAGTCATTCCAAAGGGAAGTGCACACAAGGTGCCAGACTCTCCAAATGAGATAATCTTGTCTTTGTCAAATTCCAAAGAATTGAGGAGTTTGTATATTCTAAATACAACCAGAATGTAAAAGCTATTCAGGTTAAAATACAGGTATGACAGCTGAAGCACCCCTGACATGAATACTGCAAAGGTCGCTAATAGGGTCCACTAACTCTTTGCCTTTAAGTAGAAGATGGAGGGAGAAAACAAAATCTTTCTCCTTCCTTGCTACTTCATCCTCCTTTTCCTGAGGAAGCAGGTAAAAAAAAAGCAAAAAGGGATCACGTCCGAGGAAGTCTAAATTCAGAATCTAAAAGCAGTTACTTCTAATGTATATTGAAATTGTAATTCGAAATTTTTTAAAAATGCATTTAATGCAGATTTTTTTAAAAAATATATTACTTTAAAAGGGGTTAGTTCTAATTTAACAAGATCTAATCCAGAGAAGGTGGTGATTGGTCAAAGGTTGGACTGATGGATTTAGAGGTTTTTTCCAATCTTAATGATTCTGTGATTCTGTAATTGAGATATTACTTTGTGGTAGTACTTTAGACCCCTGTTGGTGAAGATGATTTGACTGTTCTGTGGCACTGCTTAGAAGCTCATCAGGAGACAGTCAGAAGGGCAAGAGATAGGCAGCAGATCCAGTAGGAAATGAATTTTGGCTTGAACTTGACTGAAAGCCTAAAGGACTGATAAAAAGAGTGCTGTTCCCCAAGCTTGAAGATATTCTTGTGATTGGAATCACAAGGCACAGCAAACAAGACTTATTTAATCCTTTGATGTCAGCAATGGTCAGGACAGTCCATGCAGCCTTCTCCTCTCCTTCTATTTCACCACAAAATTAAAAAAAAAATTGACAGGAATCTAAATCTTTTTCTTTTTTCAGTGTGTACAAGAGAAGAATGCAGGAGAATATTAACAATTAATACCTGTCCTCAACCAGACATAAGTTTAATAAAAAAACCTATTGCAGCAGGGTGAAATTCAAATGTTAAAGAACCCAGGGATATAGTCAATCTCTGGAAAAAGGAATTAATTGCATGCAGCACGAGTGTCAGATGAAGAAAGCATCAGTTATCAGACACATCACTCAAGCTGGCATTTTAAAAAACCAGATAAGGTTGGATTTTTAAAAAAAAGCATTTTGACAGTGTTCTTATACTATTGGTTTTATATGTTAAGTATATAATTTAATAAAATTTTTTAAATTAATAATAGTGAGCNTTAACTATCATAACTGTGAGCATCAGGTTTGAAAAGGATGAATGTGTGAGAAAGCGCAGGAGGGGGTTTCTTTCATTTTCTCTGCTTTTGGGAAGAGGGATGTGTGAGGAGAATACAAATCCACTGATTCATACCTATCTATTAGTCATACCTCTGTTGTGCTGGTTGCTTATTCTGTAGACATTCTCTGTTGTATAAATAAGGTGCACTGCCGCAGGGCTTAATACAGTATGTCTTTATACCTTTGTTTTTCTAGTTTTGTTTCTAACCCCTGATCATTCCGCACTTTCTTTCACATACTTTGTAATCCAGCTAAAGAATTTTGTAACACAAAAAGTTTGTACCATTTACTAGTACTTTCCAACTAAGAATTGCTGGATTTTAAACTACTGTATGGCCATCCATTACCGAAAGAAAAAAGATCTGTTTCTTTTTCATGTTTTAGAGAAAAAATATTTTCAGTGAATGCAAGGAAGGAAGGAAGGAAGGAAGGAAGGAAGGAAGGAATTCTGGTGCTAAATGTTAGGAAACTAATAATTCAGATAAAATACTCAGTCTAAGCAAGAGAGAGTCACATATTTAACTAAGTGTCAGTTGAAGACCAGGAGCTGCCCACACTGAACCAGGAGCCTGTGGCTCTTTAGGTTTCTCTCTTTCTACTTGTCAATCTCATCCTTTGTAAGTTCAGTTTTACACAGCTATTTCTACCAACACACAGGGACTATACCTCAATCACCGTGTTGGTAAAAAGCAAATATTGTAAAAAAGAGTATGCATTTCTCCTTACTTTGTATGTACTTCTCAGAGCTGTGATGTCTCAGTTTTTCATGACTCTGATATCCTGCAGTTTGGAATACATCCCTTAAGAGATGAAAGAGTTTTATCTAGAGGTGGGCCAGTAAGTATTTTCAAAAATAATAGAATCTCTGAATAGTTTGGGTTGGAAAGGGCCTTTAAAGGTTATCTAGTCCTACACTCCTGCCGTGGGTAGGGACAATTTCAGGTGGATCATTTTGTTCAGAGGTCCTTGGAACCTGACTTTATATGAGCTCCAGAGATTGGGTATCTATCACCTCTCTGGGCAACCTGCTCCAATGTATCAGAATTACAGAATAACAAAATTAACTGTGTTGGAAAAGATATTTGAGGTCATCAAGCCCAACATATGACCAAACACCACCTTATCAACAGAACTATGGCCCTGAGTGCCACATCCAGCCTTTTTTTAAACACCTCCAGGGATGGTGACATCACCACCTCCCTGGACATCCCATTCCAATGCCCAATCTCTCTTCCTATGAAGAGCTACTCCCTGATGTCCAACCTAAACTTCCCCTGGTGCAGCTTAAGACTCTTGTCCTCTTGTCCTGTGCTGGTGGCCTGAGAGAAGAGACCAACCCCCACCTGGCTACAGCCTCCTTTCTGACAGCTGTAGGGAATGATAAAGTCACCCCTGAGCCTCCTTTTCTCCAGGGTAAACACCCCCAGCTCCCTCAGCTGATCCTCGTTGGACTTGTGTTCCAGACCCTTCCCCAGCTCCATTGCCCTTCACTGGACATGCTCCAGCCCCTCAACATCCTCCCCATAAAGTGAGGGGCCCCAAAATGAACACAGGATTCAAGGTGTGGTCTCACCAGTGCCCAGCACAGGGGGACAATCCCTGCCCTGCTCCTGCTGCCCACACCATTGCTGATCCAGGCCAGGATGCCATTGGCCCATGTTCAGTCACTGTCACCAGCACCCCCAGGTCCTTTCCAGCCACTCTGCCCCAGTCTGCAGCACTGCAGGGTGTTGCTGTGGCCAAAGTGCAGGACCTGGGACTTGGTCTTGTTAAACCTCACATTATTGGACTCAGCCCACGATCCAGCCTGTCCACAGCCTGTGCCTCTGCAGAGCCCTCCTGTCCTCCAGCTGATCACCCAATTCGATGCCATCTGCTAATTTGCTGTGGTGGTCTCCTCTTTGAAGATATTAAACAGGACTGGTTTCATCATCCTCACTGTAAAAAAATTCTTCCTTTTATCTAATCTGAATCTGATCACTTTTATTTTAAAACCCTTATCCTATTGCAAGAGACCCTATAAAACTGTCCCCATCTTTCTATAAGCCTCATCAAGTTCTGAAAAGTCCACACAAAAGTCTTCCCAGAGCCTTCTCTTCACCAGACTGAACAACCCCAACTCCATTTATCTTCACAGGAGAGGTACTCTGTCCCTCTGAACATCTTTGTGGTTTTCCTCCAGATCCACTGTAACAGGTCCATATGTTTCCTGTGCTAAGAACTCCAGAGCTGGATGCAGCTGAGGTTTCATCAACACAGAACAGAGGGGCAGAATCCTCTCCCTCAGCTTGCTGGCCACGCAGCTTTGGATACAGCCCAGGACATGTTTGGCTTTCTGGGTAGTGAGTGACTGTCACCAGGTCATGTGTAGTTTTTAAACAACAAGTTCCCCCAAGTCCTTATTGGCACGGCTTGTCTCAATCCTTCCATCTCCCAGCCTGTAATGATATTGGGGCTTGTTCCAACCCAACTCCTTCACTTTGCATTTGGTCTTGTTCAACCTTCTTATGTTCATATATTCTTGCTTCTTGATGGCTCAGGACAGCCTCTATCACTCTGGATGGCAACCTATTCTTCAGGCTTGTCAACAGCATCACTCAGCTTGGTGTCATGTAAAAACTTGAAGAATGAAGGCTTATGGCTGCAAGACTTGGCAGACAAGCAGTCAGACCACATTAACTCAAATGGGGTTAATATAATTTTGCCCTGGCTTTCTGTGTGCCAGCAGATACACTGACAGATGTGCTGTGCTCTCCTCTTTGCAGTGTTACATTTTAGTACAAAATGGCTGTGCCTGTAAGTTGTACAACTCAGAAGATGATTCTAAAGGAGGTATCTGAAAAAGAAAGAACCAGGGGGAATATTTTCCCACCTGGAATGGCAGCTGAATACAGAGCTCTTTAGGCTGTGTTTTATCATTTGTTTACCTGGCACCACATGCAAATAGCTCATTCACATTGCTCTGTCCAGATTTACTCTGATGTCTGTCAGCTGCATAATTCGAAGGTTGAATGTTAATTTAAACCTCCGTGTCCCACTCTTTTAACTTTTGGTGAGGCTGTTTGCAGTTTGTTGAAACTGTTTTGCATGGAATTTGCAGTGCCATGCAACAAGGGTTTTTTCGCAAACACTGTCCTATGCAGCTGGTATATGGCCCAACAGCACTTCCTCCAGGAATGCTTTGTCAAATCTGGGCTAGATAGAGGTGCATCAAAAGTGCCCTCCTACACAAACCTAAGAGGAATCAGTTAAAATGAGCTACTACATTGAAAGCTGGTTAGAGCCCAGATCTCTTCACACTTTACTACTGGCAGATTTGGAGTGGAGAGGTTGTTTCTAGAGTAGGAAGGTATGGAAAAGGGACCTGCTGTACTTGCTTTCCTTATGCACTTTCACACAGCACTTGAAGTGGAGATATGTGTATTATTGAGAAGCAAAGCTGAAATGGTTAGTGTGAACAAATTACTAAGAATTTTTCAGTTCTTTTTGTTCAGTTCAGAAGCTATTAATGAGTGTACTTTATACTACCTTAACACCCACCTCTCCCTGCTGTTGGAGCATTGCCATTGGTTTTGGAAATGTCACATTGGGTAGTTTCTTCTACATGTTTGGTATGTGGGTGCTGACAAACAGTGACATTGTCCATCTTCCTTTCTTCACCTGTGGGTGCAGCTGACTGATTGCCAGTGTCACTTAGCATAGGCTCTACTTCAGCATCAGAAGAGATTAGCTTTAACAATAGCAGAGGAGTGGCAGCAGTAGTTTGGCCATTTTGGATGATACAAATTTTCTCTGAACATTCTCATTAAGAAGATATTTTTAGCAATATAAAAAGAAAAGTTAATGAGAAAAGGCAGCAAAACTTTCTCCTACTCTTAGTTTTTTTTTTTCCATGGTACAGTTCAAGTGCCCTCTGTGTGTGTGCCCAACCACTCCATCCCTTTCTCTCGGTGTTGTTGAAGGCTTTCACCAGCTTCTCCAGGCAGCCAGAATAAACTGTGCCATAATGAGGGCAGACCAAGAGAACAGACAGAGAACAAGTAAACTCAGCAGCTCTATATTTAGCAGTCTGCTATTTAATGCATGCCTCTCACCCCAGCACTGAGCCTCTGTGGCAGGTTGGCAGGTGCAGTAAGAATTGAACAGAGCAAGCACCTGAGCATACCCCGTCAGAGTTACCCTTTGTCTGTGTGTCTGTGCTGCTCACCTTGTGAGTCTATGACATCTACTGGAACTCCACAGCTTTTATCAATCAAAGGACTACCTAAGAATTTTTAAAAATCACTTGAGATGCTCTTACTACTTGGAAAAAAATCTACATGTTTTTCCATTGGTGGTCAAGCAATATTTTTAATTTTCAACCACATATAAGCTTATAAACTGGCTTACTTTCAATTTTTGTTACTTTTCATCTTATCCAATTTTATTCCTATCCTATTCACAGGGAGGTTTGTGTGTTTTCATAACGTTCTACAGTTGTAGCATTTAATAATTTATGGCCTACTACAGATTCACTAGATTGATTGATAAATTGTAATTTACTAGATTGATTGATAAATTGTGAGGTTTTTTTCTGGTTGTGGTTTTTTGGTTGGTGTGTGTGTGTGGTTGTTTTTTTTTTTGTGATTTTTTTTTAAAGATTTTTTTGTGCTTTTATTACTTTGGCATTCAGAAATGCATGGCCATCAGGATTAATCATTAAAATGATTAAAATGTAATGGGATCTAATCTCCCTGTTGATTTCTGAATACAAAATACAGAGCTATTTTGACTTGTTTCTCCTGAATGAACTTAACTGCTTTCTGCCATGAGCATTAGCTGGCAAAATGAAGCAATTCCTCTTATGTGAAAGAAAGTGTGGAACAAATGGGAAAATCAGTAGCATTTAATATAGGAGAATAAACTCATCTAGCAACATAGTTATAGTCTCTGATGTCACAGGAGATTATTGTTGGCTTGAAGACAATAAGCCTTATTTAATGATTCCAGGTTGTGTACAGTGTGGAAGCTTACTCACTTTGCATGATACAAATAGAATTGGCTATTGTCAGGAAAAAATCTGACATAACTTAACCAGTACAAAGTATGTAATTCTCACAGTGCAGGTACATGGCGGTGACATGAACAAACAAATTAGTTTCATACACTGCAGGCTGCTGTAAAATGCGTGGCCAGGGTGATTCATGATTGTTAAAAGAACTGCTGAAAAAAAATGACCTTTTTTCACCTTTTTTTAAACCTATTTCCATTTCAGAAGAACTTTGTGCAAAGACAGCAGTGCATGGGCTTGTTGTTTGTGACCCCAGGCATCTGCTGGTTGCCCCCCAGCAACTGGTGATCCCTTGTGCAGCTGCTTGGGTCAGAGGATGGAGGTTTTTTTGGAAAGGCAGGTGGCCTTGGGAAGATCGGGGATTTTGCATGGCTTTCAACTGCTACATTGATATGCATTGCTGTAAGTCAACAAACACAAGAAGACAATATCAGAAATGTTGCAAACAAATTTAGAGATAGACATTTGTCTTGTCTTGGGTTGGGGTAGTTTATTATCATACAATTTTGTTTTTGAATAGAAACAAAAATGAGCAGATGTTGTCCAGATGAGTTAGACTACCCTGTAGTTGATTAGAAATGCTCAGGTCATTGCTCTAAGCCACATTAACCTGCTTGAAACAAAACAGCACTATAAATGGCCATTTACATCCACATCTGTTGTTTAGTCCTGCTAGCATTTGTATGTTCAGGTACATCATCCAATATTAAAAAATCAGCAAATCATACATGAGTTCAGTGGGAGAACTAGGAACTTTTCCCCAGGCTTTGTGGCCCAGAAATTGAAGAAATTTTCCACTTGAAGCTTTGTACCATAATTCCTCTGAGTATATACTGAAAACATGGCTTATGGAAGTAAAGCAAAGGTCTGCTATCTACATATCTGACATTTTAAAAAGATAAATAATTAATTTAAAAATCTCCTGTCTCAAATATTTTTGTTTACCTCTACTACTGCTTGCCTCCTTCAATATTTTCTATGGAATAATTAGGCTCATGGTCTCATCTGTTTGCTTCTCCTTTTTCTCTTGCCCAAATCCATAAGAAGTCTGCAGGCCAAGACAGACCTTCTAACAGACCAAGTTAAAGAGAAGTTTTGCAAAGCATTTAACAGGAGCTGTCTGACATAATCCCTGAGAAATACAGGCACATCTTTGGGCTCCAGCTGGGCATGTTTTGCACAGCCCAGCAGGAATGTATTTTTACTTTATACTCTTCACAGAATCACAGAATGGGTCAGGTTGGAAGGGACCACAGTGGGTCATCTGGTCCAACCTCCCTGCTCAAGCAGGGAGCACAAGATTTTGTCCAGGCGGTTCTTGAATATTTCCAGTGAGGGAGACTCCGCAACCTCTCTGGGCAATCTGTTCCAGCGCACAGTCACCTGCACAGTAAAGAAGTTCCTCTTCATGTTCAGGTGGAACTTTCTGTGCTCCAGTTTTTGCCCATTTCCCCTCAAGATGACCTCATACACTTGCCTTCTCACTTTAACCAGCAACCTGGACTTTGACAGTTTTAGCAGAAAGAGGGAATTTTGAACAATGCAGTACATTTTAGCTATATTTTGTATATAGGTATCTAAGAGACTGCTAATTATTTTTCTTTCTGGAATCTAAGGTTAGCTTCTTACCCCTCCTCCCAGTGAATCTATAAAAATTATAGATAATCAAAAGGGATTGAAAATTCTTACTGGGTAAACAGCTATAATGCTATGGCAGCATGTTGTGTGCTAGGTTTTGGCAAGCCAGCTATAAAGCATAATTGTACCTGTAGGAGTGGGACTAGATGGAAGAAAATCTTAATTTAGGCTAGTGGCTTTCATTTGTTTATCTATAAAGAGTGGGACGTTTGTATTATTAAATGGCCATAACTGACACCTCCAATTATATATGTCTTAAATGCTTATGGGTGCTTTAGTAATTTAGGAAAAATCTTAGCAATAGATGGATAATGAATCACATAATAGATGTAAATACTTAGGTCATTTTGGTTTTGTTTTGAAAGGTTGAAATCAATGAGGGAAAGATTATGCCAAAAGGAAAAAAAAGAGGCACTTTATGTTTAGTGCAAAACTTATAAATATAAGGGCAATTTATGATTAACAACCAGTGATTTCTAGAGGACTAAGAACATAACGCAGTAGCTTTTGAGATAAGACTTAAAAAATCAAGCAGAATAATGATACATGACCTCATTTTTCCTTTTTAAAATCAGTTTCTTAGCAATCTATATTCTGTTGCACAAATAGGATACCCAAAACCTTTTATTTGCTGACAAAAATGAAGAATCACTTAGAAAATTCAGAGAGAAAGTGGAGCTTTGGTGCCTCTTGAATATTGGGTAGGGATCCATGAGTGAAAGGATTTAAAATTAACTGGAGGGGGAACAAGAGCAATTTTTTTAGATAGAAATATGTTCAAAGAGAAAAAAAATATCAACTCACCTTCTCAGAAATTATTCCACTAAGATCTTTCCAGAAAAAAAGGGGTTGAAGAGGAAGGGACATTTGGAAAGTTCTGTCTGCCATAAGGGGTTCACTTTTGATGGGTGCATACATTTCTGAAGCCTAGGATCAGTTATAAACTAGTTGAGAGCAAATGGATGGGACATTCAAGGTAATTCAATTAATTTCATTTTAAACCATGACTGAAATATAAAAAAGTATAAGTGCTAAAAATTGTTATAATAATTTTTAATCTTCCAAATATATATTTCAATTTTGTATTTAAATAATATAAACAATTTTTGTAAAATAATCCTCCTAAACATTGATACTTCATATAATTTACGTGCAGTTTGATATCTAAGAAGTAATCAAAATATTTTGCTTTTAAAATTAATCAACTTATTCTACAAGTAAAATTGTATATGCCAACTAAGCACTTCCACTCAATCCATGTTTCAAGATTTTAGATTGGAATATACACTTCCTCATCATCTTAGTCATGCAGTATAGGAGAGAAGTGTGCTGTATTTTCTTCCCTCAGCTCCTAATAAGTTCTTAATTTTAAATGACCCATCTCTTGAAATGGACTTTAAAACAAATAGAATCTGCTTTGAACTTAATGTCCTCAAAAGCTTAGGATTTAGCACTTCAACAATCCATGGCTGTATGTTGTTTGAAAGAAATTTCCTTCAGTCTAGTGAGACTGAATTCTTCAAGCCTACTTTGATTATGTTTTTAATTAGATTTAGTAAGATGTAGGTGGTTTATTTCTCATAGTATCTGATCAATATTTTTAATTTAATCTATGAAAACAGTGCAGGAAGTGACATTTTCAATGCCAATGGGACACTGTTACTGGAATGTCTTACCAAAGTACTCAGCAGTTTAGTACTCAGTGGTTTATCTGGAACATGACATTAAAACTCTGTAAAAAAAAAATCCCTTTCTATTTTCAAGGCAAAATAAGGTGATGAGAATCCTGCTATTCTAGTTACAAATGCCATATCCATCATTATAGCTTGTGGGATGTCCAAACCAAAAGACCTCCAGGCCTCTGGAGGATGTGCACCTGGATGGGTGCAGGCAGTAAAAAGGAGCTCACAGAGGTAATACAGGCAGGGGAATGAAGCACTGGCTTCACAGGGGCTTCAGAGGAGGTGTGGACATAAACACAATAAATTAAAGCTGTACAAGGTGACTCTCCACATGTGACTGAGGAGAGGATAAGAAGGCAAAAATAGAAGAAGCAGCAGCTCTGTGCACCATGGCTTTCTCACCCCAGCACACTGAAAGGGGTTCATAGCTGGGTGGCATTTTCTCAAGCAGCCAAAATGTTTCTTTCCCAAGGTCCGTGTGGTTCTGCTTGTGCCTTATTGTGTCTTGTAGATGGCAATGTCTGACTCTTATTTAGGTTTTACACAGAAGGAAGACCACAGTTTTCTACAAAGGTATGATTTTTGGGCCACAGAGGTGGGCACATCTCACTGGTGGCACCACCCATCTCTGTGGTGTCTGTGATTGCCAAAGCTCTTTTGAGTCTGTGCTCAGCTTTTTGCCAGCATACAGAACCACCACCTCTCAGAGAAGAGGAACTCACCTACTGTGCCTTGGAAGATGGGTGAATGTTAGCATTCTAGAAACCTGTATTTTAGAATTTTAGTATATAGATCAAAATTTAAAAAAAAGTAAGTGTTGTCTAAGTCCTTCTTCTTCACCTTCTTTTTCCTTCTTCTTCACCTTCTTTTTCCTTCTTCTTCATAAGTTTAAGTAGTTTTCTGAAATTAAGTAAAAAAGTCCACATTACGAGCCTTAAGTAATCATTATTAAGTCAAAAGTATAAATAAGTATCATCCCGTTATTAAAAAAAATCACTTAAATAACCTTTAAAAAAGTTAAAAGCACTCCATTTTACTTTGTTTCTCTTTCTAGTTACAGCTCATGCCTCGTAAGACTGTAAATACCATAAATAAATAAAATACAATAAGCAACCAAATCCAAAATCTACATCTGCCGTATCTTTCATCCTAACCTCAACAAAAATAAAAAAACCAAAACAGTAACAGGAGAAGGTTTCCAGAGCTCCCTGGTCTTGCTTGATGCATCCCACTGAGTCCAAAGAGCCACCATCAACTCCATGTACTTGCCTAGGAGAGACCCTGCTCCTTCCACACCACAGGTGTCATCAGACTGCACTTCTTAGAGGAAACTTTGCTTTATGAACAGTCTGTATCTGCTGTTTTCAATGTTTATTCTATGAACAATTAAAGGGAAAAAATTATGGGTTTAGGTTATTCAAAAGCAGAATATTCTCAGGTGTCTGAGCTGTTCTGGGCTTCTTTCATCCCTGTCTGAACTTGCTGAACAACCATTCATAACTATAACTGTGAGGTCCATTTTCTAAATCAACACTCACCCAGCAGAGGCCAGATGTGTATTCCTGATCTATCTGCATAGTTTTTGTATTGTAAACCAGTTGTTGCACATATGGCAGTGCTTCAGCTTGGATAATTAATTTTTCCCTGCTGCTTTCCAGGCTGGTATTTGCCTCCCTCTTCTTCTATTATTTACTTCAGTTTTTGGGGTTTTTTTGGGGTTTTTTTTTCCCCTATGTGAGAAGCAAGAGGAAGGATTTGAAGTCTGGTGGAGGGGAAACATAGGAAAGGAAAGGCATAGCCCAAGTGTACAGCAATAAGTTGGGTAGTCACTGATATCAAC
>VWZU01005222.1:18427-28521 GCA_013397095.1 Sterrhoptilus dennistouni | reverse complement strand
GGGTAGTGACTGATATCAACACTCTCCAAGGTATTTTGCCCCAGTCTGCAACATCTGCAACACTGTCCTGCAGCCAGTCCATGACCTGAGCAGTCAAGCACTGGGGCAAATGCACAATTTGGAGCCTGGCACAATTTGGGACTATTCTAGGACCTTCTTTAACTAAAATTCTCATGGACTGTGAAGGGTCAGGAAAGATGAAAAATACAGTCTGCGCTTCCAGGAGTCAAGGGTGCAGTTGCCATGAGGATCTGAGGTGAGCATGACTTCCCCATCATGCATAAATGTGATTTGAAATAGGGTATGGAAAGGAAATATCAGGGATCTGCTTTTTCAAGTTGCCATGCAGTAAGCAGTGGAAGTTCCTCACCAGCACCACTGCTGAGGGATGTACTAAAGCGTCTTCTATATAGTGGTGCATGATTTTTCCTCAGTCAGAAGTGAAAAGCATCCAGCTCAAAATTAGTAATGTTTTTGTTGTCTCTTTTTGAGAAGTGATCATTGAAGTATCGCTGCTGCATTGTTTTGGCAGCTTTAATTTAACTGCAGCTGCAATCATTACATTAGCAAATCAGCTCTCTGCTCTCATTGAATTTGCTCTCTGCAGCCCCATAGTTCAGGGAGAGCTCTACCAAAGTACATATAACACTCCAAAGTAAGAAGCCATTTAGAACAGAAACAGGAATAGAAAAAAAATTCACAGCCAGCAAAGCTCTGTATTAAATTACCAGTGATAGATCAAAGGACAACTGCACAGCTTTGAGTAATGGAGCTTTGCATCTCTCTCTGACATGCAGACCAAGATTTGATTTAAAAACTGAGGTGTCCAATCCTTGCTAATGGCACTTTTGAAAAACTCCAGTTACATTAACTCTACAGTCCAGAGGAATAAAACTCTCTTCTTTTTCCGATGGAGGTCAGCAGTTAGCATGAGCATTTACATAGAAAATTCAAAACATTCAGTCTTAACATTGCTGAGTGTTGCAGAAGGAATGAACCCCCATTTGATATTTGCTATAATAGTGAAAAACAGAAAACAAACCAACCAATCAAACAAACAAAACCATAACAAAAAAAAGGAGAAAATTACAATCATCAGATTGTCTCATCTCTCTACCATCCAGTGTGGGGGCTTCTGTCCCCTTTCAGATGCAACAACATAAATTCTCATGCCATTCAAAGGGAGTGGTGTCAAAATTGTAGTTATTTACTTTTAAAAGAAAATTCAGAGCATTCCCTGACTTCCATCTTCTACACTTCCTCTGAACCACATCCTTCAGGGCCCCGTGTGAGCTTCAAAGTGCTGGAAGGAGCCTGTTCCACTCTTTGTGACCAGATGAAGAGCTGGGAAACCCTTGTGTCAAGAACAGTATAGCAGTTGTCTCCCTCTTAGCCTGAGGGAGGAGTAAAATATACGGAATAGGAAATGTTCCAATTAATGTGAACATATTCTGCACCCAAAAATGAATTTGGTTTTTCTAAGAAAGAGTCCATTTGTGCAAGCACACCTACAGCTCTTTCAGAAAAAAAAAATACGATACATACTTGGCACAATCCTTTAACTGAAACTTGCTGGTTTTAGTTCCTCATTTTCCCTTCGTCAAAACCCAGAACAGATCCTTCAGCTGGTAGAATTTGGCATATTTTCATTAGCTGCAGTGGAGTTGTGACAGTACATGATAGAGGAAGACCTGCACTCAGAACTGATAAATGCTATGGTTGTTGCTGCAGGATCTGAATATTGAAATTTCCTCCTGGCCAGATGCTGAGCACTGGGGAACTTAGAGATGTACCAGCATCCTTCCTGAGATCTTGCCTTCTGCCTGAGAGCTGACAGATAACCCTTGGCATCAAGTACCTTGATTGCTGTGCCCACAAGACTCAGTGGACATGTCAGCTGGGACTTTTTTATTTATATTCTAGGCATTCCCCATTTCTAGAAAAATTGCAGCCATTATGGTCACAAAACTGAAGAATGGTTAACATCGGGAAGGTTGGTATTTTTAGTTATTAAAAACAGTTTTTCTCTTGTCCACAGATGAGACCAGATTCTGAGGTAAACTTTAAGTTGAATTCCTTTCTTGAAAGTTTTTTTTCCCCTTGGATACTTGCAAGAAGTACAGAAAGGAAAGTTTAAAACAATACTGTATTTTAGACAGTATAAGTTTACAGGATAACTCACAGTAAATGATACTTTGAAAGTATGCATTTCATGTACTATTTACAAAAGAATAGATGGAATGGAATAGATTTATACAAAACTACCCCCATTTTCTTCTATTTGCATACACATATTTAAGTAAAGACCACATGCATGTGTATACCCATATGAAGCATGTCTGAAACATCAGTTAATTGAGTAAAAACCGTTTCTTTTGGCCTCTACTTTTAGGTAGGTAGTCCTTAACTATGGGATTGAAAGAGAAAAACCCCTCTGTTACTGAAGTCTCTAAATTAAATTCTTTCTTGGACTTTTTGGGGTGTGTTCCTATCAGTTATATGTACCTCTGTATCACTGTAGCATAAAGCAAGGAGTAAAACTTTTGCTAATGCTGGGAATTTTCCATTGTCAGGTGCAATACGTTGCTTTTTGATTACTAAGGTAGGCTTTTACTTATGTGTGATTAACAGGAAAAAATGAAGCTTTCCTGCACCTTGATAGCAGGGATTTTGCTACTTTTTCCAGTTTTATTTCAAAAGAAATAAGGAATTTATTCCAAAACACAACCTGTTCTTAACTTGTAGGCTTTAAAACTGTTTCAGGAAGGGGAAAAAATAATTTAGTTTATTTAGGAAAGCAAAATATTCTTAGAGAAATATTCAACAAAGTAGACACACATACCATAGTATCTGATTTCATTTATATAGTAAGTGTTTTCAAGAAAAAAAGTCTTACTTTGTCAAGTTTCATAGTTTTAGCCAAGTCCAGAAAGATTTAACTTTCAAAATACAACAGATTCATCACAGACTAAATTGACCTGTCAAGAGAAATAAATTAGGTAAATTTTTGAATAAATGTAGAAGAACAAAGCTTCAATTTTTTGCTTTGAACTTTAAACAAACAAAGAAATTTTTTCTCAATGGCTGGATTTTTGATATTTGTTTCTCATTTTAAGAAACCTTGAATCATAAGAAGAAGCAGACAGATCAAACAGATAAACTGTTCCAGGGGAACTAAATACCAAGTGCTCTTTATTAGATATGGAACACCAAGGCTTATATGGCTGGATGCAGAGTTCCAATTGTAACCAAACTCATTTCTGATCTGCTCTCTTGTTGATAAACTGTAATTGGGGGCTGATTGAATATGAGGAGACTGTCATTCTTTTCTACCCAGTCTGACCTAACAGCCCTGGTCATTTCCTGCCAGAGACTGGAATAGGCTTTCTCAATCACCAGCAAAATGCATTTAGCTTGCTGAGAAAAAGCTCTTGAGCAGTATCTTGAAACACTTCTCATTTATTAAGCAAAATGAAATGCAGCACACAAGGGAAGCATTTGAAAGATGGACTAGCATTTTAAACAGGGATCCAGCATCAGATCATGAGCTAATCAGTGCCGTTTATTTGATTATTTTTCCAATCTCTTGTGCAAATGCTATCCCAAAGTCCTCTGACACCACTGGTGGCAGGATCCATCACAACCATATCTCCCACTGTCAAGTCATACCAAGCAGCTCTGTAGAGGCTTCTTTTCTCATGCAAATACAGATGAAGCAAATCAGCAGTAGAAAATGCAGGTTTTTCTTTGGGTTTTCTCCTGGCCCTTACTCTCATCCTGATTTAAGGTGGATGGAGAATTCCAGCTTGGACACACCTCTGTAGTCCTGCTGGGGTTTCAGGGAGGTCTCTGTAGAGCGTCACAAATTGCCAGCAGAACAGGCAGGTGCAAGGACATCAACCACCAAGGACTTCCAAATATCCCAACATTTACAGCATTACATCCCTCCATTGTGAAACTCTCTGCCTTGGGAGAGGTATTGAGCATTCCCACCTGAACCTGAGCTGTAAATCTGTGGATCTGGGGATGTGCCAGGACAACACCATTTGACAGATCTGGTGAAGGACCAGAACTTCCCCAGGACTGCTGCTTTTGACAAGAGTGTGACCATCACTTCAACAGGACTGCAGCCACTTGTTAGGGCTGTGACTATCACTGATCAGCATGGTGCCAGGTTTGTTTAAGCCAGTTTTCAGTGTATTATTGCATTTAATCTTTCTATTAAATTGTAACTCTGACGTGAAACCTCTTTTAAGGTAATTGAGTGGGGTTCATATTTTTCCAGCCGGTTTACATTCAAACCAGCACATAGAGCAGTTTAATTTTTTTTTTGCTGTCCTTTTTGAAATATTACTTAATGAAGAGTATTCTTCTTGTTGATTGACCTGAACCTGCAGAAAATCTTGGATATCAGTCCTGTGAAATGACCCCTTCTGCAGAGGATCCATGTTGAAATAAAGTTTTGATTGTAACAAAGTTGTTCCAATCAAACATTGTTGATGTCATTATTCCACTGAGGATCAGTAAAGGATCTCTCTTTCTGTGTAGACATGTTTGGATGACATAAGGTCTCCTCCTTCCTCTTCACTCCCCTTTGTTTGCTTTTTAAAGCCCAATCTAATAATTGGTAAACCCTTGACACTACTTTTCACATAGCTTTGCATTAAACCTTTAATGAGCTTTTAACTGCTTCACTTATGACTTTTTTGTGGTTGAGACTTCCTGCCATGTAAACCAGCCTGCTATTCCATCAAAAATACTCATGAAAATCCATCTGTTTCATAAAGAAACCCATTATCATTAAGCACTATACTTGCTTGTTCTGCCCCGTTATTAGAGAGACTGTGCTATACAAGCTTTATCCTTAAGTCAAAGGGAAAGGCTTATTGTGTTTGATTTCCATTTTCCATCTACAGCAAAGCCTCATGTGTACTTATTATGCCCATAAATAATATCTAATACAGCTTTCTTTAGCAGTGCCTTATGGTGACTTATTGGGAAAGTAATTACGCAAACCTAGTGAGAAGAGTTTGAGATGTGGCAATTTATTCACATTTTTATGCATAGCAGATAATACTTGAGTTTCCATTAGCTGCAGGAGCACAAAGAATTTCAGAAACTCAGTGTTGTGTGTGTTGTTCACTTAGACTTGAGGCTGAGTCATAAAAACATGCATTTTGAAGAGGAGGTGTCTGATTAGAGCTTGAGGGATGATCTATATGTTTAATCATCTTGCTTAATTCTAATAAATATCACGTTTTAACATACAATAATGTGTAAACTTGATTCAAAGATTGAAGTAAACTAGAAGAGACGAACCTAGATTCCCTAATTATTTATAGGTGTGGACTTTAGGATTACAAATTAATTTAGAAACATCAAGACAAAACAGGATAAATATTTACTGACACTGAATAACATATGGCCTATTTAAAGCTTAAGATCTGTAGGATGCATGGAGGGAAAGAGTGGGAGAGTAAAAAAAAAAGCACTGGGTGCTTTTTCTCCTAATTTGTGTTTTAGAAATCAGACAACTCAAAGTATTTCCTTGAGATATCTGATAGGAAGAATATTTAGAGTTTAACAACATTCTCTTGCAATGAAGATTTTTAAACTTAGTTTTCTTAAAATTTCGAGCTTGATTTTTCATACTCTTTAAGATGTGCATGTTAAACACATACCATGATTCAAACATGACTACTAAGCAAAGAATAGAAATGTATATCTCTCATTCAAATTTTTTTGTGCATGCATGTGACTGTTTGGCCTTTCAAGTCTGCCTGACTGTCCCTGTGCTACTCTTCCAATAATTAACACCTGATAATGCTATCTTCTGTATGCGAATTAATTTGATAGGGAAACATGCAGGGGCAGGACAGAAGTAATTAAAATGCTCATTTTTACTATCAGTAGCTCCATGGGAGATCAAGCTGCAGGCTGACCTCATCACCTTAGAGGTTTTCACTAACTTCAACAGAAAATACTTACCCACTTTATATTAAAACACACAAAGCTTTATTACACACATAGACAAAATTCAGTATGCGAAAGAAAAAAGAAGTAATAGTTCTCATCCGTACTTTATTTGAACAAAATGTGAAGTCAAAAGGGGGATAAAAAAGGTGCAGCTGTCACATAACTCCAATATACAATGAAGGAAAACTCTGAAAAAAAAAGTAAAGAAAAAGACTATGTGTAGTTGGTAACTTCAGACGGTGGTGGTGCTGAGAATTATGTTCATAAAACTAAGACTACCTCCCAAAGCAGCACAGCTATTGAAGAGAAAACACAACACCAATTAAATGAAATTGTCTGTGCAGTCAACAAAACAAGATTAAAAACACAGCTCCTCTCTGGACAGGAAAGTGAATAAATACATATCTCAGAAGACCAGGTGTTTGGATAAAACCTAGTTTCTCCTGAAGACACTCTTCAGATCCACTCAGCTCAAACCTTAAGCCTCTTTCTGAGCAGCTCCTCCCTTGTCCTGATGCCCTTTCATTCCAAGAGCATCCTTTAGCCCCCTGAATATATGTTCTAATCCAAAAAGTTGATCTTATTCATTGTTCTTAGAATGAATTGTGAGCACTGTGATTTCATACAAAAAGGATGTGAGGTACCTTGCTGTTTAAGACTTTTATCTGGTTTGGCATTAGGAATTAATTCCTGTTCTAATCCAGTGGCTTCTTGATGGCTGACTGCCCTTTGCTGTGGTGGAACAATAGATCAAGACAGTCACACACCTACAGCTGAATTTTTTTCATCCAAAGAGCGTCAGCTCATGAAAAAAAATGATACTACTGTTATTTAATGCTTCATACCCCTTCATATAAAACATACTGTGAAGCTGCCAGAATTGTGTTCTAAAACAGATTAACAACAGTACTTTCCTTCTTATGGAAACCTAACTCTAAAAGTGGAGCTTTTTGGTATGTGAAAAATGCCAGAAAACCAGGCCATTTTTTAGAAAGTGATTTTCTATTTGGTAAAACTTGAGTGTATAATTTGTTGTATTATTTAATTATTTTTTTAGTTGCCAACATGTAAATAAAGGAGGCTTTTGGGTGCCTATTACCATAGAGAAAGCCACTGTGGAGGTATGCAAGCAATCTCCAATCGGTTCTTTGTTAATTATACAGTTTTATAATGTTTGTAATGTTAATATTGTTAATTGGTTTCTCCCAGTTTTCCCCTATCTCCTCCCCTCTTCGGTTTCTCTCCAAGTTGTTTATCCCAAATCTGTTATGTATCAATCATTAAGTTATATAACTCCTGGTTCTGTCCATCACTTTCAGGCCTCACCTCCGCCTAGAAACTTCTAGGACAGGCCTGGAGTGATTGGATGGAACCAGGAGCTCCCCCTCCCACATTTCATATTATTGGTTCCTATTTGATTGATATGTTGTGAGCCACTCCCCTTGTTCCTACCATTGGTCCCTGTTCCATCCACCCCTTGTTACCCACCCCCAAATAAAAGATGTTGCGCACTGGGTCCAAGCTGTCTCTTTGGAGCACCGGCCCAGAGGAATAAACCCCTCTGTTGCTGGCACCCCGAGGAGTCCCGTCTCTTTTTTGCGCCTGCACTATAGCTGTGGTCCCGCCTGGCAGACCAAAAGGCCCCCGGGTTGCGGTGGACATGAGGGCTGTCCGACGCCAGCAGCGCTTGGGCAAGACAGCCGTCTCTGGCCGGGCAACCGCAAGTCACCATTAAAACTTACATCAATCTAAATACCAGTTATGTTACTGCTTAGCTAAAATCAATGTTTGGCTTGCTTATTTCCTGCTGTTGAATCTTGTCATCAAAGGAGCTTTTGGCCCATAATTCATGGGTCATGCTCATGTTTCTGCATAACCAGGAATGCAGTGCAGCGAACTACAGGATGTTTCTGAAATATATGTTGGATTTTCCTTGCTATAGCTATTATAAGGTAGATCTACAAGCCTGGTACTCCACATATGTGTGACACTTTCCCAGACTGCTGGATGATTCTTCTCTATACCACTCATAAGAAGAAGGGAATGACAGGAAATGTTGTAGCATCAAAACTGATATTTGTATTAGTAAAAGTGTACAATATCAATCTATCTTCACATGTTGAATATGTTTCATAATTTTTTTTGCATGTACAGCATATCTTACTTACATAAGAAATTTTTTTTGGATGGGAGAGTATGATGGAAAGCTCTCAGCACATTAACTGTCATTTCAGAATGACTCTAGAAAGCAATCCCTTAAATCTCCAATGATACCTTTCTGACAGGCTTATAATCTCTGCAAATTGATGGCAAGAGCAGTGAACAAACCTGTCAGTAATTCTGGCTCTCACAGCTCTAGTTTGAAGCAGCATGTAACATGCTGAAGGTAACTAGGAAGCTGCAAATAGCTTGTTAAGCACCATCCATAAAACATACTGTAGTGATGCACAAGTGTCTGCCAGAACTTAACACTACCCATGACTGAGAAGATTAGAGCATTTTGCTGCTAGGGTTGCCTTGCTATCTTACCAAAATTTAAAGTCACTGCAAAAAGAATGAAGGACCTGTGTAAAAACCCAGTAATTCATGTTGCTGACCTTCAAGCCCTGGCAAATTCTCCTGGTCCTGGAATTTGGAGGGGCAGTGACAGTGTGTTGCCATGGGTAGGGGATGTATTGCTCTTTAGAGTTTCTCTGCACCCAAAGCTCTGCTGTGTGCCGTAGTCCCAGTGAAAGCACCACAAATTAGACCCTCTCCTGCTCTGGCCATGGCCATGGTCTCTTGTGGGATGACAGTGAAAAAAGAGAAAGGGAGATGTCTTGAGAAACACTAGATGGAGGCTACTTCACTGCACTTCATTAAAGATCTGAAAGATGCAGATGTCCTGGCATGAGACCAAGCAATTGAGACAAAATCAAATACAAAAAGTCTGACATGCTCACAGTAATCTGACTAGTTGTCACAAGAAATCTATCCATTTAATACCTCTGTGCAAGGCTCAAAATGTAGACAAGTCTTGAATACATTTTTAGCCCAATATCAGGGTTCACAAGGCATTTGCCTATAAAAAAATGCACAGGAACAAAAACGAATGTCTTTTTTGTGTTTCCATATAAGCATAAAGAAGGGTCAGGCTCTATTTAATTATGTACCAATAACCCTGAGAGGAGTCTTGTCTGAGCCTCCACCACAGAACTTGCTCCACATGCCTGGGTGTGGGATCTCATCTGGGCTTGGACCTGGCAATGCACTTTGTGTTAGGGATGCCCATTTTCCCATCTCTGTCTCCTGCATGGGCATTAGATGTATTTCTAAGTAATGTATTTCTGGAATGGACCCCAGCCATATATTATACCTTGTCTCCAGTCCTGCCCTTGGCCATATTGCAGGATTGGACTTTGGATCCATGTTGCAGACTTGCCTCTAGTCATATCTCTGTTATGATCTCTTTTGCTCCTGACTGAGCTCCCTGCTGTCTCTGGGCCAGTGGATGGACCCTGTTATTAGCACCTGGCTCCACCTGGCTGTGACGTGCACAGCCTCTGTGGAACTGTGCCTCATGGACGATGGTGTATGCTGTGTTGGGGTTGCCCTGGGCTCTTGCTTGCCTACAGCAGCCCTTGCTGTTCTTTGCTCTGCACCTTCAAAGCTTTGTGTACAGTTTAAGTGCTGCATATGTCAGGATTTGCATGCACATCTAGTTTGATAGCATAGGCAAATTATATTTTGGCTACTCAAACAGGCAGTTAGAAATGTAAGGTGGCCATTTCAGTGCCCTTGACTAGTCATTGTGCGCAACATTCAGTAGTTTGCAGGAGATTTGCCAATGTCCTTCAAACTTGAACTGTGGGGGCTGGACTGTTGCTGCTGCTGGACATGGAAGATAGAATACTTCCTTTCAGTAGTGATTTTTTTTTTCCTTGCAGTGTTTCAGCCTGCCATATCTGTGTTGGAACAGTGCAAGGCCTAGTGTACTAGCTGCAGTTCCCACAACACGCAGGCTCTACCTCCTCCTCATGGCAGTACTGCGATTTTCTTGGGTTGCAATATGTAACCAAAAATATGTATTCTATTTTCCATCTGTTGAAACTGGTTGGGGAGAGGTGTTTTTTTTTTTT
>VWZU01005194.1:48479-68674 GCA_013397095.1 Sterrhoptilus dennistouni | reverse complement strand
TTTTCTTGTCTGCTCCCCAAATCCCTGTTCCTATTTCAACAAGAATCTCCCTCTGCAGCAATGTGCCCACATATTATTTTTTACATCCAATCCCCACATCCCTCTCTTTGTCTCTCCAAAAAAAAAATTGTAAATTATCCTCAATATATTGCTCATATTACAGATCCCAGTGTTTTGGGTGTTGTGCAACTGTGTCTAAGAAATGGCCTTCACCCACGCCTTTACAATACAGAGAAATAAGAAAAGTAAAGAATAAGAGGAACTGATGTTATTACATTCCTGGTTGAGATAAGGAGTTAAGATACTTCCTGACTCAGGAAGCAGCTTATATCTCAGGAAGTGAGTGATTGCTTTTTGAAGTTGTGTTAGAGTCTGTGGACCCTGAAAATGTTTGTAAAAACTTTTTAACTGCAGCTTTAACCAACAGCACTGTGAATTATCTCAGGTAACAGACAGGGTATATGGGGCTGAGTTGGGAAGGCAGTCCATGTTTCTAGTGACCTTGTCAAGTTTATCTAAGACTGCTTTTGGTTTATCTTTTCTCTTCCCCTTTTATTTTAAAAAACTCAATAAACTATTATCTGGAGGTGTTATGACACCTTTGAACATTTCTCTGTTATTATAACTGCTTTTTTTCCTTTTTAAAAATAGAGTATTTTGAGATTCTAAAGAGAGCAGAAAGTGCAGTCAAGAATAACATCTGTAATCACAAAACCTGCAGATTTTCATAGTCAAAAAATTTATGACTCAGACAATGAGTTTCAATTTTAAAAGATAAATTATAATCCCACCAAGGATAATTTTTACAGTGCAAAAATATTCCTTGACATATTCTTTTATTCTGCCATGGGTTTTTATTAAAGAGCTTATAAAAAGTAATCTTAAATAAATACAGCTGGTTAAAGCTACAAGCAGGACTGGATTGTAGATGACAAAATTATTCAGATAGATGGATAGTCCCAAAGGTCCCTTCTCAACAGAGTTTGTAATCTTGATAACAGGGGAAATACACACAGGAGTATCAAAAAGAAACTGTGTCCGGGGCAAAGGAAAAAGGTGTGGGACACAGTCTGAAATTTTACAAAGATCACTAAAACAATTGTATGACACCAGATTCAGTGGTGTAATTGACGCCCAACCCTGTTTTTTTTCCCAGAGATGTTGTGGATTCCCCCATCCCCAGCAATGTCAAAGGACTGGCTGGATGGGACTTGGAGCAACCTGGGATAGTGGAAGGTGTTCCTGCCCATGGCAGGGGGTGGAATTGGCTGAGATTCGAGGTTCCTTCCAACTCAAATCATCCTGGGCTTCTGTGATTCTATGACACACAGGAGAGGGATGGAATGCCATCCAGAGGGACCTGCAAAAGCTCAAGAAGTGGGCCCATGGAAACATCAGGGTGTTCAACAAAGTCTGGGCCAGGGCAGCCCCTGAGATCCCTCCAGGCTGAGATGAAGAGAATGAGGGCAGCCCTGAGGAGGAGGACTTGAGGGTGCTGGTGGGTGAGAAGTTGGACATCACCTGGAAATGGGAAAAACGGGCACAAAGTTTTAGCAAACTTGAGATAGAACAAGTGATAATGGCTTTATACCAAAAAGGGGCAGATTTTGACTAGATATAAAGAAGAATTTATTTATGCTGAGGGTGGTGAGGCCCTTGCAGAGGTTGCCTAGAGAAGTGGTGACTGCCTTGACCCTGGAAATATTCAAGGCCAGACTAGATGGAGTTTGGAGCAATCTGGTCTAGTGAAAGCTGTTACTGTCCATGGCAGGATGGTTGGGACTGGATGATCTGAAAAATCCATTCCAATCCAAACCACACTCTGATATTATGATCATTGCATGTCAGGATTTCCTACAAACTGATGCTAAAGAGCCTGTCCATTGTGTGTTGTAACTATGGCTCTAACATCTGCTGGAAGGTGGTGCAGCATATTTTTAACCTTTTTGTTTTTGTTGCTAGTGATTATTGATGTTATGATGCTTGCTTTCTGCAGAAAAAGATTTTGTAATTTTCTTCCAAACAATATATAGAACCCCAGAAACACCCCAGAAATTTGAAAATGTTTTCATGACATTATTTTCTGTTTCCTTACATTCTGATTTTCCTCTACTATTTACTATTTCACACTGCCCCTTGGCCAGAGGTTGTCCTGACACAAGGTTTCACCATGAAGAGAGAAAAAGGGAATACATGATATACATGGACAAAATATGCTGGCTTTTCTAAGAGAATGGGAACAGGACAAAACTCTCTGTTATAGGTTGCCTTTTTTTTTTTTTTTGGCTTTGTAATTTTTCTTAAAAATTCATATTTTCTACAAAAGATGTACAAAAGACTAAATCTTCTTGGACATCTCTGTCTAAATTAGCTCTGTGCCTCAAAGTTTTGGCTGCTCTGAGACAAATTTGTGGCAAAATCTGTTCTTTTCCAATGACCTATTCAGACTTATTAGCTCAATTATTATTCCTTCTTGCAAGTGGAAGGAAGTATTTTCCATTGTTGTTTTAATAGAAGTATTTTTGTCTCTTCTTTTGTAATCAGCAAATGTACCAACTATTCTAGAAAATAACAGAGAACACTACAAAGAGTGAAATAAAGTGCTGGATTCATTACTTAGGTTTTCACACCTTTTTCTGAAGCTCATGGTCACTGGTGAAGTGAAACAATGCCTTGGGAAAATCTGTGTGTCAAGATAAAAGTGTCCATTTTAAGTTTGAATTCCAGACACTAAATTACCAAAGTGAGTTTCTTAGGAACCACATAAAGACTTCCACATACAGAAACTACTTAGCAAATGAGAGAACAGCCAGAGCCAGAATATAAAGTGTTTGTCATCTTGTCCAAAAGCAGAAAGAAGGAAAAATTCACATATTTTTTTCTAAAGTGTACTTTGCCAGTGTTAATCATATTGTGTTAAAACTTTGCCCTTCTCTGGTTCTGGCAATGGTGAAATCTGAAAGCACTACAGAGATAAAATCATGCCTGGGACACAGCTTATGCATCTCTATCCTGTGCTAGGTAAGGATTTTTCCCTTTCCTGCCCCTACAGATCAGTTGTGTTTGGAGGTGGTGTGGATACTCCATCAAGGAAGACCATTTGTCATGTGAAATTCTCCCCAGACTTCAGTGATTTGAAGAATAAACTTGAACATTTTTTCCCCCAAGTTCCTTTGCCAAAGAGGTGCAAGTCAGACAGAGAGCCCAGGAGACACCTCTCCATTACCTTGCCTGACTCTGTACCACATGCATGCTTCGTCGCCTGAAATACCTCCTCATGTTCCAAGTAGGAGGTGAAAGATAATTCTTTTACCTTGCTTTTTTTGCCCTCTGATTCTCTGAGGCATAGGTCTAAGTCCATGCTCTACAGAAATAATCCCCCATTAAGAACCCACACCAACCCAGAAGTGCAGCAAGTTTTCCCACCCCAGTGAAACAACTGTGGTGCCCTTTCCCAAAGGGACAATATTCACGATCTACAGATGAATTATTTATTGTCTTGCTCCTCTCCCCCACCCTGTGCTGCTGCACTGTATTTCACACCAAGCTCAGCACAAACCCTATGACAGTTTCTGTATCAAGGCTTAGGGGGGAGCGCTGAATTTCCTAATACTAAAGGGCCCATTTTGTGTTATTTATGACCTCACTAGTGTCGAAGCAGAGACCTATAAATCGTAGGCATAGGCGCACTAATTCTAGCAACAGCAAGTTTTAGTCACATGTAATTAAAACATCTCAAAGTCTTCCAGCTGTAATGTATTTCCAAATGACACCACTGGGACAGAGGGAAATGGGAAATGAAGGAATCAGTAGTATTTCAAAGCCATGGCCATTGTTAGCTTTTGGGGCTCTGTACAGTGCTGGCAGTGCTGTCAAATCTGCAGGTCTCCTGATGCTGTTTTCTATCAGATATTTTAAAGATGATATAATTGATCTCCAGAAACAGCAGGGACATTCAGATTGTTGAGTTCCATCAGGAACTTCAGGAGGAACCTGATGTCTGCATTGAAAAATAATGCCAACAAATTCTATGATGGCTATTCTGTAATGGTATCTCTGCCTGGATTAGGTACACTAGAGAGGAGAAGATACTTTTTCCTCCCTTAAAGTGAGCTAAAACTGGAGCCTGAGATTTCTGTGAAGTTTAAGAAAGTCTGTGATCTTCTGGTTTTATTGTAACTTCTTGTCAAATCTTAGGATTAGCTGTTTAATATTCTGGGAAACAGGGGAAAGGTGATGTAGCAGAATTTCAAACACATGCAAGGGATTTGTTATACCTAGCCCAGGATTAACCTATGAAATTCAAGCTGCCATTGTTGCCAAGAGTTTGGAAAAACACACCAAAAAGTACAACAGGGTTCTTCACTAATGCATAGCTCAGGGCCATCAGAAGAAGAAACTGAAGTCAAGAGTGACAGCAGTGTGCATTGTGCATAATGTTATTTGCTCTCCGCAGAAGACAGCAGAGGTTTGAGCTCCATATGTGTGGTGAGAATATTTGCAGCTGGATTGAAGGGCATGCTCTCAGTTTGGGCACAATCTCCATGAATTCAAAGCCATGCTACAGCCCTAGCCAGGTGATCTGGGTGATCTGGGATGTTTTCTCTCTTAGACAGGATGTTAAACGACCACGTTGGGGGGCAAAAGCCAGCCCACAACTACCTGTGACTGGAAAGCCTCCTCTGTGGGCAGACAACTCCATCCCAGTTTTCAAAAGCCAAGGGCTGGCTTGTTGGACCTTAGATTGATCCAGTGTGACAACTCCTACTCTTTTCCAGCCTGGATCCTCAGGCAGGGGATGGTGCTGGCTGTAGATCACAGGAACGAGTGACCAGCCAAGCCACACTGCTTCCGGCACAACTTTGGAGCAAACCCTGGACTGGAGCAGTGCTGGCTTGTTTGCAGCTGGCAGCTCAGGCTGGGAGAGGCAAACAGGACCATGGATTCAGCCCTGTGCAGACCCTACCCTTGCCAGTCCATCAGTCAGGTTGTTTTTTGAGGGATATGTTGCTCTGTTTGCATCAAATTTTATGCTGTTGCCTAATTTTAGTGAGCATAGCAGAGGGAATAAGTTAAGAAAATATTAGTAATGACAAGGAGGATGAAAGGAAAATGTTATTTTTGTGGCCAAAGTCCCAGGCCTGCAGATTTCTATGCTGGCTTGTTTCCTACTTTCTATTTTTTGTTACTGTTGTGTCCTTTTTCTCAACCATTCCCTGTATTTCTTATCAGCAAATAATGAGCAGTGGCTGACACATACTGTTGGAAATTATCTCTTGAAGGAAGTTAAAGTAAATGTGGAGCTAATCATTTTGTATTCAGACTGAATTTGTCCTCTGAATTGAACTCTGGAGGTGGAAAGACAAAATGTGTCTGTGGCAGGTGCTATCTTGCTCTGTACATCTGGGCACTCTCACTGGGTCAGATCCATGGTCCATCCAGGGCTTTGGAGGCCAACAGGACCTTCTATGGCCCCTGGGAATAATGGAGCCAAGCTTCTCTTTTGAAAGAAGCATCCCATGGCATGAGCTGGGCAGCAAGGATGGTGCAAATGGGATGGTGCATTGAGTCAAGTTAGAGGGATGTAAACTACAGAGTCGGAAAAGGCAGGAAAATAGAAAGTGAAGAGAATACTGTGGCTATTCTTGCAGTTTTGAGAAAAACGGTGGGCTTTTTTGGTCAAAATTTAGATATCTCAAGAAAAAGGAGGTCCTATTACTGTTATTTAAAATAATGAGAAGAGGCCATGGTTGAGCCAACAGAGGTAAAAAGGGCTTTTACTGCTTTTATATCTTTGTGATTCATAATTCTACATGGGCTAAGGCTTTCTCTGCCTCAAACCTCTTGGTTTGAGGGGTTTGTTTTTTTGTGTGTGAGATGACACTGAGTTGTCTTTGGGACAAAATGGGGAGGATAGGGGCAGAGATACCAGAGAACAAGTTGTTGTTCTACATTCTTGAACTCAGAGGCTTTGGCTGGGCTGCAAGTAAAATTTCAGTGATCCTTACTGGTATAAAACATTTTCCTAAATTCCTACAGAACTGAAGTTTTCCTAAAGGTACCCAGTGCCATCCCCCTTGCTGGAGAGAAAAATGACATCAGTGTATTTCAGCTACGTTACTTTTTCATTGGACACAGCGCTTTCATATCTACCTGCAGTTAGGGACTTATGCCTTTTCTGTTTATGATGTCTCTATGTTTGCTATCTGTCACAAATTCATCTGAAAGTCTTAGGTCAATAATATCAGGAGGCAGATCAGACCTTTTAGACTTCAGTTTCCTCTGCTTCTCTCATATATTTAAGCATCTGTTTACAGAAACACTGTCAAGGTCTTCTCATCAGTCAGTATTTTGTGCTTTGGTGTTGATACATGTGAAGCATCACAGTTATAGTTCTCACTCTGAAACCCATTGAAATACTCTGCCAGCTTACAACAACTGGTAAGAGCAGCTTGGGATCCAATGAGTAGGATTTCTGTGGCCCCAGCTTGGTCATGTAAAATATAGATATTTTGATGTTTGTTCAGGGGCTTGACTCCTTTTATAGGTGATAGAGAAGTATCATCTGTTTAACTGTATTCATTTTGGATAACTACCTCACATGTTCTGTGTGCTTCTCTGGAGAGCCACAAACAGCCATCCCAAGATGATTTGTGTTGGGAGGGATCCTAAAGTGCATCTCATTCCACCCTCTGCCACAGACAGGCACACCTTCCACTATCCCAGGTTGCTCCAAGCCCCGTCCAACCTAGCCTTGGACACTTCCAGGGATACCACAGTTTCTCTGGACAACCCGTGCCAGGGCTTCCCCACCCTCACAGCCAGGAATTCCTTCCCAATATCCCATCTAAGCCTGCTCTCTGGCAGTGGGAAGTCATTCCCTGTGTCATAACCCTCCAGACCTTGTCCCAAGTCCTTCTCCTGCTCTCTTGGAGCCCCTTTAGGCCCTGTCAGGGGCTGTGAGGTCTCCCTGGAGCCTCCTCTTGTGCAGGTGAACACCCCCAGCTCTCCCAGCCTGGCTCCAGAGCAGTGGGGCTCCAGCCCTGGGAGTATCTCTGTGGCTTTCTCTTCATAAGTCCTTCTTTATACTCCCTACAACAATACCTCAAGTAGTTTAGGCTAACCCCTCACTTGACACAGTTAAAATTAGGGCACCATTAAAATAATTATGGATTCAGGAATTATTTCCATTCTCTTTTCAAGTACAGTGGGCAATCTGATCAGATAGAGGCAAGTTCAAATTTCGTTGCTTTTTTATGCTGGAATATTTTTGGCAGCAGCTGAACTTTTAAGATCCTTTAAATATCATTTTCATTATTAAGTTATTGAATTTTCTCAGTGGGAGAAATGAAAAACTTGCTTGTTTCTTGACTACCAATTTCACTGGAAGGCAAGAATTGTTTCATAAGAAATATAAAATTTCATATTTTTTGGCAATCCTACATCAGAATGAATTGGATGGATTTCCAAGTTTGTCACAATAGTAATGAGTATAAAAAAGTGCCCTGAGAAGCTTACAGATCCTTAGCCTATAAATTTGGGCAGCTTGTGTTCACATCTATGTGCTAATTCAATTAGGCTTTAATTAAAGTCATCGAGAGAAACACTGGTGCAGAAGCCTTCATTCAGCAGATTCATTTCACAGACACGCACACAAAGAGAACATCAAAAAAACCCCAAAACAATTAATCATACTGAAAAATGCAACACAAAAAATCCAATGGTGAAAAAAAAGTCACTAATTCTGCTTTGTGACTTCAGCTAGTGTCAGGGCAACATGTCAAGGTCTGGAAACTGATATTTTTGCTGTTATGCAAAAGTGAGTTGAGAACCTAATTCCCAGTATTTTTTTTTAACCCACAAATTTTACCAAAAATCAAGATGTGTAGCTGGAGGGAAGAGCCAAATAGGCATAATCCAATTTCCGAGGCTGAACCTATTTTTTATTTAAGACCTACAGCCTTGTACATAGCTGCCTGTCATTTGGATGCAGAATTAATATTAAGCATTAAGTATTACACAAATCTTTGTTCACACACCTAGAGCCAATTGCTGATTATAAGATTTTCCTTGTTTTTCTTTGCTGAGAACACGTGTGCCCCACTCCAGGAAGCGTCGCCCAGGGGATGTGCTGATAGGGACACCTTGGTGTTCCATTTCTCAGTATCCTTGCTGTATGGCCTGCAAATCAGGGTGGCAGATGTCTGCTGCTGAGTGCTCAGCTTTTTTATTTCCACTCCTTGTGCTTCGTCATTTGGTATTTTTAGTTGCTAAATGTTGCAGAGGCAGCTTTTTCAATTAAAAAAGTGACAAACTCTGCAAAATGAATTCCAGCACTTGAAGAACATCAGTATCAATCTCCAGTATTTGCTCACTGACTTTGCAGGATGGTCTGTTTTTTGTTTTTTTTTTTTTTTTTTTTCCTTGAACTGAATGCTTTGATCTATTTGTCTCCAAAATAAATAAAATAAAACGCCAACCAGGAATGTTCCCATTTAATGATGCTTAGGAAAAGGCCTGTGTCCAAATCCACTCCTGTGCCTCAGTTGGGGTGTGGTGGTAGGAGACTTAAGAGACTTTGCTATGGATACAGATCTCCTATTAAAGGTTTTCAGTACTTATATAAACTGTTGTGTGGTAGGAAGTAAAAAGTGTCCAGTTACGATACATATCTACCACTGTTTACAAAATCCTGTGCGAATTATGCACACTTAGCCAACATCTAGGAATCAGGTAGGTCATCAGCTTTGGTCCTTCTCTAATATTATACAAATTGTCAAGTATTTGCCTTAATTTAAGAAATCAGAACTAGAAATACCTATCGGATAGAAATGATAAAAGAAACCTATGATGCAAATAAATGTCCTCATTTTCAGGTACTGTTTAAATGATAATGGAAAGTGCTGTGAGAGTTTAGGCTATTTGCATTTCTTCATAATATGTATTTATGTTTTATTTTGGTTTTCTGTTTAGAACGTGCAAGAACGTATACAATGTCAGGCAAATCAAGGCAGTGGCAAAATAAAATACCTGGGAATTATTTTCTAATTTTGTGATGATGGATTTAAGAATATACAGTCACTTTGGAGAAGTTTAAGAGATGCCTATATTGGAGGAGTCACCTGTTAATAATCAATCTATTTCCTCTCTATAAGTCACCTGATCAGAAACAGATTAGATAAATTTAGGTCAGGAAATTAAAAAAGGGTCAAATTTGTAACCACAAAGGCAGGAACACCTTATATGAAGCTACAGTGTCTTCTTCATCTCCAAACATAATTAGATTTAGAGGAAAATACTATAACTCAAATAGAAGTTACAGCACTATTATTACAAAGGGAGTCAAATTAGGTGATTATAATGCTCCCCTCTAGGCCCAAGTTCTATATTTATTACCTTTACTGGTTATGAGCCTGGTACTGTGTAGCTGTAGCATTAGAGAGAGCTGTGGGAATCTATTCCCAGAGGAGGCACCAGCTGAGAACCAGGCATCACAGGGTAACAATTACTTAGGAACCTAAAACAATTAACACCATCAAAACCCTGAGTTAACTATTCTAAAAGCGAAAATGAGTTTGGGTCATCTTTTAACAGGCTGGAGACAGGAGAAACTTGGGTGTCCTAATCAAGACCAGGATGTTTTACCACCTTTGCCTGGAGTCCACCAAATCCACCCTTGCTATGGGATTTGCTTGCATCAATGTGTTGGCTTTAAGATGTATTCCAAGAGGGTACAAGAAAGTAGACTCAGGACATCAGGGCTCTATCCTGATGGTTTGTTTCTTGACTCTTGCTGAGCTACCTCTGAAAGCTGTAAGCTCCCCTGTTGCAGAAAGCCCCACATTTTAGGGCTAGGTGTTCCAAGACAAATGATTGGGATTCAGTCACAGTCAAGGAAGAAAACAAAACAACACACTCATCTGGATTGAACTCAATTCAACTTAACAACTCAATTTAACTCAGCTCAAACAATTTCTGAACACTCCTGTGAAACAAAAACCCTCTGAGCTCCATACTTCTCCACCAGGTAGGAGACACAGATGTTCAGTTGCAGCTGGAAGACAGATCATCTTTAAATCTACCTAAAACTGCTTTAGAGAAGTCAAAAGGTGACCTAGGGGATTACTCACACTTCTGATGACTTGTCAGGACTTGTGGAGTTCCTCAGGCTAATTTCCAGCACTGCCAGATTTTATGAATAATGCCTCATGCCACAAGAGATCAGTGATAACAGGGAGAAAGGTTGGCCAGTGGGGAACAGGCAAACCCACACCAGCTGGACCTTGAAGGACTTATTATTAAGGAGAAACCCATGAGGTCAGCAGGGTCTTTGCACCTATCACTTAGATAAAATGCTCTGGGAAGGCAAACTTTGAAAATCTTAATTTTTGCTCTCAAAAAATTGAATGAATGGGTCCACTACCTCTCCATCATGGATCATTAGATTAGCGGCAGAAGCCCATGGAAACTGCTCTCCCTCTGAAATCAGAAAGTTGGACTGCCCTTAGGACAGAGAACAGAAGAGAATTAGTGTTAATGAGTTTTAAAAGGACTCATTATTAGATAAACACACCTTTACACATCCTATGAGTGTCTCAGTTTCTTTCCCAGACAAAGAAAAACAGTTTGAGCTGCCAGTGTCTTGGCTTTATCTAAGCAGACAGGAGAGGAATCAGACCTCAATGGTCTCATTGCACAGCAGCTTTGCTGAGGCACTCTTGTGCTTTCTGCCTTCTGTGCAGGTTTCTGTTTCAAAATACTGCCAAAATGGATGAATGTAATTATTGGGTAATTACATTCAGACAATTCCTATGTATAATCCTGTGATGCATGCACATCTGCTGGTACCTCCTCGGGCAGGAGCCTGTCACAGGGATCAATGTGTGTTCTGCTGTGTCACAGTCACTGGTCCTGCCAGCCAGTAACTCAGGAGCCCCAGATGAATGGAATAAGAAGAACAAAAAAAAAATCTCATGTCTACACTTTGGAGTAACAATTAATGCAGCTTTACAAGATTCTGGGATTTTTTAAATAAATAGGTTCTTTTTTCTCATTAGTAAAGCCACCCGACTCTCTACCATTCCAGATGAATTAATAGCAATGCCTGGAGTAGGTTAAGGGAAATTGTTGAAAGTAATGATGACAAACCTCAGTTTTGAAATAATTTTTTGTTTAGTGAGGGACCTCTGGATTTTCTTTGCCTTACTCCGTAGAGAAGTCTGTTTGTCTATCTGTTTTTCAGGGATCTGCAATTCAAATGTGTCTTTGCCTGGTTGGAAGATCTTCTGTCTCACAATCTGACATTAACACACAGTAGCTCTGCCACAGAAAGGGGGTAGTTCAGGGGTCTTAAAATGAGCCAAAGTTTGAGTAAGTCCGTAGGATATGCCAAGTGACGGCAAGCAAGAGGACTTCTATTTCACCTTTCAGAAGAGCAGCCTGATTTGCAGCAGAAAGGACACAAGTATATTCTGAAAATCAAGTGTCATTCAAGTATTTTGTTGAGAAGGCAAGATGAGAAAACAGTGACTATCATTTAAAGTCTTGGCCTCTAAACGTGGAGATTATGGAGATGTAAGGAAGCTCTAAGTAAGGGAAAGAGCTTCCCCTTTAGCCCGCTGAATACTGCTTTTAATTAAAGTTCAGATTTTTATATTGTGGAAACACCAGTGTTATGGGCTTATCAAGAGAAGTAAACTCAATGGTTAGGTGAATATCAATATAAAGTGATCCTTAATGAACTCAAGGTTTATTCTATAATATACATGCTAGATTTAGTTCTTACATACTGGTAAGTGTAAATAAAACCCCTTTGAGATACAAAGAGCCATAAGCTGAATCCGAGTGAACCCAAGTTTTATTTTGACACCATGGGACAACCTTGGACAACATCACCAAGAGAAGAGCCTGACCTGTAAAACTGGAAATAAAGATGGGAATGTGGTCAGTTGTCATTTGGAACAAAGCACTTATCAGCAGTTAAAGGGCAACCCGTGTGAGAGAAACTTGTCTGTCAAGCTGAAAAATTACTTAGAAGAGGATACATCTGTCCCAGTATTGTCTTCTGAAAACAGCCAGATGCCTAATGTAGATTAGCCATCTAATTTTTATAGACATGTAAAAATAGGTGAGTATGCCAAAATAAATCATTGCAGCTCTGACCTGCATAGTCTGTCTGTACATATGATTCAACTGCAGCTGGAAAACTGCATCTGATTAATGTCTCTGTCTTGCCAGCAAGTTGTTGAGGAGCAGAAGTGCTTAATTTTCGTTGCCCTTTTTTGATCAGAAGGCTGTAGGCATGGATTTATAGGGAGAATGAAAATAATCATAGTTATATGCATACAATGAAAGAGGCAATTAAGAGGAGTTAGGAAAAATCCAAACTTCAAGAGATATTAACATAAAAAGAGAACAACAATTACTTGGCATGATACCCAGGGCAAAGCTAGAAGCAAGACAATTCAATCAAGACAGAGAAAAAGTGAAATTTGGGCAGACTTTACATGAAAGACTTCCTCAGAGAAAGATTTATGGGGATATGGAATAATATGAATTCCATGGAAAAAATTATTTTAAGCCAGCCAAAACAGAACTTCAACAAATATTTGATGACAACTCTCACAAGAGCAAGAAAATTGTCTGGACGCTTGAACAGGTTTTGTCTCTATTTAAATTATGTAAGTTTGACTTCTGCTTCATGATATGTAATGGCTTCAACACGGTAAGTCCCTTTAACAGTAACTATGATATTGTGGTTAATTTGCCTTTGGCAGGGCTGTTATTACTTTTCTACAGTAAATGCCCCACACTATGGGAGACACAGAGAAATCAGCTGTCCCCACAGCCATACCTGCCCCAGCTATCACTGCAAGAACAACCTATCTAGACTCAGCATTACCTCCATACAATACCTAGATGTGGTTGAGGCTCATGATATAGTGGTACCCTGAATTTATTCCTGTGGGCTTTGCAGGAGTTACTTGTTTTGCATGTTCAAATTTTTTTTAGCACCTGGTCACTAGGAAACAAAAGATGCTAGCGAGTTGTCTACTTGCTGAGTGCTTGGCCCCTGAAGAGCCATTCATGTGTCTGTTGTGCTAGGAGGCATTTGGGTGCTTGAAAGCAGTGTGATAGCAGATCCTCTTTTGGAAAATTGGGAAAGATATTCCCAAGGAATGAGAAAATTAATCCATAGAGACATTCAGTGGAAATGTAATCCTTAAGATTTTTGTTGCAGTGGTTACATTGTAAATGGTGGACTTTGTAGTATGCCCCAGTTAACCTTATGCGGAAGTAGAAATATGAGAGTTCTGAGGGAGACTCCAAACAGTTTATGAATCTGCATCCATTTCAAGAAATTATTTCATCCAAAAAAGACACAGTTTTTGAAAACAGTCACACTGAAGTGCTGTTACTTATGAAATATTTCAACATAGGAAATGCCAAAGCAATCCCTGTCAGTATTTTTTAAGAAATATTTTGACTTTTGTTTCAAAATATTTTTTTAATTTAAAAATTGACCACAGTGAACAGGAAGAAAAAAAGATTAAATTAAAAAAAACCCCAACAAACTCTAAATAGTCTCAGGACACAAGAAGAGGTTTATTTTTGGAGTGAACAAATTCCTTCAAGTTGACCCCAAGTGAAGTTTGTTATTATGCTTTCTTTTGCCTAGCTGGAAATCCTGAACTACTTTCTAGTAGACCTGCCCAGGATTTTCTCTTGGATTGCTTTTAGGCCACCAAACAGAAAAAAATTGAAAAAAAAAATTCTGTCTCTGCTGTGGTATGTATTTCAGTCTTGCCCTGGTTGGAGATGACACTGCATCTTTCTTACCTCTATGACTAACTTCCAGACACCCAAATTGCCTCCTAACATATGGAAGATGTATGGGAAGGATTTTTTGTACAAGCCAGACTGCAGCAGATGGGTGAAATATAGAGCACTCTGTCTTTGATTTAACAAAAATAACCTACTTCGCATTTATGGAGGCTGCACAGTTTTCCCATGAAGTTTCTATGCAGGCTGACTTCTCTAAGGGCTCTGCTAAAATTTCCAAGAATTTGTAACCTAATTATGCTAATTTTTTCTCCAGTTAGGGGGAATATAATGTATTTGATGCCCATTTCCTCTCCCTTGACCAGCTCTATGACATTTTATGCTTTCTCAGAAGAGCCTTAGAGTCTTAAAGCCAGAGGAAAACTTCAGCTCCTCAGGTTTCTGGTGGAACAACCACAAAGGGAGTCTGCAGAAAACCTCAGGCTGGTTCACAGAGGACTCTCACCCACACAGAACAGGAGGGGTCAATGCTGGACCTTCTACACATGGACAATTAGCATTGTCCATGTGCACACGGACATTCAGTTGGCCCAAGGATGGCTCTCAAGATGACACTTTAGTTCAATTTCTCAGCCAACAATGACCTGGTCCATGCAGGGGTGTGCATGTCCTGTGATGGGATGGTCGTAGAACCATTTGGCTGGCAGCCACACTATAGTAACAACTCTAATGTTCTGTCACTCTGGGCACGACCCTGAGTTTCACTACTCATAGGCATGAGAGGCACTAGAGGCCCATAAGCCACATCTACCTGAAGAGCCAGATGATTCTGATTCCTAAAATTCTGTTATAAATGTCTGTAAGATGTGTTTAAGCCAAGAGCAATGAAAGTCTTTCAAGCTAGAATTACATGTGGTCACTCCAAATTCTAATTTCATGGCATAATTTTCCCTCTCTGTTGTCATACCTGAGCAGTGAGACATACTTTTCGAGATGGGTAGAAAAAGAGAGGAAAAAAAAGTAAAATAAAAGAAGTAGGCACTCAAATCTATCCAACTGTGCTGGGAAGTGGACCCCATTCAAGGACCATATGCTGAAGGGATGCTTTCCTCATGCATCAAATAAGGACATGAGGGACACCAGGAGAAGAACGAGGCTGGCCCTGTCTCTGTTCACTCTTGCTGGTGTTGGCAGTATTGCAGACCCAACCCACTTCACTAAAATGAGCCTTTTCCACCATGGTGTCCTTTGTGTTTTAGAAGTCTGCCCCCTCCAACACCAGTAAACTCTCGTTTTAGGAGGCTCCTTGATGCAGCCACACGTGTACCCCCACAGAGCAAGGACAGGCAGTCTCAGAGCTGCATTTGAGGAGTCAGAGTAGTCTCTTGCTAAGAACACTGTTTTGGGTTTTTTTCCTTCTTTTTGTAATTTTTTTTTTAAATTTTCTGTGCTAGGCTATGCAGCATGAGCAGGCAGATGGACTGCAGCCCTGCTCTGTACACCAGGTGGCCTCAGTGATATGTGCTTCAGCCCTGATCATCTCAAGGTGCAACCACCACTCCTGACCATACCCTTTTTGTTTGCAGTGATCTGAACACGCTTTGCTGTGCAGTGAAACAGAGCCAAGAATCGTGGAACAGAAGAATATATAGGAGATAAAACACGTGCATGGATGGGATTGATATCAGAAGGCATCTGTTAAACACACAATGTTTGTATGAAACAGCTCTGCAGACAATGAGTACTGCTGTGTTGTAGCTACCTGGAGGGACAGAGTTGTTATCCTCTTCTCTTAGAATACAGTTCTTAAAAAATAAAAGTCTCAGCCACAGGCAAGCATTTTGCATGTTGCCACATAGTGATTTATTCATTAAAGAGGATAATAGAGGAGCCAACAAGTGACTGATAAACCCACTGTGTGGGAAACTGTAAGAGAGTCTCAGTGAGAGGCTGATTGTCCCCATAGAGGGAAGCTACTGGTGGAATCTCTTATCTCACTTAACCGATTTAGTATGTACACAAAGCAGGAATACACTGATTAAATCTGCTGGCCACGTGAAGTTACAGGATGCTATTAGTGCAATGGGAAATTGTGAGTCACAGAAACCTGGCAAGGCTCAGTCATAAAAAATGTAGGTTGTCCACCCATGGTGGCAGTCATCTGACAAAAAGCAAATTTCTGTGGAGGAGTTACTCACCATGAATTCTCTTTACTGTTAGCAGCGACAAAAGCACTTTAAACATACTATCCATGTCTTTTTAAAATGGATACCTAAGGTACATTTAAAGGACTTTGTACTAAGTGTAGCTATCACTCACTCTTGATGGTAAGGACTCCATAAGGAGTCTGGGTCAGCTGCAGTTGCATGAACTGTGCTCATCTAGATGCTGGAGATTAATCATGTTTGGCTTTAAAGGAGAATAATAAATTCTCTGCAAGATGGTGCCATCCACAGGGAGGGAGATAGAGGAAGGGCAGCTTGATCTGCTCACGCATGGAGACCTCTGATTTGATTTTCAAATTGGAAAACAAGGAAATGAATAAAACCTGAAAGTAAACTATGATCCTGGAGTGTTCAGTCAATGTATGTCCTGCACTGAAAGTCCTGCTAAAAGGCAGAAATGAATTTCCACCAGGAACAAGTGCAAAGGATGTCTGTGATAATGACCAGGCAGTGACCATCACTTCAGAGATGACTGAGGTAGTTTGGTCAGAGGGAAGGCAAGGCAAGGCAAGGCTCGGCTAGGCTAGGCTGTGGGATTTTCCAGATGCCATCCAAAATTTCTTTCAGCAGATTAACCTTTAGCTTGTAAACAACCTCTATCTTTCCTCACTACTAGCAAATATAGAGCCATATTTTCACTAAGTTTTTTGAGCTGTTCCCCACATACTATGCTGGCTGCATCTCTCCTCAGTATGGCTTCTTTCTCTGCCATGCCTACAGTGACCTGGTCAAGCACTGTCCTAGACCCCAAGCTTTCCCATTCCCTATAGGCTTTATGAAAGTTTGTTAAAATAAACTTCTCTGAGTGCATGGGGATTAACTGGGCCAAATCTAGACCAGGAGTCAGTGCCACATCCTATAGCTTGACTTTCCTCCTCCTTTTCCCCTTCCCTCTTTAGCCTTTCAAAAATAGGAGGAGAACTGGAATGCTGAGAAATCACAGGAGCCATCAAGATTGCAACTGCTTGCCAGAATGGAGGGACACATGACTGGAGAAACAGAAAAATCACAGGGAAATCTAAGAGAGGGAGGGAATGAGGAATTAAAATGATCAACACCTAGAATTAAAGCATCAGTCAACAGAGATTAAGTGCAATGGGAAGCAAGGCAGGGCTATGCAATACCTGATGTACTCTATTTCAGCAGCGGGGAAACTCTCCTTTCAAAAACTTGTTATTTGCCAAATAACTCAGGTTGCTCAGAGAAGCTGTGGCTGCCCCATCCCTGGAAGTGGTCAAGACCAGATTGGACAAGGCTTGGAGCAACCTGGGGTAGAGGAAGGTATCAATGTTCAAGGCAGAGGGTTTGGAGTCGGTTGGACTTTACAGGTCCCTTCCAACCTAAAGCATTCTATGATTTTGTGATTCTAAGTTGGTTAAAACACGTGAAATAATTGAAACTCCATGTCCCTCAGTTTCGTAAAGGAAAACCACAACCCTTCCTTCTATTTGAATCCTTTGCATGTTTGCCAAAGGGTGACGTGAGAGAGGACAGGTGGACAGACTGCCTCAGGGCATCCCCCACTCATCCCCTGTCATGGAGGGCCACCAAAGAGCAAGTGGTTGGCTTCTAATGGGACAAGGCTCAAGAAAGTTTTGGAAAAAGATGAAGTAATTGGATATGTCTTATGAGAAGGCAGTGGGCAGAAGAAAAGGAGGGAGGTGTTGTTTGCAGGTGCAGAGTTACTTGTGGACAGCGGTGGGGTGCATAGGTGAGTTTAAGTTCAGGCATGCAGCTCAAGAGTTAGATCAGAGACCACAGCAAAGGCCTGGTAAGGATATGGTGAGTTAGATACTGGGCAGTGGGGAGAAACATTTCTCATTATTGTAAACTGTTTTTTCCTCCTATACTGCTTAATTGATCTCTGGAACTCACTACTCTAAAGTATTACTGGGCATGCAATTTTGCAGGAGGAAAACATTGTTGGAAATACTCTGAGTTATCTCACAGAGGATAGATGCATAATGTAAGCACAATATAACATAAACTCTCATACTACAGGGTATACAATCATTACTGCTGACAGGTTTATATAGCAAAATTAGTCCATAATTGCTCAAAGAGAATTCTTGTGTCTTCCTCTGAGGAACTCTTGGAGGAAGAATCTGGATTAAAAGCATTGCTAATTGCAGCTCTTCCTATATCTTAAAAAATCTTTTCCATTTCTGACTCATATGATATGGAAAAAAATTCATATCTCCTATCTCCTGCAAGTTACATAAATTTCCATAAGAACAGAAGTTTAATTTCTGTGAATGGGATTCCTGGGAAAAGCAGTGAGATCCAAACAAATGCAGTGTATGAGCTGCTTTGCAGGGCCATCCTATCTGCAGGCATCTAATAGAAGTGCAGTTGTGCATAGTCAGTGAACATCTCCCATTGAATCAGTGCCTTAATTGTGGGGACCCCTGAGATTTTTTTTACAAGATCCCCTGAGATTCCTTCCACTGAGGTCCATTTGTCTTTGTAGCATATGTCCAGATACACAGAAGACAGAATTCCTTTTCCCTCTTGCTTTATCCTTCCCTTCCCTTCCCTTCCCTTCCCTTCCCTTCCCTTCTCTAGAATTAAAGACTATAAATCCCAGCATCCAAGTTAATGTTTAGGAAACTGAGAGGCAAACACATCTCAAGGTTCATAGGGCATCCCCTTTTCCTTGGGGGTGTCCAGTAGGTGCTGTTAATGACCCTTTGGTGCCTGGGTTTTAGGTGCCTCAGGTGATTCACATCCATGGTGAAGATGAAGGGAACCACTGTCTGATTAGCCTGTGGGATTCCTATGTTTTAAGAAAAAAAAGTAGGGTCTTGAGACCTCATCTGTGTCTTGGACAAGAGATCCTGAATTCTGTGGCCAGGCCAGATAGTAGAATGAAATGTCAGAAGAGGAAAAGAATAATTATTCTTCAGGATGGTAGAAACATATGATGGAATTCCCCATCCTCTGATAAATATATCTACAAGCAAGTGATCAATCTGAAATACTTTTGGTTCATAAGCAGCTAATCTGCAAAGAAATCTCCCCTGTTCCTCCCATCGCCTTCACAACATTATTTTCATTTCTATCTATGTTTGTTTGCTTGTTAGTCTGTGGCCTCCATCTAAGGATGTAACTGCAGATGGATAAATTATTTTATTTTATTAAATATTATTCTTGGCTTTTTGGAGTTGTTTTTTGTTTTGCTTTAATGATTATTCCTTCTGGTGTTATTTCAGTTTTCAATTACAACTTGTGTGTGTATGTGTCTGGTACACTACCATTTTGTAAATGGATGTATGCACTTATTGTTAATTGATTCCCCAAATAAAACCAAGTGCTTGCATTGAAATAATGTATTATATTTCTTGCATGCCACTGAGCTGGATGCCTTCCAGTTTGGCATCTACTGCTGCTCTAGAGACAGACATTTTTCTCTGCCTCCCATTACCCCTGGAGTGAACAGAGATGATGTTATGCCAATTTTCTCTGCAGACCTCATATCATTGGTTGATGTCTCTGGAAAAAGGTGGCCAAAGTTGCACCTCTAAGTATTTATTTAAGCATCTAGACAGATGCTTTTAAAAATACTCCAACAAAACACTGAACTCTCAGCAACCCACACAGGCTTCAGTGAGGGTTTTCTTCCCTGAAGTCGGGCCATTATGAAGGGTATTTTTCAAAACCAACCCTTGCTGGCCTATATCTGCTCTTGCCAAAACCACTGTCTGCTTGAGAGTTATAGCAGAAATGAGAATTAATCCACAACCGGTCCTTTAGCCAGTTTGTGCAATCCAACTTTTTTTTCAGGTTTTAGCTAGAAAACACAGCTGAAGTCCCTGATGGTGGTACCATGAACTTCAGCAGGTTTCAGGAGGTCATCTAGTCCTCTTTTATGCCAAAAAAGGAAGACAATCCCCTTTCAAGTGTGATTCATTCCACACAATACAAACAGCTGTCTTAGGAATAGATGAATCATTTCCTGGAGGTGCTTCCCTTACGCTCTCTGCCTTCTCTCAATTCAGAAAACCTAGAAGAAAGCTTAAGAGAGACTATAAATTGTAGATAGCTAAAAGGGGGGAGATGAATCCCACTGTGCACTGAAAATCAATGACTGTTGATTCATTGAATTCTAACTTTCAAATGTTGTCAGCATTTCTGTTTTGACAGTTTGGAATTTTATATTGCTAACTTCTTCCTGCCATTTTTTACAAA
>VWZU01005194.1:28096-47907 GCA_013397095.1 Sterrhoptilus dennistouni | reverse complement strand
TGCCCCTGAATCCCTGGAAGTGTCCAAGGCCAGGTTGGCTGGAGCTTGGAGCCACCTGAGCTAGTGGAAGGTGTCCCTGTCTATGGCAGGGGCTGCTATAGGAGGATCATTAAGGTCCTTTCCAGCCCAAATCTATAAGGGAAGATTCCTCTCTGCTGGTCCTGAGAGGACAACTTAAATGCAAGCTTACAGTTGGATCAAGCCCCTGGTAAAATACGTTCAAAGAAAAGGAAGCAGAAGCTGGGGAGGAAAGAGATCAAACCATCCAAAGCATAAATGTCTGGAGCGCACCTGTGCTGAGACACGACCTAGCTCCCACTGTGGGGTACATCTCACCATGCAGAACCAACAATTGAGGTCCTGGAGCACATCTGGGCCATGGCCTGGGCTGAACAGCCTGCTATTTACACTGGCCTTTCAGCAGGATTAATTATCACTGAGCTGATAAAGCACAAATGCTTTTGGCTGCCGTGCTGGCTTGTTTGGGACCTTTGAGTGGTGTTGTGTTAATATATTGCAGTCAAGGCCACGGGCATGAAGGAAAATGTTTTGTTGATGATTGTATAATAATATGAGTTGATGTGAATGGCTAAAGAACTGGAAGGGAGTATGAAAAGCATAGGTAGCAACTTGCTGAAAATAAACTGCTCATCTCTGTGAAATCCTTCCTGGTTTAGCAACAGTGTTCTTAATCTGTAAAGTATAATAATGTCCCCAAGGAAGCTGAGAACCCCCAAAATGATTTAAAAGCTCTTAATCCTTCATATCAAAGTACAGCATAACATCAAAAGATTATTGAGCCTTAATATAAAGGGCTACTCATTATTGCCTGGTTATCTACTGACAAAGTTGAAACCAACATCTTGTCATCTTCTGGCTTAGCATAGTAATGTTTTAGAATTGGAGACACATAAACAATAAAAAACACAGAATTGTACAAGGAATTGACAAAGGAGGTAATTTATCTTACTCCAGTATTGATCATTCCTCAGCCACAAAATGCAATACAGAAATGTCATGTATTCTGCAGTTGCTCAGTGTGACCAAGTTTTCTGATGTGATCATCTGGGGGGAGCAAGTGGCCTTCTGAAAGATGCTTTCTCTAAAGGTGGCACAGCAGTGTAAAGATGACAGCATTAGTGAAGCCAAACCATCCATTATCCTCCACTCCTGTCTCCAAAAGAAATTTAGGAGATGTCATTCCCAAAAGCTGCAGCTAGGTGTTTAACTCATGAAAAATGAAATATGAAAGATCTCTTCCTAATTCCCATGTGTGTATATTAGTGACACTAATTATATCACATTAATGACCAGAATTATATCACATCATAAGATTATTTACCTATTTTGAGTTGTGCATTTCCCTGTATCTCTTTCTTAAATGGTGGCTGGCATCCATTGAAATGTAAAGCTACTCAAAAACCAAGAAAAAAAATTAGAAACCCTGGTTTTACAGGGAGGGTACTTTTTGTGCTTAGGTCATTTGAGTTCCCTCTTGTAGACCTGAAGGTGGGTGAGTCCAGTATTTTCACCACAGCATCCTTAAAGGTTTTGAGTTGGAATGGACCTTAAAAATAATCCAGATCCAACCCCCTGCCACAGTCTGGGACACCTTCCACTATTCCAGGTGGCTCCAAGCCCTGTCTAACTGCCCTTGGACACTTCCAGTGATCTAGGGGCACCACAGCTTCAGTGAACAACCAGTGCTGGGGCCTCCCCACCCTCACAAGGAATAATTCCTCCCCAGCATCCCATCTAACCAAGGCTTTTTCCAGTGTGAAGCTATTCCCCCTTGTCCTGCCACTGTCTGCGTGTGGAAATGCCATTCTCACAGGAACTGTTTTGCAGAAACTTTGAGGGTTGCTTACCATATGGGTACAGTCGGGTGTAGGCAGCCATCCTGGTACCCTTTCCTTGCTCCTAGCTGCCATGAACCAGTCCCAACTCACGAAAATATCCCCAGTCCTAAAGCCAGTATGTGTCCCAGCAGTGCTGCTTGGATGATATATCCACTGTCTGCAGAGGCTGGCAGCTGGGAGACCTTAAGAAATCCCCTAGGATTTATTCTAATGTCCAAATCTGACATCAATATAAGTAACCTGGTGCAAAAAACCACTGATGCAGAGCTCTACTTAATTTATTAGTTGGCAGACATAAGCATTTGCTATATGCCAGTCGCAAGAGCATTTTTGCAGCCAGACTTTGTGCATCCTTTTCCTTTTGAATACTTGTAAAGGTCATATTGGTCTTGGCTACTCATTTATTTCCTTTCTCTCATTGAATTTTTAACATTTACAGGCATTCATCCAAAGCTCTGGGCTCCTCTACACTGCATTAAAATTCACAATGTCATTTGCTTTCAGTAAATATATTCAAATGAGCTGCTTTCAAAACCATAAATGACTCACCATATAATCAATCATAATTGCAGGACCCTGAATTTCTCCTCTACATGTTGTCCTTTAGTGCCCAGAAGAAACACATGATGTAACCCTTACCAGAAGCTGGTTGTGGAAAAGAAACTTGATGTGATCATTTTTATTCTCTAAGGAAAACTTGGTAAGTTAAATACAGGACCAGTTTTGGCTGGAGATGAGACAGATAGATGTAAATTTTGTATTACCACTCAGAGCTCTGAGTTCTTGTACTTAAAAAACCTTATCTTTCTAACCAATTATTAAGTTCCAAAATGGAACAGGTGCTTCTCTCTTACTTTCCCATAAACCTCCCTGACAATTTTAAACATCTGTATTCACATGCAGAATGTCTGCTTGTTAAAACAGTATGTGGTCAAAATTTCCAGCCAGATAAAAATGAGCAAGACAGCCTTTTACAGGATATAGAGCATTATGCCAGGGAAATAAGTGCCTAACTAAAAATTATCCAAAATATTTTTAATTTTAATCTAATTTTTCTCACAACTCTGTACATTAAAAAATATGAAAAATATAATATTAAGAATCTAATTAGTCCTTGTAGATAACAATGGAACTATTGCCTTCCTCTGTGCACTTGATAAGGTCAGGAATAGGTTTATCACTAAATCACAAAGGTAAGAGTTAGAAGAGATCTGTCAGGAAATCCTCTTCTCTTTATATGGGTAGAATTGTTCCCTCCAACATACTTTCTGAGGCACTATCTGGTCAAGCATTTAATGTCTCAAAACAGCAAGGCTCCAGTCACTTCCCTTGAGAGATGACTTGGTTACCTAGCAGATCTCAGCGTGAGGGACTGAGTTCCAAACTAAATTTTACTTTTCATGTTGCTAGAGAGTTACTCTGTCTCAGCAATGGCTGCCTTGAACCCCGTGCCCTTTATCATATGATAAACCCATCCTGTGTTCATACAGCTTTGTACTTATAGTTCAGATCCTGGTCAACTTTGCTACTTTGCTCTTTCCCTCAAGGCTGATTTAGGTTACTGTCAGCATTATTTAACCTGCTGGTGCTTGATGGATATGTTCTATGGAATGGTTAAATTCCCAATAGTCAACAGTTTTCCTCTATAGCAAAGCTTATGAGAACCAAGCAACAAATATTGTTAGAAGTGAAGAAATATGGGGAGGTTGTATCTGTAGATCTCAGCTGTAGATGCCCCTAAGGATAAAATAAACAATTTTAAGTACAGTGCATATCAGCTTCCTCCTCTGCCTGTCTCATGCATTACTTGTCTTCTTTGGGTCCCATCCAAAGACCTCTGAACCAAACGGAAAACTTTCAATGACTTCAATAAGATTTGGGTCAACCACTTAAGGACTGTGATTTTGTCTTCCCAAAGTGTGTTGCCATGATTCAGTGGCATACTTCAGCACACAGCTGCCTCCAGTACTGGAGTTATCGCAGAGCTTTTGTTGAGATTTTTCATACTGTAAATAAAAATGTGCTTAACCAGGCTGTTGCTTCTTCATATTTAATACCAAGTGGGCCCTATGGAATGCCAAACATCATCATTTTAATATTATGTATTTTATCTGTATTAGATTTTCAAGGATGCATTTTATATGGCAGTAATTCAAAACACAAAGCAAATTACTCTGCTGGTATCATCCCATGTATTTACACAGCTCAAAAATGTGTCTTGTGGCTTTACAACAGCTTGCTAATACAAGATTCTTTCACTAACCTGTCTCAGAACATCAAACAAAAGCAAAATCAAATAGAAATATAAACTTCATAGCCTGTGATATATGTGGATTATATCCAGTGTAAACATTTTTGGTAGAACAATTTTATGTTTAAAATGAAGGCTGATTGAAGCTGGAATATTTTGTAGGAACACAACTATTCCAATGACATTTTTATGGGAAAAATGTCTCAGCAAATTGCTTTGATTTTTTTATTTGTGTCACTAACATAAAAATTATTTGTTTTGAGAAAAGAAAAAATGCGTTTTCGAATTTACCATACTGTTTTGTCTTGATGTATAGCAATTACTGAATTCATCATGTAGTTTAATATAGGGTATTATATTCAATATTTCATTACAGTGTTTTTCAAAATTGCAAAGAGGCATTTCTACTTTTCCAAAGTAGTACATCAATAATTCTTCATGAGACTTTCAAAATTTCTGCTCCCTGAAAGTCTCTCTTTAATATTTTCCAATTTTCTACTCTAGTCCAACATACAAACATAATTTTAGATTGTTCACAGCCCTCACAGGAGCTTGAACTTCTGGACACTTGTAGTACCAACTCAATCACATATATTCATATATTTCCAGATTGAAGCTTCTACAGATAAAGCCAACTGCAGTCAAATTCGTGCACATTAGGTCCAGATTCTAGGATACAGCCTGTTGCAATGTGAGCTAGTTCATTCCTTCCTCATGTATATCCTCATCACTGATTCTGAAACTGCAGTTTCAGTCACAGAATCATAGAATGGCTTGGTTTGGAAAGGATCTTAAAAATCATCCAGTGCCAGTCTCTGCCATGGGCAGGGGCACCTTTCACTGTCCCAGGTTGTTCCAAGGTCTGTCCAACCTGTCCTTGGATGCTTCCAGGGATAGGGCACCCCCAGCTTCTTTGGGAAATCCATTTCAGGATCTCCTCACTCTCACAGCTAAGAGTTTTTTCCCCAAATCCCATCCATCCCTGCCCTCTGGCAGTGAGAAGCCATTCCCTTTGTGCTGTCCCCCAAGGTCTTGTTGCAAGTCCCTCTCCAGCTCTCCTGGAGCCCCTTTAGACCCTCTCAGGGGCTCTGAGGTCTTCCTGGAGCCTTCTCTTGTGCAGGTGAACACCCTCAACTCTCCTAGCCTGCCTCCACGGGAAAACTCACTGAGATAAGCTTCTGTGAAAACGAGATCAATTTCAGAAGAAAAATATGCCAAGTCAGCAAGATGACATTCTTCACATAGATGTGAAAATCATAGCAAGATACAGGCAAAGGAGAATCCAGCTACCTCGAGGTCCTGGCTGGAGAGCACCTGCGCCCTTTCCTACTCCACTTGCTCACCTCAAAACTTGGTGGTGGAAGCACATTGGAAATCCTGCTCTGGGGTTCCACATTGCAGTGCATGGCAGTGAGCCACACATGGCCACGTTTTGTTTATGACAGATGGCTCTTCCCAAAAATATGATATGCAAGATTGTGCTGGCTTGGACAGTTCTGCATAAACTGAGGGGGATTGACAGGGTGTAATATACATTTTCTGTTTACTAAAAGTCTAGAAGAGAATGGGCCAAGCCCAGCAAGCACAGCCTGTTTCAAAGATATTACGGCTGAAAAATGCTGTTTCTCACAGAGATCATCTCTCTATAATAAGATTCATGGTGATCCTGTAGGGTGGGGGGAAAAAACCCCACAAAAAACCACAACTATGCAGATTAGGAAAGGAGTCAATCACATGATTTTTTATTTGTATGCTATCATGGAGATGTCTGTGAGAGGAAAAAGAGAACTTCTGCTTGTCTCCACAGCTCTGCACAAAGCTGGCCTAGCTAGAAACAAGCTACCTCATGGCCTAGAAACTGCTTGTGGGAACTATGTGGAATTCAAATGCAAGAAGCAGGATTTCTCAGTGATGAAGTGGCACCCTCAGAGAGGCTGTGTTGATGGACCGTTTGCAACAGTCAGCTGTGAATTGGACCAAACAAAGTACACATGTAACCTTGCTGGAGTGACAGCTTGGCAGAGCCATGCTGAAAAGCCCAACCAGGACTCTGTAGCTCACATGGAGAACTTGTTCTATCTTTGTTGGTCTTTTTCCTACCCTTTGTTGGATGTATGTGAGTGGAGAATGCATGCATAATATGGGGTTGGCCAAAAAACTTTTTCTAAATCCTCAGAATTATAATTCATCATGAGATATTGGGATATTGAGATATTGGTTGTTCTGATGTCCCTCAACAATAGGGATTAGTGTAGGTCTGGTGGGGTTAATGCAGCAGAACTGATTTGTGCCAGCTGAATGTTTTATTGGAAAAGGAGAAATTAATTGTTTTGCTCCAGATTTTTCCAAATGTTGGAGACTGGAACCTGCTACTGAAACAGGATCTCTCATCTCCTTTAGCTTTTCAGATTACACAGCAGACAGACAGACAGACAGAGAGACAGAGCATAGAGGGCATTTTTGTTGCAGCTTCTATTTTTGTCACTTCCTCTGAACTGTGTAAAACCTCCCATGACTAAAATGTCTTTCTTTGGCACAGGGGAATCGTGTCTTTTGGGATGATATAACTGAGTTGCGTGGGAAGCACTTTTTTCCTAGGCTAAGAAACTGATATTAAAAAAAATGCCATTACATTCCAAACGGAGATCTTTGGGAAAGTTCGTGGGAAATAGGAGAGATCTGTCCTCAAAACAGACGATTAATTCGCTCTTAGGTTAAAATGTGGGACTTCTCAGTATTTCAAATCCCATGTTTTTAGGTACTTGGAAGGAGCCTCCATTTCTGTAGCTGTCACATTGATTGGAACTCCTTCAGAGAAAAGAATTTAAACCATATGTGCTTCTCTGAAAAATTTAATTTCTATCAAAGCTAACGTTTGTTGATGACAAAACATTTTGCTTCAAAAATTCCTCTGATGATAAGAATTTACTAAGTAAAGTTTACATAACCATTTTGGAGACCTTGACAGAAAACCCATGTCTTGAAAGCAGCTGAAATATGACTGCTTGAAGATGATTGTGCCTTTCCCTCTGCAATTAGTACAGCTGAGTTCTGCACAGAAAAACACTTCCAAATTTCCTCACTGGCCTCACCAGGTTTTTCTCTCAGACTGTATAATCCCATGATTACATGGTGATGTTGATGCAACGTGACATGGTGTGTCAGTGGAGTTTCTAACTACTTATTTTGTACCACTGAAGGGAAAACCCAGCAGCCTGGCTGCTTAAACTGAAGCAGAATTAAGAAAAAAGAAGGAAATCTGATAATCATTATTAAGTCTACTTGCAAGTAACTGGCAGCTTTTCCTGAAAGTTTCAGATGGTGTTAGCACTCACAAAATTCTTTGCAGCCTGCCAGTGCACTCAAAAGATATCTCTGTCAGGCTGTTCAGTAGCCACCTGTATTTAGCAATAATTCAGAAGAATGCTTAACTGGTTGACAAAAGCTCCCCCCTGTATCAACCTTGTGTATGGTCACACAGATGAAATCCTTGAGCTGGTTATTACATAACCTTGGACATTCCCTCAGCTGTCCTGTTGGCTTTTTCATGCTGTTCTCAGAAGTGATGGCTTTTCTGATCATGAGTGCAAGGGGTGGGTACAGTGACCTTGCAGTCACTAATTAGGCCACTTCTATGGACTTGTCAAAAAGAGTATTGCATCCCTGCAACTTGAAATTGTAAAACTTTGCTGAAGATCTTACCCTCCAATCAAGAAAATACATTTTTCTTGCTTTCTTTGAAAGGGAATACAATTTAGGAATCCTATTAGGAGAATAAGAAAAAATAAAATCACTTCAGATAGTATAACCAATAAAGCCTCCTCCCTAGCTTTTCTGAGAGAAAGGTTAAATCAGTATAAGGCACAACAAAAGACCAGGGGAGATACTGAATGTTGACAACATTGTTGAACGACAGAAGAACATCTGCAAACACTCTCTGATCACAGAGGGAGTGCTGAATCTAGCATGAAGAATGGCTTTTGAGAAATGTCAGCTGGCAATAACACAGTGTAGTGTGTGAGGAAGCACTGAAAGAAGAGGAAAAAAAACCCAGCTGAGATGGGATACCAGATTCAGTTGTCCAAAATTTGCTATAATAATGACCTAAAAATTGTAAACAGACTTGATTTTAAACTCCTTTGCAAATAACATAAGCCAAGACTTGTCAAATCGCATGTTTTTTCTCCAGATCATGTGTTTTTTGGGGGGGAGTAGACCTCATTGTTTCTCAAGAAGCAGTGTTGATATGGTACTTTAGCTCTGCACCATGAAGGTATATGGAAGAGTTGGCATGAACTGGCTCGTCCCAGAGGTGAAAGAATTCCTGATGAGTGAGTATTTTATTATTTGAAGTTGTTCTATCTTTGGAAAAGCCAATGGAAGTTGAGCATCTCCAACTTTAAAATCATAATTACTATTATTTGCCTATTTCCTAAAAGTGTTACAGTGCAAACAGATCTATCAAGATAACATTTAAGAGTCAGAGTTTAGCCCGAGCAGTTGTGAACTATCTTTTGTGGTCAACCAGGCCTATTTTTCTAAGGTCATTCATAAAAGTGGCAATAATAAAATCTCATCTTCAAACTTATCTAAACTTACTAAAAAAATTGAAAACAAAATTACCGTATGAGGAAATGACGTCCTGATTTAGAATGCTTGAGATGTAGCAGTCTGAGCTGTGATTTTGGAAGTGTTAACTGTGCATGATTTTCAGATGAAATCAAGAGGAACAGGAGGGTGTTGTTTAGCCACAGTTTCACACCTTCATCTCTGGTGAATGCTCACTTTTCTGGTCTGGTCTACACTGATCTTAAAAGACAGCTGCTGCTCTCTGACAACTCTTTGGAGTGTAAAGTGATGTTCGTTTTAGTCTTCACCTTGCATTGGTCAGAGGAATTGAACTCACCTTCAAGCTGTAATGGCCTAGAAACACCCTGAAGGTGAGTTTGCTCAAAATGTCCATGTCAGTGTCCTTTTGCTGAGACTTAAAACATCTCTCCACTTACAAAGAGTCCCAGATGATCCTGTGTTGGATGGGAACCACAATGATCATCAATGCCCAGCTCCTGGATGTGCAGAGACACCCCAACAATGCCCTGTGCATCCCTGGGAATGCTGTCCAAATGTTCCTGGAGCTCTGGCAGCCTCGGGGGCATACCCATTCCCTGGGAAGCCTGGGCAGTGCCCAGCACCCGGTGGGGAAGAGCCTTTTCCTGATATCCAAACCAACCCTATCTGGCACAGCTCCAGCCATTCCCTTGGGTCCTGTCAGTGGTCACGAATAGAAAAACACAGCACAGGCTCAGGGCATGGGTTTGGATGAATGACCCCATCTGAGGTAGGTCAAAGTTGATCATCTGCTGCAGTCATGACAACATATCCTGTACCAAAGGCATAGGCAGACCTGTAGCTCCCAACTCCCTTCATTGACAGTACATATAACACTTGTAAAACACAGAATTCAACTGACCTGGTTTAGGTGCCTTTTGCAGATCAGAAGAATCATGCCCCAAAAAAATGCTACTTCTGGAGAACAAGCTCAGATGTATCTGTATTGTTGATGTCTAAAGTTGGGAGAATGACTCCATTTTAGAGAGATTTAAGATATGATACTGGGAGTCTGAGCCCATGCAACCCCTGGCCACGTGATGGTTAGATAAAAATAATAAAATACTGGTGCAATGTTCAAAGGGAAAACAAACAGGATCAGTCTTGGCTCAGGTAGCTCACAGCTAAACAACCTGTGCAACCAGCTGACTCCTTCCAAACAGCTCAAAATTCAGCCAAAAATCCTGAAGGCTTCATCACCAAACTAGTGAAAGCCTTGACATCTAAAGATGCTCTTGAGAAGAGCATTCTTTATAGGCCACCAGACTACTAATCCACAAAATCTGGTGAACTGCTGGCTTGACACACTATGTTTTATTAACTTGTCATGGAACATTATTAGTTTAACTATGAGAGTTAGGGACGGATAAACATGTCTAGTGAAATTTGGAATTTGTCCTTCAGCTTCTGCAATATCCCTGTCTTAAGCCTTAAGAAGACTGTGAAAAGCAGGGCCCCTGCATATGTAAATGTGGGTTTTCTTTCCCCAGAAAATTAATGCCATTCACCTTGGATTAATTTGGAGAGAAGCAGGACAGTGTGAATTGGATAAGGCACGTTAATACCTTCACAAATAGTGACCTCTTACAAACTGTGGATGCTGTCACATATACAAATCTGGTTAAAAAGATAAACAAAGATAGAGAAAGCATCCAGTTGTCAAGAATGCATCCTAAAGAGATGAGGGAGCACAGCTGAAGAAGAGCTCTAGGTCTGCTTTTTCTCTCCATCTTCCTGGAGCTGGTGTGTGGCTTAGATTCATCTTTATCTTCATGTCCCTATAAATATATTTTTTTCTGTTCAGCCATGATTTTTTTTTCTATTGTAATCATATGTTGCCATTTCCAAAAGTAACTCTGAAATATTTTTTTTTCATAACAGTGAGGAATAAAAAAAAAAAAGATATAAAGAAGTTGGTCATATGATTGTAGAGTCTTGAACCTAAAAGGGAAATACAACACCAAGCAAGGGATGCTTCTCTGCTGCTGTAAGTCTTTTTCAGCAGTGTAATAATTTCATCTGGTTTCAGCCACAGGCTGAAGAAGTGCATGCTCTAGTTACCTCAGCAAGTCATTTCTTCTGGGAACATTTTAGTAAGGACTGCAGTACATTTAACCTGTCTTGCCTTACTTGAACTTTGAACCACTGCATGCTGTGGAGCTGTCAGTGAAAAGCCCGTCGTGAATGGGCAAAAGATTTGCACTCCTCCCTCTCCTGTCTCTTAGAATGGATCTGAAATAAGATGTCTCCAGGTCAACACCTGCAGGTCCTTGGGGAAGGAAATCACCACACGCAGACCACTCCCTAGCAGACTGCTGGAAGGAAGGGGGGCAGGAACAGATGCTGATCCTGTTCTGTGAGTTTGGCTTTTTGTTTTCTGGGACTTCTGCCTGAAGACAGAGTCCTGCTCAAAGAGCATCTTTGGGGGCTTTCTCTGTTTTGTTAGTGTGTTTTGTAAAGTGTAACTTTGTTTACTGTGCTTCTACTTTAGTTTGGGTTTCTTGCTTTTCCAGTCAAACTAAAGAACTAAATCTTTGCCCAGCCCAAAGGCTATCCACAGAATGGAGGAGCAGAAGAGAAATAAAAGGGAAAATTAAAGAGTGAGAAAAAATTTTACTCCTAGAGAAGAGATTTCTGTGGAGAGTCTCATGGTGTGTCTCTATCCTGATGGGTACAGACAGACTGAAGCTCCCTTTCACTAGCAGCCCCAGACTTCAAATATGTTTTAATTTAGAGAAGTACAGGATCTTGTTTGGGCCTGGGTGATCACTGGGTTATATTAGGCCACAGTTAACTCTGAGCCATCAGACCTGATGTAAATGCATCTGAAATTCCAATCAAATGAGGAGTCTGAATTAGGATCTTAGCTTGGAATCCCAACTTTCCTACCTTAGGGGTAGGGTCCCAGTCCTTTGTGTGCATGAGGGCAAGCTATTCCTCCGCGTCTTTTTTTGTCTTCTTGTTGCAGAGTGAGACCATTCATCTGAAATCATGGTGAAATCACATACATTCCTAACAATTGATTTTTTCACAAAAACTGTGGAGACAGACCCTAGGGAAAACTGAAGCCTGCAAGAAGTAGGCATTTGAAGCTCATTATTTCCCTACACCTTGAGCATCATCTTCACAGAAAAACATATTCCAGGTAAATTTTACCAAACTGGACTCTGGAGTGCTGTCTTTTAGAGCACAGCTTATAAATATTACAGTGGAAATAGGAGTTTTGACACTTGAGACATGGTCTTTATTTGACATTGCCATGTTTCAGTGGATGTTTGGCCTGTTGGAGAGAGCAGAGCCTGTGGTCTTGTTAGAGATTGATTAACAACCAGATTTAATGCATGACCAGGCTGCCATGTACCATGGCAATCATTCCATGCCTCTGCACTGACTACATGACCCCAGCAATAAAAACACGGCTAAGTGCTGAGAGCAGCTAAAATAGAAAAAAACACAGAAATGCAAAAGCTGAGAGAGTGGCACAGGATTTCCCCCACTGTTTTGCTAACGAATCTTCACCAAGCTACTTGCCAGAAGTTTTTGAGCAGGTTTGAAATCTGCTGACTCAGAATCTGAATTGTGGCAAGGTCTAAGGATCATGGTGGGGGTGGAAAATCAGAGTCCTCAAGTTTTAGATTGCTTAAATTATTTTTTGTTTGTTTGTTTGTTTGTACCTGTGACTTTATGCAGTGAAAATAAGTTACTCAGCTACCAGAAGGCTGGTATGAAGCAAACCAGGAATACATGAGTGTGTGGAGCAGAGGCTTGTGTTTGCCCTGGGCTGCACCTTACAAACCCATGGCCAGTGTCATGGAGCCAGGACTCATGTCTTATCACAGGATATCCTGAGTCAGAAAGGATTCACCGGGACTACTGAGTCCAACCACTGGCACAGGACCACCCTCAAGGATCCCACCATATGCCTGAGTGTGTTGTATGAATGTTTCTTAAACTCAGCCAGGCTTGGTGCTGTGACTATTCCTTGGCAACCTGTTCAGCGCTCAACCATCCTCTTGGGGAAGAACCCTTTCCCAATATCCAACCTAAACCTCCTCTGACATAATTTTGACCATTCCCTCCAGTCCTGTTCCTAGTCAAAGAGAGCAGAGATCAGTGCCTGCCCCTCTGATGTCCCTTGAGAGGAAGTTGCAGACCCCAGTGAGGTTTGAGCTCAGTCTCCTTCTGTCCTAGATGAACAAGCCAAGTGGCCTCAGGCACTCCTTGTAGGCAAAGGAGTATACAAGAGAAAGAAAAAAAAAAACCCTTAAATATTTTTTCCTGTCCATACTACGCATCCTTTGTGAACAATCTGAACTGAGTTTCTTGCCCTGGCTTCTGGTCTCTGCTTTCTATTGGGAACCATCAAAATCCTGTTAATTTTTGATGCAGTTCAGATAAAGTGCATGTTGACCCAGGCTTTACTTTCTAATGACACATATAAACTCCTCTGATGATTCAGAAAATGGCCAGGAAACCTTTAATGACTGACAACTTAGTAGTCTGGGCTTTCTGCTCTGCTGAGAGATGGTCTCTCTTATGGCTTACTTGTGGGCATGGGTTCAGTACTGAGTCAGATGGAAGAGATCCAGCAACTGAATCACCAGCGCCAGCATCTGACATCTACCTAGCTGCTAAGTTTATTGAGGCTCAGCTTGGGAGGTCTTCTGGGCACAAACCCCATCATGGCAAATGTGTTAGAGCACTCCTCAAGCTCCTCCCCTTGCCCCCAGGAAAATTACTTTCAAGATTAAAATAGTGGAATAATGGCTGAAACCCTTGATATGCTCCAGGAATAGTAGTTTCTTTTTCTGTTCTCATGCACAGCTGAGAATGGAGCCCTTTTGTTTGTTAAAACAGGATGGAGTATTATATTCTTCTCTGGAGACACTTTTACTTTGTTACAGATCATGGAGAGATAGTGCACTACAGACCAACTGCGAAAACTTATTTTCCTTATCACACAGCAATAAATGCATTCCATAAATTGCAATTAAAGATGAAATTTGGGAGTCTAGCTAAATGAGTGGCAGTCCTCCAAACATGTTGGCTTTTGCTTGAAGAAAGGGCAGAGGTGTTCTCTATTTTGGCAGTGCTTGTACGCCTCCTTGTGCCAAGTAGGGCCCACTGAAGCTGGAGTGGTGTTGCCTTCAACAAAGTTGTAATGTCGTAGCATAGTAAACTGTCTTATATTTTGTGAGAGCTCTTCTCATTATCCATTAAATCAGGCTTGAGAGACAGGCCTAGTTTAAGCTACCAGCAGCTAACACAAACCTAAATTGTGTTTGTACTGGGTGGAAAATTGAAATTGAAATTTTGCTGAAAAGTTGCAATTTGCAGCTTATCTTTGCAGGGTTCATAGTTGGATTGGTTTAAGAAATAAGGGGAATTTTGCTTTTCCACATTTCAGAACTAATATGGGGAAGGGAGTCTAAGGACAGTCTGCCTTTCACTCCTCATTTAACATTGTCTTATACAGCTCATGTTGTCTTGATTATGTGACAGCAAAAGCCCCACATGACTTCCCAAATCCTTATTAAATTGGCAGTGTCTCAGTCCTGTAACTCTCCTTGTCAAGCAAAAAAAAACCAACCAAACCAAAACCAAACCAACAAACATTTTCTAGACTTCAGCGACATGTTGCCAGTTCAACCAAGGTTTCTGGGTTTGCTTAGTCTGAAATGACAGTTCTGTCCTACAATCCTAGGCATTCATTTCAATAAATGCTATCAGATATGCACTGAAAAGTCAGAAGTTGATGGAGAAATGACAGACACGTTGCATTAGAATATGTAAATATTATGCAGAATTTTCATGTTTTTAATGGTGATATCAGGAAATGTTTCCATTTCAGAGTCCAGATGGAAAAATCTGGATAAAAATGTAGAGGAAATCTCATAAAAAATTCTGCTTCCACATTAAAAGCTGCATCTATTTCCCAGACAAGCTATTTCTGAAGGATACAAGAAGAGACAGATGATGTAAGGAAAGAAGAGCTTGTTTTAAAAAGTGATATTTACTAATGCATATGTGTGTTTGTGTTATTAGTGTTAAAAAGAACTTTTACCCTTGAGAGTGTAAATTAATTTATAAAAAATGAAGAGAGGCAAGCAGATCCATGTTTCCAAGCCAGATCACTTTTTTTCAATTAAAAAAATTTATAATCAACGTTTTTATGGAATGTAAAGCTCTGTACTTCTAATTTCCCCTCATTTTGCCAAACTGAAGCCCACCTTGTTGCTGTGCCCAGTGTGAACAAAGGCAGGGATTTGCTGGTTACATGCAGGCTCAATCCATCCAGGATCTACAACCAAACTCTTTCCTCTACCAGAATGCTTTCTCAGGTAATATAATTTTTTTCTCGGAGCTGTTTTGACTGGTGCTCAACTAGGCAGAAATACCATCTTGGATTTGAAAATTACCTCACCTGCCTGAGCTTGTAATCCTGTGTATGTCCTGTGTCAGTTCTGTAACTGAGCTGGCTCCTGGGGGTTGTGGGCTATGCTGCTGTGGTGGGGCTGTGTGTGCTCGCTGCAGGTGAGGACCTGATTCCTTCCAACAGCTGCTGCCATTAGGTACTCAAATAACACCACAGCCTTTACATTGTTTTGTTTGCACATTTTTTGCTATCAAAGTATAAAAATCCTCCATCTAGCTGTGTTTGTCATTATTTTTTTTTTTCATATTTCCTTTCCTTCGGTTTTCTTGTCAAAGTTTTTGCCACCTCTTCCTTTTTTCTTTTCCAATGCATGTATCCTTCTGTTTCAATGTCTATATGGAGAAATTCTGCTTTCTGTTGTAATTTTCTTTCCCTTTTCTTTTGTCTTCTGCTGTATTTTGTGGCCTTTCCTTCTTTCCTTCCCTTTTTCTGCTCTCTGCCCTGTGAACTTCCCCAGGCCTATCAACACCACTGATGTAAAAAGGATGCTCCATGTGAAAAAAAAAAAGCATAAAGAACTTGATAAGCAAAAAGGGATCTTGATGAATGTAACTGGCTGCCCAATATTTAACTCAATATCTACCTACCAGGTGAACTTACTGTAAAAAGTGCTTCCCACCTACAAGATTCTCCTCCTCCTAGCAGAAGGATGCTCACAGCTGCTTGGCTTGTAATATGAGTGTACAGTATTTGATTAATGGGCAAAGCACCCAAAAAAGCCCATGAGGGATGCCATGGAAAGGTACATGGGGACAGTCCAAGTTTGATTTAGTTTGGTATGGGTATTTATTTTGTGTTCAGAGCCAGAATCATTGCCTCAGACTGCGTGAAGCTAGCTCAGGGAGAATATACCGCTTGGGATGAGACTGTAGTTTATGTACCCACTTTCACTGATTGTACCTGAATGGAAGCCTTTTCCAAGTAAAAACTGTTTACAGGCCCTGAGCTGCTTGCAAAACTTGGCAGCTGGTCTGGGGAGGAAGGTAAGAGGACAAAGCAGTTGCCTTTGATGGTTTTCTTTCAGTGGTTCGCTAGTGGATAAATTTTGACAAAATGTCTCCCTGGTCCACTGGTCACAGTTCCTGGTGGAGGTATGGAAATGGGCAGGGTCTTTTTGGGCTATATCATGCCATTGTTTTCCATAGCAGAGGATTTATGGAATAGCACTGGGCACTCAGAGGAGAACAAACTGTTCTTTTGCAGAAAGCCTAAATATGTGACAGGAGTGCCTACTGAACCATAGAATCACAGAAGGGTTTGATTTGGAAGAGATTTCAAAGATCATCTGGTTCCACACCCCTGCCATGGGCAGGGACACCTTCCACTATCCCAGGTTGCTCCAATCCCCATCCAGCCTGGCCTTGGACACTTCCAAGGATGGGGCAGCCACAGCTTCTCTGGGTAGCCTGTGCCAGGCCCTCACCAACCTCACAACCAAGAATTTAATTCTAAAATTTCATCCTATTCTGACTTCTATCCGTGTGAAGCCATTGCCCCAGTACAAAATATACAAGAAATGTGCTTTCTGTTTCTGCTTTCAGGAACCTGAATAGACTGAAAGTCTAATGAAGGTCATACTTTTAAGACCCATAGATTTTTGCATGTGCCTTTTGGTTATCTTTACTAAGTCACATGTATTTTCCACAGACTGGGAAACATCAGCTACAGGCAGAATGCCTTTCTGAAGGATGAGCAAAGTTCACAGTAGCAAAATGGATGCTTCCTCAAACCCATGGGTTTTTATAGAACACATCATGATTAAAAAATTAACAGGGAGCCCTCACAGGTTTGAAGGATATGTCTGCACTATTGTAAAGCAGGATTGTACCTTGTGTGAGACTAACGGGATTGAGGTTGGAAACAGTGCTACCAGTGCAGTTGGGTTGGATTCATATGGATCAGCCCTCTATGCATTCACCCAGTATTTTGGGCAAAGGCTGAGCTCGCTCTCTGCTGTGCTAGTGATGCTCAAATGAGGTGGTTTAGAGCAGGTGCATTCCATGAGCTGCAATTACAGCTCATTTGCTCCATGGAAATGCTGGGAATCTCCTGTGTTGTTCAGAGCAGCCCCTTCTGTGAAGTGCTGGCTATGGTGGTGTATTGCAGTCATAAACTCATTGGGATGCTCCAGCTTTGGGCATCATCAAAATAGCACACCACCAGGTCAGAACTGACATGTTCCAAACATTTCACTTGCCCAATGTCAAGTCCCTCTACTGAGAAGGATTTATTAAGGACAAAATTCCAACACAGGAAAATATTTTAGGAGAGAAGTGGGGCTTATACAGTGTTGAAAGAGGAAAGAAAAAGTCTTAGAGCACAATGAAAAATTACCTACCTCAAAAGATGAAACCTATTTTAAGGTACTCTAATATTTCCAAAATTTCAATATAAGAAAATTGAAGCAGAGTACAGTTGGCATGAAAGAAACAAGGTTGATACTATTTTAGAGCATGACTTTGTGCATGCAATAGCCTCCAGCATGACACAAAGGGCACAAAAATGGAAAAATAAAATAAATACTAGATGAGAAATTTATAACTCAGATGATTAATGAGGGGTGACAAAAACATCTTTCTTTTCAAAGATGTATTAAGACAGCAACCAAATGTTATTATTGGAGATAACTGGGACAGTGGGTAGAGCTGGGAGAAAATTTTCTCCATTGTGTTGTGCCTCCTGAGTAGCTGAGCAGAGATTTTCAATAGACAGAGCTGTCACCCTGACACCTTTTCTAGACAATAAATAACATGCAAACCCACAGCCCTGGTTAAAGGAGCCAGATGCCAGAGTCACTGGGTGAAGTGCATGGTCTGCACTGTGAATAGGTCAGACTATTGGTCTCCTCTGACCTTAAAACTCAAATGATAGCCAGAAATGAACACTCCCCATGCAAACCATCACCGAGAACTATGAGAATTGTAGGATCATAGAATAACAGAATGGTTTGGGTTGGAATGGACATTCAAGATCATTCATTTCCAGCCCTGTCTCATAAGTAGGGACACCTTCCACTATCCTAGTTTGCTCCAAACCCTGTCCAACCCGGCCTTGAACACTTCCAGTGATGTCACAGCTTCTCTGGGCCACAGCCAAGAACTCCTAATATCTAACATAAATCTACACTCCCTCACCTTAATGCCACTCTCCTTTGTCTCATTACTCCATGCCCTTGTGCCAAGTCCCTCTCAAACACCCCTGGAACCCCTTTAGGCACTGGAAGGAGCTCTAAGGTCTCGTCAGATCCTTCTCTTTTCCAGGAGAACATCCCCAGCTCTCCAATCCTGGCTACAGGGCACATGAGATCCAGCCCTTGGAGCATCAAAGACAAAGACAGTTATGAGCCAAAATAGACCTGGAAGGCTGTATTGGAACTCGAGCTCTCTCCTTTCAAAATGTTTTGCACAAAGATTTAGCATGCAGCCTGCCTAGGGGCTGGAGTTCACAGCCCAGGGCCTCCTGTTGCTGTCTCAGTGCAGATGTAGCTCCTCCTGTCACAGAGCAGAGAGCCTAGAGCCTGGGAAAACTAAAGTGCTCCAAGTAGGATTTTTAAGGGCCTAAATCCAGAACTGTGATGCTGATTCAGCTGTTATTTAGCCCTGCAGGCAGTTATGTTTCAAGGGCACCTCAGGGTTTTATGGTTAATTTTTCCAGATGCCTGAACTTTTTTCTCACTCCCAATAAATTTCCAGAAATCAACAATGACTTTGGTTTTTCTCCCCTGAGAGGCATGAGCCAATGGCTTTCCTCAAATTACCTCCAAGGCTGTTTCTTTTTGACTTTTGCCATTTTTTACCACACCAGAAGGGAGACCCTTCATTCAAATAACAGAACCCATGCACAAAGGGGATATCCATACCCACTCTTTTGCCTCCACGAGGGTGTCAAATCCCTGTTTCTGGCGTCTCAGGAAACTGCTGTAACCACTAGTCTGTAAAGTGGTGTAGGAAAGAATTCAAGATTCATGGTCAGACTAAGTGAGGTTTGTACAATTCGCTTCCAGCAGTGTAAGGGAGGAGCTGGATCTGCTATCAAAGGTAGAAGAAATTGGAATTTTAAAAGAAAACCACTAAAAATGGCCAAGCAGAAGTGGAAGATTTAGGTAGATATTGTGTTACTGTTCATACAAACAGCTTAGTCAGTGTTGGAAAGCAACAGGTTAGTGTTGGATCTCATCTGCATTCAAATCACAGTGAGTGGTATTTTGTCTTCTAAAAGAGATTTTAGTTTTTAAAACCATAGAAAACCACAAAAGAGCCCACCAAATTGAAGACTCTGTTTAAAGTAAGCATCATTAAAATACAATATTTGCTGTTTAAATTTGTCTGTGACTGTAAGCTGATATCTAGCTTTTTATAGTATTTCTTTTCCTATTGAAGTCAAAATATGGCTTTTTTGTTCAAATAAGCATTTATATGTACACTAAACCAAATCAGAATATCAGCATGAGCATCTCTCAGAATTCTTTTTTAATGAGTGGTTGCTGTTTTCATAAATCTTTCCTCAGCCCTGACTAGATCCCAGAAACTCCCTCTGAAGCCACTGGGAATTTTTTTTTAATAGTTGCAGGTCTTGAATCAAATGTCACAGGAAAAAAAAAAAAAAAAAAAAAAAAGAAAAAAGAAAAAAAAAAAAAAAAAAAAAAAGATTTTGATAA
>VWZU01005194.1:886-28076 GCA_013397095.1 Sterrhoptilus dennistouni | reverse complement strand
GAAAGGAAAAAAAAAAAAGAAAAACAAAGTGTCTGGATGAACTCAAGTATTTAAAAAGAGGTTTTTCTTCTGAATTTGTGTTCTGCTTTTCTTTGATCCCTTTGGAATGACCTTAGATTTCTGAACTCTGTCTCTCCTTCCAGGTGCTGCCAAGGGTATGAATCTGAGTGCATTCCCAGTTCCTATCCTTGTGGGCACTCTAATCCTTCCCGAGTCTCAATTAGCAAGAAGCAGCATTCGTGACTCTCAGAAATTTGTATGTTGATCAGTGACCAGTAATTTCATGGAGAAAGGCCAGGTTGTTGTTAAAACTAACTGAGCAGATAAGTTTCTGGTTTTCATGAAAGCTCTGGAATTTAATATCTTTGAGGGCTCTGCCCTTCTGTTGAAGTTGATCTGTGGGTTTACAGGTTATTGAAAAAGAATGTCAGGTAGCTAGACAAGCACAAAGTATGATCACACAAGTCCTGTTTCCTTGGCTAAACGCCACCACAAATAACTTTTGAAAAAGCAAATTCAATGTACCTGGATTAGTTTTATCTCTAGCAGTGATTTAGAAGCAATATACGGAATAACATGCAGGGAGAATTCTGTGTTGGTGATATACATCTAGAAACTTTTCCAGCTTTACTAACTTCTAAACTTCTGATTTTGATAGCATCCTCCTCCACACAGCATCAAATTCAAGTCAGCTAAAGAGATAAGCAGCTTATCTATTTTAAAGTTCTTTTTCTTTCCTCTTTCTTTCAGGTACTTCATCAGTTCAAAAGCTCAAGGCAAAAGGACATTTCTGGGAGAGATTCACTGAGTGAGAGGACAAAAGAGCAAAATGTAAACACAGCTGATTCTCAGTGAATTGAAGCTTCCTCCAATGGCTGTCACAAATAGGTACACACACATATAGCTTTGCTTCTTGGGATTTTTCTTCCTTATGCATCATATACTAATTATCTCACCAGCCTGCCTGCAACATTTGGCATTTTTCCTGTTTCTTGCTTGTAAATTTATATCAGAGAAGAGATAGGGTGAAATTATTAATTAGAATGTATCCACAGGTGTGTTTCCAAAGGAAGGGGCAGGATTAGTGTATGAAACAGATCCTGCTTTCAGATTTCCTTTTAACATATTTCCATTTAGTTCTGAACCTTGCTAATTTGCATAGGCAAGAGGATAAAAGCAGCAACAAACATCTCAGCTGGTTCTGAATTTTCCCCCACTGACAGAACTATATAGCTGCTATTCCCTTCTCTGTGTGTTTCTCTGAAGAAACAGCATGGTGTTTGCTCACCACTCTTTGTTCTTTATAGTGGCATCCCAAAAAGAGGATTCCCCAATGAACTAAGACACAAGTGGGTGGAATTTCTTTGAGAAAAACTGTCTAGTACTGAGCTGTAGAGAAAGAGGACTTAATCAGCAGTAGAAGAATGAGATGAATTAGTGGCGAACACAATGGAGCTGGGTTAAAGTTTGGACTCATTAGTCTAAGAGTCCTTTTCCTTAATGACATAGCCTCAAGGACTCTGTGACTCTGTGAATTGTGGCCTTACACTATTTGATGTCTGGGTTGATTTTTTTGTGATGGAGCTTCCCCCATCATGACCACTGAATGCTGGAACAGCAAGGAGAAGCCAAGAAGAGATATCAACAGTGTCACCAACAGCTGAGGGGAAATAAAGGAGTTATCATGGAATACCCGAAGTTGGAAGGGATGCACAAGGATCATCCAGTCCAGTTTCTGGCCCTGCACAGACATCCCAACAATCCCAACCTGTGCCTGAGATTGTTTTCCAAATGTTCCCAGAGCTCAGGCAGCCTAGGGGCTGTGCCCAGTCCCTGGGGAGCCTGGGCAGTGCCCAGCACCCGCTGGTGAGGAACATTTTCCTGATATCCAACTTAAAGGATTTCCCACTTGATTTGTATATAGGTGCCTGTCTTATGCTGCATCTAAAGTAAATAAGTTGTTCTATAAATGGGAGACACCCTACAGCAGCAATATGGAGGTAGAAGGTGGATGTGAACAGAGGAGGATGCACGAGAAGATCAGCCCAAAGCTGATGTGCTGCTTGGGAAAAGGTGCAAATTTTTTTCTCACTGAGTTAGGAGGCACTTTTTCACCAGGCAGTGGCAACACACAGGACAACACCTAAATGCAGTAAATATAGCAACAGGGGTGAGTGGCTGTTAGGTGATCGCTGCTGTTCAGGTGTTGAAATGTGAGCTCACCAGTCTGTCTAAAGTGCCCTGCTTTTAAAAGCTCAGTGTATGAACATGCATAGTAGGAAAACAAATTTTTTTGGTCTGTCAATATATTTCTTAGTTTGGTCCTTAGCCCAAAGGACCAAACTAAAAAATAATCATTCAGTGATTCAGGACATACAATCATTCAGTGCTCCGTTAGATACTTTCTCCAGTTTTATATTTGGAAGTTTAATTTTTACTTTCTGACCAATAGTTTCGCTTTTTTTAAACCTGCCACTTAATTGCTACTTAGGACTGTCTCAAAATATTTCATAAAAAATATTCCTTTTAAAAGAAGCAAATTCACTGTAGTGCATCCCCCACAAAAAAAGAATCAAGCAAGTAAAAAGAAAAACACACCCTTTCAGAAACTGAAACTGTTAATTGCAACTGGAAATTTCCTTCCTTCCTTCCTTCCTTCCTTCCTTCCTTCCTTCCTTCCTTCCTTCCTTCCTTCCTTCCTTCCTTCCTTCCTTCCTTCCTTCCTTCCTTCCTTCCTTCCTTCCTTCCTTCCTTCCTTCCTTCCTTCCTTCCTTCCTTCCTTCCTTCCTTCCTTCCTTCCTTCCTCCTTCTTTCCTTTCTTTCTCTTTGACAAGTATTTCCACTACTTAGCATTTTTTTTCTGCTTTTCAGCTACAGCACAATAGGGAATCCTTGGTTTTTATTTTTTTTTTCTGCTTAAAAAGGCACCACAACAATCTGATCAAATCTTCAAAAAAACCCAACTCTAATATAATTTACATGAGTCCTATAGCATCCAAATGCTCCTGACAATTCAATGAATTTCTGCATTTCACTGGAATCCTTATGAACCATAGTGGGTACAGCAGTCCTTTTAAAGAAACTGGAACTGTATAATTACAACACACTCATCCTTGAAGATGCAGGCAGATGTGGGGAAGGGTTCTCCATTTGTGTCATTGAAATACCATTGCAAATTACCTCTGACTTAACTACATTTAGACAGAAGTACAGGGGAAAAATCTTCCTTGATAATGACAAGACAAAAATGTCCATAAAAAGGAAATAAAGCTGACATACTTTTTTGGGGGTTTTTTTGTGACATACATTTTTTACATGGCTTAGGGGGGTTGCTTCCTGAGAGTTTACATTGTTGTCAACTGTCAGGGCCATTCCATGTATGATTTATGTATGTATAATAAAGACATTGTGGTTGAGAGACTGATCTGTGATTTCCAACAGCTTTGAAACTAACAGCAATAAAATATACAGCGCATGAATAATATAGGGTTTAGTTAAAAAAGATCAAATTTTGAAAAATGAGCAGCATATTTATTTTCAGTTGCTTCATCTGCTCTTTTATTTTTTTTATTTTTCCCCCCAGGTCGAATTGAATGACAGCTTTTCATGGAGACAGGCTGATTCCAGACAGTCTCTGGAATAATTTAAGGGATAATTTAGGCCATCTGAGTTCAGATTTAGGACAGGCTATGAAGGTTTTGGGGCTTGAATTTAAATCAGTTCTTCCTAAAATGTTGTGGGACTTCCCATACCATTCTTTCAGGGAGGCTGGTGTGCTGTTAGCCCTGACACAGACCATCAGCAGAGATGGCTGCAGGCACACTCACACCAAGCAGGGATGAGCAGGGCCCTGGTAGCTCTCAGGCCATCATTGGTGAGTCGTGCTGAAATATACCTCACACAGCTCATTAGCCTGCATGCATTCCTGCTTCCTCAGCCAACAGGGCTCTGTCATGGAGCTGGTTATCCCTGTGCTGTTGTTGGTTGTTTGCAGCACAGGACAAATGCACTGGGCAGAGAACACCCCTCTGCTCAAGATCTCTCTGACTGATGACTGGATGAAAGGAATCTTTTCATTTTCTATGATAAAATCAAGATGCAGAGATTCAGTAATTAGGATGGAATTCCACTGTGCTAACCTGTGCTAACCAGTCCCTAGCTCCCACACTGCTGTCCATCCCCATGAAATTATCCATTTTATAATGATAGAACTTCATCAGGTATCCAGGGAAATTTTACTGGTGATGTGTTGCAGTCACATTTCAAAATTTGCCTCTGTTCAGTTTAATGAATTGAAACGGAGGATTAGATAGTGCTTAATGACAACAAGAACATAACAAAGGTGCAAAACCCTTCAGGAGTTGTCTCCAAATGTACATTAAAGTTCTCATTCGGCTCTGCAAGTAATGAAGGCGGACAGAGGTTTTTCATAGCCTCAGAACCTATTTTAATTACCCCCTCCCTGGGTAATTATTAACAGGGGAGGAGAGAACTGCCTGAGAGCGCGAATGCTAATGGGTTCCCCTGAGAGTGTGAGTCCAGAACATCAAGGAACATATGATGGGCTAACAGCCTTTCCAACAAGTTGCTGCTGGCTTGGAGGTGGGATGCTGCACTTGAGATGCTGGTGATATTTCTCAATGACTTGAGGACTAAACCACGTCTTTATAAAAGCAAAGCTGTTCTTGTACTAAAACATTCAAGTGGAAGAGAAATTATGTTGCTAAAACTTGGGCGTTTGACACAGTCAAATGCTGTCAGAGCCAATAAGGAAAGGAAGGTGGAAAAAGGGTCTGAAGGATGTGAGAGCTGTGTCTCCACCACTGGTTAGGGTGTTGCTTTTTAGTAATAGCTGTACAAGTAGTCTGTTAAGTGGAAAGAGGCCTCCTGGCAAACCAGAGAAAGGAAACTGGTTCATACTTGTGCCATGTCAAAGGCACGACAAGGCTTGCAAAGAAAAAATAAAAGCCCAGATACTTGTGGGCCATACCATAAGTATATTCACATAAATATGAATCCATATCACGAAAATGTCAGGTCTTGAGGTGTTATCTCAGGTCTAGCACATCAGGTATTAGATATTTTATTTAAGTTATTATTCAAAATCATGCACCTTCCTGCTAGCTGGTCCAAGTGTAACACAAAATTCACCTTTGAATGAGCTGTGATAAGAAGGCACTAAAATAATTTCTTTATTGTTTATCTGTTTTAGAAACGTTTTTAAAACCTGTGCTACTGTGCTAGGAGGGAATTTAACACATAACTGAGAGGGCAGAGGATGGAGTCAGAAGTAATTCTTTCACTCTCTCAGATATTTTCCCCTGGGGTCCTCCTCCCATCAGAAAACATTCTGAGGAAAAGTCTTTTCATGGACATGGCATTGGAATATAAAAAACATTATTTCTTTGGTAGCCATTTTGATCTGAAAGTAACTAAAATGGTCTTTTACATTTGTTGCTTTTACCACATTTTATGCATTGTGTTCACAAGGCTCTTCTTTTTCAACTTTCCAATTCACCAGTTGGGAAACATGCAAACTTTCCCACTTAGAATGAGAGCTGCCTGGTGTTCATCCCAGCTAAACCCGACCCTTGATCCACCTGGTGAGGTTGGTCTCATTATCGCCATTCAGCCTGTTTCCCACTGGTGGACCTTCTGGAGAACCCCTGGAGCCTGAGTAAAACTCTCAAATACTGGTAAAACCAGTATTTGGGAACTGGTTGCTCCCTGGCCACTAAACAGGAGCACTGGGTTATTCACAGGTACATAGAAACAGAGGAGTTATGTGATAATGGATGGGTACATGAACAACCCCAGACTAGTGTCTAGGTGTGCTTATCACCATATGGGCCCTATCTTTTTCTCCTCTGTGTTTCAAACAGCTAGGTGGTTTGGGTTCTCATAATTAAGCTGAGGGGGGTATCTGTAAGGCCGTTATTTCTAGTGAGAGATTTTAGAGAATGCTTTGATAGGCTATCTAGAGGAGGACTAAGGCCATATGCCCTCTATGAGCAAGTAAAACCTGGTGCATTTTTTTCTAGAAGCTGTCTATGTACGGCTCTTTGGATGTTGATACAGAGAGAAACCAAACTACCTCTGGAACCATCATTGGCATCTCGGCTAGTTAGTGTCCTAGGGTTATGAATTTGCACTAATCACCAAATTCCCTGGGCTGTTGGACTTTAAATTCACAAAGCTGAGGTGCTGGCATGGTAGAGATATGACTCTGGTTGTGGACAGGGTAAAAAACTTGAGGGTTACTTTCAGCTCTGGATACGGTGAGAGCCTGTGAAGCGCTGGAATCAGGCAGTGTGTGCATGTCTGTGTGTACACAGAGGGGTGGCAGTGTTGAGGGCTTGTGCTCTGAGCTGGATCATGGTGTCACCATCCCCCTCACAAGTCACACAACCCCGATTTAGGCAATTCTGCCTCCCCTGTGCTTCTGCTCTCCATAACAAAGGCATAGTGCTGCTGTCTTCTCTTCCTCTGCCTCCTGCAGCTGTCACCACCTCATGCCAAGAGTTCAATGTTAGGAGTGTTTTGAGCTAAAAAGTCCTGCTCAGATGATCATGCTTATATCAACTGAAAGGCTTTCAAAGCATTCCAGCTTAGCCAAAATATGTGATATACACCACAATCATCCCCCTTACAGTCGTCTATGAAGAGTTTTTTTTGAACCAAGCTTTTCCATTATAATTTTCTTCCATTCTTGTTTCAGCTCACAAAACAGTAACCACCATGACCTACTGCATAAACCCAAACCATATTAAACAGCTTAGGTTTATAGCCAAATCCTAACACCCTATTTGGGAAATGGTTACAGTGCTTGGCTGTTTCCATAGTTCTGTGTTTTGGGGTTTTTTTGGACAAAGTCAAATCTTTAATTGACTGAAACATTTTGAATGTATTTAACACCCCACTGCTAAAGCAAAACACATAGACAGAACTAATACATTTGTTTAAAAACAGTATAAATATAACAAACATAAACCCCAAACCTATCGACAATACAGGTCCAAAACGTGTGAAAGGAACTGACATGTTTTTATGAACTAGCTTATATATATGTGTGTATTTACGTCAGAACATAGGAAATGGCCTCCACCTTTCAATTTACTTGTGGCTCAACATAATCATATGCTTTCCCATGGATAAGAACCCACTGCACTAACCCAGCTGCCAGCAAGCTGATGTAGTAAAGAACATTTCTGAATATCATGGTTTCAGTTTTCAAAGGAAAAGGCAACAGAAGGTGAGGAGGGGGAAAAGCCACATGGGATGATATAAACAAAAGGATCAACAGCAGGTCTGAAAATTCAGACGAATCATCATCAAACCAGAGGCATTCTGAGCAGTGTCTCCACAGAATCATACCTATGCTTGGGACTATGGGATGTTTCCATTAGCAATCCAGGATTAGATTTAAACTCACTACTGACAGAGTTTGCAGCTGAGGAAGATTATAGAAGTATAAATAACTGCAGGGTCCATGTAAGGGAGATCACTGATGAAGTTCAGCTTATTTGGGCAAAACATGTTTTAACAGAGCCAAAGGCAATGCAGTCTATGCAGGAATGCAGAATGCATATTCTGTTACTATCAAACAGTTGTGAAATTTCATATGTGGGAAAGGGGCAACCTTCCTGCAGGCAAGGAATGTGAGGGATGCCTATATGGGACAGGTCATGGTGGGTAAGTAACTCAACCTGAGCTGCCTTGCTGAGACTCTCAACATTCCTAACTTTTCCAGGGCATGCAGATATCTCTGTATGGAGAAGGGTGATTGGTGTGATGGCAGGAGGAATGTCCCAGGAGAGCTGGCTGACCTTGGTCTGAGGGGTACCTTCTAGCCCCCAATCAGGAGTACTGTTCTGTTGTGTAGAGCCCATTGTGTCCTGAACAAAGACTGGGAAATGAGAATTAGGAAGCTCAAGCTGAAGTAATTATGCCTTCACAGCAATATATTGTGGAAGTATTTAAATTAAAATCTTGACTAAATGATACAGTCAGTGAACTAGGAAGATGATATAAATATGACACATTGAATTTCTGAGTGGGTGAGTATGAATGATATTTCTTAGAAGAAGCAAATAACGCAGTGTACAAAGAATTAAAGTGACTGTTGTAGGTGATGCTAAGGAGCTGAGCCCATATGGAGCTTTTGCCTGTGATCCAGAGACCAAATTGTCAGCAAAGATCTTGCAGCAGACAGGAACCTCCCTCTGACCACGAGTTCAGGGCAGGAGGACATTATTTTGCATCTTGGTAGGTCAGAGAAGTCTACCCACCTCACTGGTTATCCCACTCTGCATTCTTATGCAAGACCCTGACTAATTCCATGTTTTGGACACACCCAGCTATGGTGGCCCCTGGGCCAGCCATATAGGAGCTCTCCCTCCCTTCGAATATTGACAGCATGTAAGCTGTTTCTAAGCTTCAAACTCTCCCTCAAGGAGCCTCTCTAAGAGACTTCTCTTGCTTGCGATGAGCAAGGAGCAAGAAACTTCACAATGCTGTGAGCCTTTGCAGGTATGCTAATCCTTCTTTCATGATTTGTCATTACCCTAGTTCCTGGTTTTGCCTTCCTCTGATTGGACAATTCTGGATCCCTTCCCCAAATGCTTGTTCCCCCAGCCCTTTCCCTCATTGGTCCAAGTTGCTGCCCCTGTCCACTCCAAACCCTATAAAATGCTGTGTTTGTGAGCCCTCAGGGTCTTTCAGTAGCTGGTTCCTGCTCTAATAAAGAAGCCCCATATCCTGGAAGATCACCTCCTATGTTCCTTCTATGCTGTGTTGCCTGAGAAGAGCTTGGCTGCTCGGCTGCTGCTGCAACCCTCACAGCAGAGCTGTATCACTTAGTGTGCCTGCGCCCCAGACGCCCTGGGTGTCTTTTTAAAGACACTTCACCTGGAAGGTCATGGTACCCAGAAAAGCCTGCGGTCTGTGACATCCAGCTTCTGAGTTCTGTTCTCCTCTTTTTCTCTTACTGGCTTTAGTCAACTAAACTTACCTGAAGGCACAGCCCCCACTAATACAGAAAAAAAAATTATTCCAACTCCTATGGCTATTAGTCTGCAGAGCCAAGATGCATCTACATCTATAGATCTGTAACATTTACATGTTCTAAATTCTCTATGAATGCTGTAAATACTGTTTTTCAGGGCTTTTGGTGTTAGAAGTCATGGTTCTTTCTTATATACATATTCCCCCTTCAATAGAATGTTATTGCAGGCCTACACCAGTGTGCAAATTCAGTGTGAGTCAAATGGTAATTCAGCATGCATCCTAGTTTGCTTTCTATTGCGAATGTAAAAAAAGTATAATTTAAAACAAAAAAAGGAGAAATCTCAAAAAAGCACCAGACAAGGGCAGAAGAATAAAATCTCAAGAATGAGACATCTTTCAGGCTCAAAGGGACAAGGAGAAGATGGAGAGGTAATTTGACTACTGAGGAAATATTTGTGTGGTGAGAAGAACCCATTTAGAAGAGAGTTCTTTCATCAGATACAGAAGGACCAATATGATTTAGAGTGAGGAAGATTACAAGCCAGAACTAACTGCTAGGGAAAGCAGCATGCTCTTTATTTCACCCTTCCTTTAAATCAAGGCTGAATCTGTTTCTCTGGAAGAGAGTTTTCACAGGACATCAATTACTGGAATCAATCTCAGGAACAGTTGAGTGAAACTTAATAACCTGTGACATAGATGTTCTAAGCAAGATGATCTTTTGGCCCTAAAGTCCCCACATCTTAGGGATGAGGAAGAGCAGAGCCCTACATAGCAATGGGAACAGAACCAGAGGGTGAATACAGGAGGGGCAGAGCACTGATATCCGAGCAGTCAGGATGAGCAGTACTTTATCATTCACTTTTTACACCTAGATGTCAGCTGGATGTACAGTGGTCATTTTAGGACTATGAGGGTGGCATGAAGCCTTTGTACACAGAGTAGGTGCACATAAGCATCACTGCTTTACCAGGCTCCTTTGATGATGTCTCCTTTTCATACCTGTAGGTCTGGAATATGCTCTCTCCAAAGAGAAATTACATTAAGCAAGGACAAGATTCTGTGCAGGTAAACTGGGATTCCCTTTCAGCTCACCTGGTACCTTGCTGTGTTTTTGCCAGTCAGGATATGGCATTTCAGGAGTGAAAGCTATTTTACCAAGCCTTCTCTCAGCTCATGTTTTACTGCAAATATTGATGGTTTGCAACATGGATGTTTTATAGCTGAATTTTCTGCTGGGCTGTTACTCAATTTCAGTAATGAATTCCAGCCTGCTTATTTATTTATTTATTTATTTACCTACTTACTTATTTTAAGCAGAGCTAACAAGTTTCACAAGAATTATGTGTCATAGGGAAGTGTCTTAGCTAATTCAAAGTAGCAAATTGCAAGAGCAGGAAACCTCAGCATGTGAATTAAATTTTATAAGAGAGACACAAAGTGCAGTATGTTCTCATTATGGTGGAGGACTGTACTGAGACAAAGAACTGCTGCATCAGGGAATGATCAAGTCCCACCCAATCCCTAGCAAAAAATCTTATTTGTTCCAAAGCAGGGAAATCCTTCCTCATCTGCAGCTGACTGGGAGTATCACATATCCCTGAAATGAATGGCACAATCACTAAACACAAGATGTTTCCCTTACACTTTAAAATATATGCATAAGGCTTTTCTGATCCCAGATCTTCCACTGGAAACTAAAGCTTGCGAAGCAACCTATTAAAATATTCAGTAATCAGGAGAGGGGATTCCCCTGCCAGCCTACTAGATAATTTTTTATAAAAAGCATATCATTCTTTGACCTGAATATTGATGAATCTTATTTTTGCTGAGTTAATTTCCTATCTGAAAGTGAGTGCTTCATTATTGCCCATGCTTATTTCTCACTGGAATAACTGTCCTGTCTCCTTACATATGAGGGGTTAATGTTTAAATGAATGCTGGATGTCCTGTATGACTTCACCTGAAATGCTAAATTACCTTTGTCACTTGGAACTCTCTGAGCCTTGTAATTAAAAAGGGAGGAAAAGAAAACAGAAGAGAAGAGGCCAGAGAAATCCCAGTCTCCAGGGTTTTTAAAATTCTTTTTTGCAAAAGACCAAGTATTCCTGCACTAGAGCAATTTTTTGGTAAGAGAAAACACTGTTGATAGTTTTCTGAGGATATTTGACGTTTTTGCTTGTGAGATGAAGGTCAAACACTGTGTAGGCAACATTCCTTCTCCACCCATCACCAGACACTGAGCTCCCAGACACATCTCTGCTTCCAGAACTGACTTCTCAGAGCTCAAACTTGCAGATAAAACCCTGCTATGGCTCGAAGGCTCCAGCTCTTCCTGGATGCGGAGCTTTGTGTAACCCAAACTTTACATCCCTGTAGTATGATTTCCCTGTCAGCACTTTCCCACATGCTAAAAGGGCTGGGAATGATAGGACCACCTCCCAGAACATGTCATATTGTCTTTCTTGACTCACACTGCTTGTACAAGTGAGCATTTGTCTTGGTTTGCCAAAGCAGGAGCAGAACCCTCCAGTATTGTCCTCCTGACATTGACCAGTGCTAGATAACTACCAGATGGTTAAAAAAAAATCTTTACCAACCTTGGAGGCATTGATGTAGTACAGTACCAGTTGACAGCAGCTGTTGATTACCTAAACCTTGCAATTTTTATTTTCCTTAATGCACGTCAGCTGCAGAGCTCACTGTCACATAACATTTACAACTGTCTAATCTCTGTATTCTCCTTCAAATCAGGACTTTGTCTCAATAACAATCTATGATTTGGTGAATTAATTATATCACATATTAGGATATTTGTGTTGATCCTTTAAAATGCAGTCACAGGAACCCTTGCAAGGCTACATAATGTGTAGATGAACAAATTCACTTAGAAGTATCATTCCTATATACATATTTGTGAGAGGTCTTTTATTTACTCAGCTAAATCAGGAAAAATAATCATACATTGTAATTTTTTTTATCTTTAGAAGTTGTATAATATATACCAAATCAAACATCTAACTTATCCATCTTTAATAGCATTCTTTGTGCCATATAACTGAACAGCAGCTACTTTGTCAAGTAGCTTGACTTGAAAGAAATTAGACTTTGGCAAAACGGGGATTTTCATCAGCATATGACCTTAAGATAACATTTACATTTCAGGAGATGCTGTTCCAGTCAGAACAGAACTGCAGGGCAAACTCACATCTCTGAATACTCATGGAGGCATTTGACAGAAAAGCTAATAAACATGTGAGATTAGTACAGTTTTATTTTCCATAAATCTGGTACATGTTCAGCAATGTCAAACGGGTTCTTGTGCCTTTTAACGAATAAATAAACCCAAGCTTACTCTGAAGCTCAGAAGTGAGGTGGAATTCATTTAGCTCATTACCATTTAAATGATAGATGGACAGGGTAAACTCTTTTCTTTTGAGGCAGGGGTTGGACAATGAGGAGAGGAAAGCAGTGGTATTACATAAATTTGGGCTGCAAGGCTTAGATGATTGGATTCAGAGGTTTCCAGAGAAATTATTTGCTCCAAAAAGGCTCTTTGGTTACTTACAGGTATAGCAATCATATTTAAAATGTTTTTACTCACAGGCAGGCTCCTATGTCTTCAGTCACATAGGATTTACTGGAGGGTTTATCCTTGGTTCCTCTGTTGAGTGCAGAAAATTCAGGTCGGTGTTTTCTGAGATTTAGGCTGCCAAAACATACAAGGGAAAAAGCAACATGTTTAGAGGAGAAATATTTTGCTTTTGCCATTCTGGCTATAATTTATTTCCAGCCTTTGCTGGAAAGGTCATTATTTGCCTCTCCTGACTTGAAGAGAAATTTGAAGGGGAGGGAAGGAACAGGCAGGTTTTTGTTTGCTCATTTACTCTGTGAGAAAAAGAGATACCTGGGTAGCTGAGAATAAGAAGGTAAGATCTTCAGGCTTAGCTTAGGATGAGTAAGAAAGAAACATTTCAGTATTTTTTTCAGTGTAAATTAACTCAGTCCTCAGTCAGCCAAGTTCCATTGAAAAGAAGGAATAAAATGGTAATACATTTGTTTTTGTCTTTTTTAAAAGAGATCGAAAGGGACCCCCAAACAGATGAGACAATAGAAGATTTCCTGTGTGACACTTATGCAGCAAAATCACAGGTTGTCTGCTTTTGTTTTCTGGTTTTCTTGTAACCTTGAAGCTTGATGTAAACTCTCCAAAAGTTTTCAGAGCACCTACAGGTCTCTTCTCACAGTTCCCAGGGAGTTACCAGCTCCAGTCAGAGTTATGGATGAGTGGGGTGTGTACAGAGCTGTGACAATGTTCTGATGTTGGCATCAGACTCCTGTGGTGATGTGAGAAGAAGGATGGAGACAGGAGTTTTGTGGGAACTCGGAAAATCTTATAACTCTTCATAATATTGCTTCTTCCTAACAAGAGAGCTTTTTAATAAATGGTCCCAAGTGTGGCTTTTCTCAACCTAGTTGGTGTTAGTGGCCTCCCAAATGGTGAAAAACCTTTCATCATCCTTGTCTCTTCCAATTTTTCACATTTGAAACCTGATTTCTGCCTCAGCCTTGGGGTTTTTTTGTGCTTACCTCCTTCTTTCTGGCCATTAACCTACCTTCTGCATTTCAGACCTCACCCAGGATGAAAATGAATGTGGCCTGGGCTACTCAGGGAGAGCACATCCTCTGCTATTTCCTAATTTCCTAGATTTCCCTTCATCTGGGAAAAATGCAAATAAATTGTCGTGTTGGTTTTTTTTTTTTTCTCTGTACAGGAACAACACTTGCACCACCATAACTTATAAAAGGTAAATACAATAGATACAACCTGCCACACCATCCCATTGACCTCTGTCCGAAATATACAGAATCCAAGCCCATGAATGATGCTCTGCTCACTCATACACATATTTTGAGCCAAAAACGGGGACAACCATTTCCACAAACTGAGCCAGTTTGAAAAGGGGAGATATTTCTACTCGTGTAGCTCTTGCAATGTAACTGATGATACTAGAAGCCCCAGTGATGGGACTACAAATGTGGTTTCAGTCTTATTTTTACTGTTTATGAGGAATCCAAAGATTTCTCAGTTTTGACTTGAGAGTACGAGAAACCTTAAGAAAAGGCAGAAAGGTGGAAGGGGCAAGTAGGATAGTAAAAACAATGGGATGATCCTTATTTGCCTTATTTTGGTTAGATGGATAGTGACAGCATGAGCAGTAAGGAGGAATCTGGGTGAAATATGGTTGAATGACATGAGTAGTTGTCCTGAATACCAGAGGCTGCTATGTGAACAGATTGATAGTACTGGTGGATTTTCAACAGTGATTATGAGGAAATAGATGCAAAAACAAACTGAAGCGTAACCACTGGGTCCTGCCAAGCACTATTTCAAGTAGATTGGGTGTGTCAGCAGATACCATCTTGGGAGAGTGTTGTGTTTGACACCTAGCCCAGGAGGAGGACCAGAACAGGAAAGGCTGCAGGGTTGGTTGGTAGTGCTTGACTGGATGGCTCTGCAGAGGGAAGCATGACAGAGAATTGTACGGGTGGTAGAGATGGGTGTATTTGTCTCATAAATAATTTTAAAAATACAATAATCCTGTGTGACTTTTCATTTTCTCAGGGTCGGACTGTCTGACAGAGTCACCTGCTGCAAAAGACTGAATCCCAAATGTCTCTAAACTGAGTCCCTGTTTCTTGAGTACCCCTTTACAACATTAAGGGAACTCCAACAGGGTAATTTTCTGCAAAGGCCTCTAAGGGCTTTTTTCCTCCTCTTTCTTGGCCTGGAATAGCCTAAATTTGTTAACACAAACAGAATAGAATGCAAACTGCATTACTTTTGGAAGGGCTTTTGTGGGTGAGGTTGGGACTTCCACTGACAAATGAAGTTTTCTGAGAGGAGTTATTTGATGGACAAGCTTGTAAGTGGCTTGGATTTTTGTTGTTCTGATCTGTTGGCATTTTATCTCTTATTTCTCCCCACAATTTAGGAGTCTACAGCAGGAATACTTTGAGACACACAAATAAAATAAGATAAAAAAACGTGTTCCTAACACATCCAAGGATTGGAGGAGACAGAGAGAAGACAAACAGAAGGGACTTTTGCTCCACAGAATGAAAACATCTGTTTCCAGTGGACTCACATTCCTAAAGATCCACTAGTCTTTGATCAAACCCATCCAATAGATCTTGCCTGAGCTGTGGGGTTTATATCAGCATTAGGCATCTGGCTCATGGGCGGCCTTCCTGGCCAGGTAGCTAACAGAGCTAAGGTATTTGCTTTTCTTTATTTTATTTTAAGGAGCTAGGCTGCATTTGCAAACAACAAATCGCATTTCTCCACTGTTGACAATTGCAATAGTTCTTGTGGATGCCTCATTGCTCTGGGCTTGGACCTCAGCCATGGTGCTATTGCTTCTGTGCGCACCTTTCAATTGCTGTTTGTCAGCCATCTCTGCATCCCTCTGATTCCCTGGCAGAGCAGCCTGAAGTTAGGCAGGCATGCTGCACTTTGCCATGTTGCAAGCGTCTTTATTTTTGTTGGCTGGGGAAAAGCTGCTGGTCTCAGTTTCTTTTAAAATATTTTGTGCTAAAGAGAGGAAAGGAAGCTCTGCTGCAGAGCCTGGGGGCTCCATTCACTCCTAAGCTTAACTTCTTCAGGTCAGCTGCCAACAGCTACCAACACTGTGTCTTCCAGCATCTGGTGTTGGAGGGTGATTTGGTAAAGCCCTCTGTCATGTGCCTCCCTCTAAGCCTATGAGTCGTCTTCCTGATTTCAGTGAGACTATTTAAATCACTCGTGAGCCTCAGCTGTAAATGGAGGTGGTAAATGGAAACAAAATGAAATATAGAGGTGTTTTCCTTTTCATATGTTGCCCACAGGAGGAATGACTCTGTTGATGCTGACAGGTCCTGCAGCCACAATATAATTCCTTAAAAATATATATTATTAAAACGTCTCTTGTTTAGTTTCTGAGGAATGAACAAATGGGTTTTCAGGCAAAAGTTTAAAATTTATCCCTCATATTTGCTATGGACCACACTCAGACTAGGATTACTCTAAGCAGATTGTGGAAGGTGTAATTGAATAGCATATTACAAGCTAAGGTCTGGCAATGTTTTTCAATTTAACTTGGGCAATACCCACTGTTTTTTCAGGCCAGCAGAGCAGTATCTCATCACCTTTCCTTGCACCCAGCACATATTCACAGGTGGATCAAATGGAGCTTACTTCCAGGAAAGAATTTAAATTTTCATCCTGGGCAGGAGCTGAAATGCCTCCACTGCTTTTCTGCCTTGCATAGCAAATTCTCTGTGTAAACCCATACTTAAATTCTGAGCATGGTGTTGGACTGATAATAGTTGGAAAGATCTTCATACAAAAGTGCAGTTTTAAGGTTGGTCATCCAATCACAAACATTGCAGATGGTGTGCTGGTAGCTGCATGTCATTTGGACAGATCCAAATTCCCTGTTGGCTCTCAGAAATATCCTTGTTCCCTGGCACAGCAAACTGCTTCTACAGCTTTGGGTGCTTAGGAGAGAAAATATGGCAGGGCAAGGGCAAACAGAGAAGCCACTCCAGGGTAGTCCAGTTATCCTAAACAGAGCCCTGCACACGTGTGCTTCTTCTTGCCAGTCCAGGAGAGGTTTTCTCACATTCTCATCAGGACTGGGCCCGTGTATGCAGTGTTGGCACAGAGGGGGTGACGTGCCAGAAATGCACAGTGTTGCTTAGTTCATGGTGGTGTGTTCATCTGCTCTTCACCACTGTAACCCTGGGGCTGTGACAAGTAGAAACTGCTGCAGTGCTGATGTTACAAGGTTTGCCTTCTTTTCTCTAAAAAAGAAAGATTAGTCTGTAATGTGTAGATCTGGAACCTCCTCTGAAATGCAGATCTTTCTTCCTAGGGAAGATGTGGGTTCTGTATCTCAGACCCCTTGGCTTTCTCATTCTAGTGAGAGTTTGTGAGCAGGGAAAGAAGAGGGTCTTATGAAAGACTCAAATCTGATCTGGAAGTGACTGAGACCTGTTAAACATAGATCCATTTTTAGACCTCTGCTCTATAAATACACTTCTTGCCACCAACACCTGCTCTACCAATAAAGTATCATCTGTGAGATGTCACTCACTGGCATTCAGTGTCACACAGAGAAACAGGCCAAGCATTTGCTGAGCTGAATGTGTTCTCTACAGGGAGGAATATAGCTACAGATCATATGATCTGGATAATATTTGACAGGATTATGCCTCCATACATGTTTGCTCAGCACCTTATGTACAGAAGTTCCCTCAGTCTGGAGCCACAGGACATTACTGTAACCTGAGTATTATTTATGTTGGCAACTAAGAGATAGATCATGGGTGAGGAAAGAGAAAAAGAAGCAATGCTAGTGAATGGATTTGGGTGTTGTGTCTTTAGCATCAAACTTCTTAATATTAATACAAGACTGCACTGACCTAAACACACTGGAGAGATTCTGTCTCAGAGGCTTTATTTTCCATAAAGGTCTTGATTTTAAGAGGCCATGCATATTTCAATATGTTTTGTGGCTCAGAATTGATCTTTACTGCATGACAGAGGCAGTTCCATGAGTGACAGAAGGACTTTTCCTCCAGGAGAAGGGAGAGGCAGCAGAATTGTGGTGCCCACGTCTAGGTCACACAACTGCATGGAACTGCTTACCCCTGTAACCCACTCACCTCTTTCCATTCCCAAGTGGAAAGAGAACTGATCTTGCGTCTTACAGTTTGGGATTGCCTGGGTGAGTTTGGTATTTCAGTCAGACTTGACCATTGCCTGTCCCACATCAACCGTGATATGCCAGGGGGAGGCAGCACCATGGCAGATCTTCAGGGTGAGGATCCCACCATGTGCCTGGAAATTCCCGTACAGAGATTTTGGGCTTGTGTTCTGTGGTCACTACAGGTGTTTACCAGCAGCAGTGAATCTGAACCCTGCAGGAAACTGAGGGGCACAAGCACATAGAGGAGGTGGTGTATCAGAAAACTTGGTTGCTGAAATCATCTCCTGGCCATGTCAACACCATTTACCCCACTCAGCCACTTGCTGGACATAGGGTACTGCTTTCCACTCCCACTCTCATAAAGTGCAATTGTGGTTCTTGCTGTTTTTTGAAACATCTCAGCTTAACTACTGAGCTGTGGGCACACAGCCTCCTTTCTCCTTCCTTTTGCTGTCTTCCATTTCCTTACCAAGCACCTGCAGTGGCTTTCAGCACACATTCATTGTCTACCTTTTGATTGCTGCATATATGTTCAAATTGTTATTTCCCAGCAGATGTATCACACGAAGGTACTGAATTCCCACCCTTCTCTTCCCTCCTCTCTCCCAGAGTTCTGATTCTAGTCTCACAAAGGCACCAGTTTTATTATAACAGAGCTCAGTATTTAAGCCTCATTCTCAGATTTGTCTGTCTTAAAAGAGAAGATATTATAAATATTGGTGATGGCAATGCAGCGACCATAGCCTCCAAATCTCTGTTGTTCAGATCAGATGTAGCCTTCCTGCTGTAATCAGTCCCCTCTCCCCCTCCTTCCCCTCCCTTCTCGCTCTTTTTGGATATGTGTTTGTCTCTGACTGTGATTCTGCAGTGGCAGAAAAGGGTCAATCTATCTGTAAAAGATGGACTCAGCCAAGCTTTTCTAGCTCTTTCCTGCTGATGGCAATTATCCGGAGGTTGGCAGTGATCCCAGAAACCTGCAGTTCCTGCAGTCCTGCTGCTGTGAGCCTGCTCCACAAAGCCAGCATCCTAAGAGGATCACTTGGTGTGATGCCCAGGAAATGACAAACAGAAAAGGTCACACGTACTCCAAAAAGATATACTGCTTGGCAAATTTAATTGACATTGTGCAGCTTTTGAAAATGTCCCTGCAGACATTGCAGCATTTAACAGATGCAAGCAAAGAACAGGAAAATAACAGGGCTTTAGAGAAAGGGCAGAAAAAATACATTCTGTCCCCCCCAAGAATTTTTCCATACCACAGTAATATCCTTTCACATGGTCTACTGGATCAGGATAATTTTTTGTTACCCCTGACCTGAGAAGTGAAATCTGCCATCCCATCCCTGAGCCTCCCTTCCTTCTCTCTCACACACACTGCTGCTTTTTAAATCATTGAGCTCTCATTTCACAGGGTAACTGTCTTTTTTTTTTCTTGCATGTTAGTCTTTTAACATATTTTACAAGGAACCAGCACCCTGTCAAGCCTAGAGCTCTGTGGTGTTTGGAGGGTCACCATTCTGTCCTGTGTTATCTAGCCAGAGGAGAAAAATACTGTCTGCATCAATAGACTTTTTCTTTAACAAAAAGTAACGGGAGATGTGTGGAAATTTAAGAAGATGTCTGATATCTAATTTGCAAAAAGTGGTAGGAAAGCAGGAGTGGCCAGAGTGAATTTAGGAGGAAGGCAGGTGGTCCTGGTTCAGACTCAGCTCTTCTTTAATTTCGTTGTTTATTTAACCCTCTTTTTTGCCAAGAACAAATCTAAAACCAATTGGATTTTGTGGTTTTTCTTTCAATGCTCACCAATTAGATGGAAAAGAGGGGGTTAAAAAAAAGAAGTAATATGACTAGTGACGATGAAGCAGATGTGACACAGCAGATCTGCATGATCGTTCCATTTACACCCATGCAATTTGGGACGAAAGGCGGCAGCTTCCCTGCATAGTAGTCACCAGATTCAGATGGCCAGGATAGTAAAGAAGTAAAGTTTGAGTCCATGGCAAGCTTTGTATCCTCACACATGAGTCCTAGCAATCATGTCAGCTGAACTGCTGTGGAGAGGTTAATGCTTCCAAACCTTTCATGAGATGCTTCCATATAAAGGGCCCAAACCGCTCACTTTCAGAGGTATTGTAAAGCACCTGGTGCATCAGTCTAAACACTTCAGGACTGTATAAAGCAAACAGAAATATCTCTGTGGGTTTTTCTCTGGTTACTACATTTAAGAAGAAGTAAATTCTGTATCTAAACTGTGGGTGTGTACATAAGTAGCATCTGTGGAAGCCTGTCACTTATTTGCCTGGATACAGCCAGACTTGTGCAATCTTAAAATTTTAACATAGAATCACTGGAATCAGTATTTTCTGCAGAGCAGTACAGGCAGAGATTTTACAGAGTACAACCACAGTACAGCAGCAGCCTGTAGAAAACATGGAAGGACCATGCAAATAAATTTTGCTTTGAAATGTTGCTTTTGAATAATTAAGCATACAGCTTGAAGTTACAAAATGGCCCCTGAACTGCACCTTACTCTACCAGGCGTAGAAGGTGGGGAAGCATGGTTTCACTTTCTTTGCAGCAGACAAAATAACCCCATCATTGTGGTGACTGTTGGGACCAGAGCCCAAGATTTCCAGTCCACCCCTGTGCTAAAGAACAGGTCACACAATAAAATAGAGGGGATTAGATAGCGACAGATCCATTTCAAGGCAACTTTCGGTGTATGTTTACTTCAAAAGAAGACCCCAGTGGGAAGAAAACATGACATTTGACTTAGCATGAAGGTGGCAAAATCCACATTCTGAAGTAAAGCTGAATCTTACAGTTTAAGGAAAGTCTAAAACACAGGTGTGGGGCAATTTTTTGAGGCTTTATTATCTCTTATCCTGAACAGGATTTGTTCATCCTTCATCTACCTGAATGCCACAGCAAGTAGTCAACACTCAGAGTTATAAACCTCATGTCAGTTCACAATCCACACAGAATGGGAGAAACATTAGCCCTTCCATTGAGACATCCTCTGGTACTAGTGCAACCCCAGAATAGTTTTCAGCTCTGACAAAGTCTCTTTTGGTTCAAAGCTTCTGACTGCCAAGAAGTGTCTGAATGCTATAGCATTATAGCAGGATTTTGGCTTCCTCATGGATTAGGCAATTCCAGTCTGAGAGCCACCTATCAGAAATAGTTAACTTTCCAGCAGGCATTGTTGCTGATAAAGGGTTTTTGCTCCTGACAAAAAAACCCCAGTGTATATTAAGTGACTCATAGCCATGTAATATTATTGCCTGGTTTCATAACACACTCTCCTGTTACACTGGGCTTCACAGAAGCAGCACAATAAAATTCAGAAGTTGGTCTCCTCTGTACTGCAGACTTCTGTTGACACAATTATATTGGTCAGGAGAGGCAAGAGGCAAGAACCAAGAAAAGCCTGATTGTAAAAAATGTCACAGAAACCAAGACTGAGCTTTTACCCATATCACTGCTTTTGCTTCAGGATATGGGGCAGAAGATGAAAGATATACTTTCCCTCTCCAAATTACTTAAACCTTTTAGTTCTGTCTTTTCAGGGAACAAAAATCTGTGAGGCATCTTGAGATTTGAAACACAAAATGTTTTATGAGTTAAAGCCTGATTTAGGTCTTCTCTCTCAAAACCCCAAAAGCTCCAATCATTCAGACCACAGGAAACTTGCCAGCTGTGGAAATATTAAGGATTTTACTGCATGCAAGCGAGCTGTTCTAACTCCATCTGCTAAAATGGTAAATTTTTGCATAGGCTTGTTTTGACTGATACCCAATCCTGAGTACTTTGTAAGGCAGTTACACATGCAAGCCTGATAAAGACTATACAGCTCCTGCCAGCTCTGCAAGGTGACCAGTTCATTAGAGGAAGGTACTGAGTGGGTCTTCCTGATCTGCAGAGAGAAGAATTTGTAAACTTTTGCCTTGTTTTGTCAACAAAAGGTTATTAAAACCAAGAAGATGCATAAGCTTTTCTGGTCATCTATGGAAAATAGGTGAAATGGCCAAAGGGAGGGCATGTACATTCCAATGAAATTATTTTGATTTATTGACTACTAATATTCTGCAATTCAATGTTGGATTGATTTTATAAATCTTGTCATTAGACTTTCCTGTTTTCTTATAGCTACTCAGTGTTTGGAAATCTTAGTAGATTAAAACTTCAGGAAATAGAAAATTTCTCTTTGAAGACACTCCTTCTCATGGAACATTTAGAACTAGAATAACAAAAAAAAATTCTAGGAGTAAACCCCTGTGGTGTGTCAGTGTGAAATATCATCAGTGGGAACTCAAAGATTGTGTAGTCTCAGGAGAAACAAGAGAACACAATTTAATTAAAGCTTTCTATTTTAATTGCAAAATAGTATTATTTTTTTAGTTCAATCTTTGGTAGGAAAAACCCCCATGAACTGGATTATGGCCAACTGTGATGGATATTTCTTGCTATTACACAACAGTTTAGGAGGAAATAGTGGAATCTTGCAGTAATTTCATGGAAGGGACCTCTGGAGGTCACCTAACCCAGCCCTGCACTCAGAACAGGACGTACTGTTCTATTCTATTTCCAGCCAAAACTGTGGAGAAACCAGGCCAGGAAGGAGGTCCTGATCAGTCAGGGGAGCAGCTCTGGTGCCCACCCAATTGTCAGTGAAGCACTCCGGTGCCATGCACAGAAGTGTTTTCCAAACTGGGGGAACCTCAGGGGAGCACAGGGAGTTGCCAGGAGCCTGCAGCTCATGAGACAGTAAAGACCAAGTTCCTGTCCCCTATAAAAGAAGCCCTTAGGGAACACTGGGGAGTACTGTCAGCTGTGCAGGACAAACAAGACACTGTGTGCAGACAGGGCAAACCCACACAAAATCCTAAAGATACAGGGACAGGCTGTCCCCACATGCCAAAAGATGATCCTGCAAGGAAAAAATCTTCCTTGCTGAACAGAGAGCTTTGACTGGAAATTAGTGAAAAAAATAGGCAGTTAATGAACTTAGGAAGAAGGGGACAACAATTCAGGAGAACTACAAAAATGTGAAGTTGTACAGGAAGAAAATTACAATGACCAAAGCCCAATTAGAATTTAATCTGGCCAGTCATAAAGGATAACAATTTTTTTTTTTTTTTTTTGCAAATACATCAGCAGCAGAAGGAGGGCAAAGGAGAATCTCTATCCTTTATTGGACGGCTTGGATAGGCCAAGAACACCCTGACTTGTATCAGCCATAGTGTGTCCAGCTGGCCCAGGACAGGGCCTGTGTCCCCTGGGCTGGCACTGCTGAGGCACCTCCAGTGCTGGGGACAGCTCTGGGCCCCTCAGGACAAGAGAGACACTGAGGGGCTGGAGCCTCAGGGAAGGGAAGGGAGCTGGGGAAGGGGCTGGAGCCCCAGGAGTGGCTGAGAGATCTGGGAAAGGGGCTCAGGCTGGAGAAAAGGAGGCTCAGGGGGAACCTTGTGGCTCTGCACAGCTCCCTGACAGGAGGGGGCAGCCAGGGGTGTCAGGCTCTTCTCCCAGGGAATAAGGGATAGGATAAAGCCTCAAGCTGCCCCAGGCAAAGTTTGGATTAGATGTTAGGGAATATTTCTTCATTTGAAGGGTTGTCCAGGCCTGGCATAGCTCCCCAGGGCAGTGATGGAGTCCCCATCCCTGGAGGGATTTGAAAGCCATGGGGATGTGGCATCTGGGGACCTGGGTCAGTGGTGGCCTTGACAGTGCTGGGGGAAAGGTTGGGCTCCATGTTTTTAGAGAGTTTTTCTGACATAAGTGATTCTGTGATTCTATGATATGACTTTAAGGCAGCCTTCCTGTATATGACTTTTATTCTTCCAGTGTTTTGTACAGAATCTGAACACCTTCCATGGAGGACCAGCAACATAATTTTCATCTTTTTGAGATGAAAGTATTTTTCCCCATTTATATGTATATATTTTATTAGAAAGATGTGATCATCATCTTCTCTTTTTGCTGGCCGCAGACACAAGTCCAGGTGCCAGCATTATGCTGCTAGTGATCACAGCTCCACATTGCAGCCTTAAGAGAGAAAAAAAACCCCTCAATCTTCCCATTCTTTTTAATGTATATCTTGCTGCCCTTGATCTGGAAATGCTTTGACCTCAGTTCTCACAGCTCCATTACTTAAAGTATCATTGTAAGCTCATTAAAGATGAGAAAGGACAGGACTTTGGTTTTATGTTTTGCCTCAAAGATTTGGACATTCCAGTCTGCACAGAGCTTTGTAAAATAATTCTGGGACTTCTCTCAGGTTTGATTTATGACAACATGTGTCAGATGTCATTGCACCATCACTCTATGCATTCATTACCATGTTTCTCTCTGCAATGCTCTGCACCAAATCTCCAACAGAGATCAGCAGAGTGACCTGAGCTTGTTTTTCCAGTGAACAACAGGATTAGAGGTCCCCATTCCATCATGTTTTGCAGACTAGTGACCTCCCTAAAACTGAGGGGTATGGTCAGAGAGTAGAAAGCTGCATGAAAAAATGCTGGGAATACCCTTGCACAAGTCTACCCCAATAAACTGAATCAAAGTGCCTGCTGAGAGGGCTTGAAGCAGCCCTGCCCTGTGGATATGTTCTTTGCATGTAAATCTAACATACCCATAGCAACTCTGGGTCGCATTTTATGGTACACCATTTTCACTGAGTACTGGATCTAAGATCTTTGAAGAATGCTATATTATGCAGTAATAGGCAACTTGCAGGACTCCCAAACTGATTTTATGCAAAATCCGTGTTCACCACCTTTTGTGGTGAACCCATAGTTACCAGGAAGAAGTTTTTGATCAGTGCCAACACTCCCTTTTCTGATGAAAAGCAGAGAAGATATAATTGTGGAAATACCCTACTGCTTCAGATCAACATTGCTGTAATAACCAAACTCATAAAAACTTAACTCTTACTCTGGTGGTTTAAATTTGTAATCAAAACACAATATTGGTGGGTTTGTTTTCTTTTTTTTTTTTTTTCTTTTTTCTACTTAGCTTTGAGATTTGATCTCTCCTCAGCTTTAGATTTCTTTACAGTCATAAATCGAAATAACTGATAGGCTGTCGTGGCAGCTGGTTCATCACTGAGCAGTGACTGACGCTCAAACACAGAATTTAATTAACATTGGACAGTATTTGTAGGATTATTTTTTTTTGTGGGACCTAAAAATAATGCAGTTTTTCATCTGAAACATTTCATTCTCCTGAGAAATTTGTTTTTTGAAGCTAAAGGCCTGAATTTGAGCTCTAAATAGCTGAGTCCTAAATTGAATTTTGTATCTTGGATAAATTTCATGTAGTTTAATCCCAGGTAAGCATCATAAATGTCACAAATTTATAGAGTAGTTCAGGTTGGAATGGAGCCTCTGAAGGTCACCTGTCCAATCTCTTGATCAGAGCTTCAAAGTTAGATCCAGCATATCAGGGTCTGGTTTAGCCAAGCCCTGAAAATCTCTGAGGAAGAGCTCCACAACTGCTTTTGTGTATGACCATGCTCAGAGTGAAAAAGTTTTTCTCATATCCAGTGGATATTTCCTTTACTGCATCTGGTGTCCTCTGAATGTCTCATACCAAAAATTCTCTTTGGTAGTCAAAGACTATGACTAGATCCCACTTTAGTCTTTGGGCCTGTCCTGGGCTGCAGTGTGGGATGTACACAAAGTATTTATTCTATCACCATCTTCATGAACTGTTGAAACCAGGTGGGGCAGTGTTCTTCCCAGGCCCCCTTCCTTTGAGCTGTCTTCTGCTAATGGACCATCAATGCCTGGCCCATGACTCACAGGTAACTCCCTCCAGGAGTTATCTCTGTTTAATGGGCCATCAAGGACCCACTTCACACTCATCATCCCATTATGAGATGCGCCGCCCAGGGGGAGGAGCCAAGCATTCTCACCTGGATATAATCTGAGATTTAGGACAGTACAAGCAGTCCTTACCTACTGAATTCCCAGAGGACCAGAGCTACCAGACCTTTCTACAGGATCACTGCTTCAGGAAGACCACCTCATCTGGACTGCTTCCACCATCCTGCTCAGGTTGTATTCTGACTCTGTCAGNTTTGCTTTCAAACCATGACAGGACCGGCTTCACATTTATGTTTGTATGGGGGAGAAAGTTTGGTTTCTGAGGTATGCCACTTCATTTTGGTTTTGGGTTTGGTTTTGTGTCATTCCATCCACTCTCAGTTTTAAAATGGCTTTGGGCATTATGTTAAAATGCCCAACCTAAATTTCTTCTTTTGAACCACCTGAATTCTTTGTTATTGCATGCAAAGTGAAACAGGAAAGTCTGGGACCACTGTACAAGCAAAGTGTACACCTTTAGAGGTATGACCCAGTCTGGATAAATGACACAGGAATTGGGTGTCAATGATCTTTGAAGGTCCCTTCAAACTCTGGCTTTTCTATGAAAAGCAAAATTTTGTTTCTTGCAAAAAAAAAAAAAATTCCCCCAAATCCACACCTCTCACATCCTGCTGGTCAGATGGGTAGAGACATGTAGTCCATCCTGTGAAATCTTTCAATATTAAAGAGGTTCAGCATCTAGTTCTAGTACACACATGAAGATGAAAACCAAGAATAGACCATGAACTATGTACATTTATGCAAGAAAACCCCAACAACCCTAGAAACATAAAGTCTTGGATGAATTGAAAAGGAAAAATTCAAAACTGAGAAAAGACTGGCATTTTGGCATCAGACTGTGCAACTCCTCACCACAAGATGGCATTGGGCCAAGAAATTAGTGAGGTCTGCTCAAGCAACAGGATATCCAGAATGATCAAGGGATGCAAGACTTCATGTTACAGGGTTAAGACCAATCTATAACTGTTATGATTTAGGATGAAATTCTCACTGAGAACAAATTACCCAACATCCGCCTTCTACAGACTTAGTTCACATTCCTTAGAGGCATCTGACACAGATTGTTGCTGGAGACTGCATGCTCACTAGCTAGTCCATGTGTCTGATTGAGTCTGGCACTTCTTACTTTGCTATGACCTTTTTTTTTTTTTTTTTTTTTTTTTACTTTAGTAGCTAATTCAAGATAGGTAATCAGAATAATTTATTACTTCAAGTTTAAANGAAAAACAATTAGCTGTTCCCCTTTCCCCAGGGCACCTGATTTTATGCAGAGAATGGTGAAGATGAACAGAAGCAGAACCACCTTGCACCATGATGTCTCTGGAGCTAGAATTCTCCAGGAGCCCAGGCCATTGCCATTTTTTTCCTCTGTTTCAGTCATTCTGGTAGCTGTGCAGCCATACATTCCAAAACAATGCATTTACCACCATTCTCTGTGCACACCCACGCAGTCTATCCCCATTCTCTTGCCTAATTTCTTTGATTTCCCTAACTGCAACGGAAGCCCAGCTCAAAGGGTTCAGACCTCATGGAATTCTGCCATCT
>VWZU01005174.1:57772-76713 GCA_013397095.1 Sterrhoptilus dennistouni | reverse complement strand
TTATATTTATATTTATATTTTTAGTTTGAAGAAAAAATCAGGACTCAAGAGCTAATACTTGTACATAGTAACATCCTACCAGATACCTCTGGTCTCACTGAAATAGCCAGGTGTCTGTGGGAGGGTTTTACTGTGTTTATCTGAGTTAGTGCAGCAGAGAAATGCCTTGGAGAAGTCCTGTGGGGCAGCTGGGGAAAGAAAACACCTTCACATTTACTTAAAATTTATGTTTTCTCATTGTACAACTTGCTTTTGTGGGAGATAGTCTGAGCTGGTAATCAATCCCCTTGTTTCTCAGGCACACAGAATGGAGAGGTCTGTCAGGCCACAAAAGCAAGACAAGGCTGGTGGCCACAGGCATGGTTTCCTGCTGCAGGGTTCACTGCAGGGGGCTGCAGAGTACCCCTGGAAGTGAGAATTGTTCCTCAGAGAGCCCAGTGGGTCACCTGGCAGCATTGGGGGTGTTTGTGGGACAGTGCTGGTGCTGCCACTGCTCTGCCTTGGAAGGCAAGTGAGGAGCTGGTGGGTCTCTCTTGCACTGGGCATTACTTACTGCAGCACCACACTTGTTACTGTGCAGACTTGTCCAGTAAAACAGTAGCTGGGGATGGAAGGAAGGAAGTCAATGAATCACCAGGAGTCTGTGCACAGCCCTTCCTGCATTCTTTTGAGAGATTTCATTAAGCCTTTTAGTAATGATAGAACTGAAAACACATGAGATAAGACCCTGTTAATTACTGTGGGGCTATGCTTTAAGCAAATCATAGGTGGGATATTTTCATGATTGTAATAATGTTTGCTCTTGTAGCTTCCTTTGCTGCCATATTGAACCACTCTTCAATCACAACCAAATCAGATATATTAGAAAAGAGCAAATCCAATTCTTACTTGGTTACTGCAGCTATCTACCCCAAAATGGTTCTTATCAGTTTACTGACTTTATTTTACCAGCAAGAATGGTGAAAATAAAGCTAGGATTTGGCCATTCCTGAATTAATGATATGAGTCTTGCACATATGGCAATGCTCCAAGTGGAAGCCATTGAAAACTGGTCTGCAATGTTTCTTAACGTTATACTTCAGCACAAGTAAAATCCTTGAAGCAACTGTGCCTGGGTGAGCTCTTGAAAGTACAGCTTCAACAGGGCACTGCAACTGTTCACTTAATGTTATCTCCCACTGTCAGAGAGTCATAGAATGGTTTGGGTTAGAAGATCTCAAAGATCATCCACCTCTAACACCCCATCCCCATGGGCAGGGACACCTTCCACTAGACCAGGTTGCTGAAAACTTCATCCAGTCTGGCCTTAAACCCCTCCCAGGAATAGGTAATCCACAACTTTTTTGGGCAACCTGTTCCAGTGTCTCACCACCCTCACAGTAAAGAATGTTTTCCTAATGTAAAATTTAAACCTACCCTCTTTCACTTTAAAGCCATCCCACCTTGTCTTGTCCATCCTTATTTAGTTATTCACCCTGCTTTCTGCCCTTTTTCAGAGGGTAAGCAGTTCTAGAAGAGAAACCCAAAGTCATTCTACAAAGCTGGAGATCCTGTAACAGGATTTCCTGCAGAAATGTTTTCTCTTTTTATCTGGGGAATATTTAAAGGTTTTACCTCATCAAATTCACATGGCTTGCCTTTCTGGTCTTTGTTTTATCAGGCCTCTCAGTAAAAATATTTGCCACCTTGCTCTATACACTAATTAGGATGCTACAGTTTTAAGAAAGCTTCTTCTTCATGCTATTTTTAGTGCTTCTTTGGATTAATTCCCTGCTTGTATATGACCAGACAACACTATAATCTTACAGTCTGGGTTGCAGTCCTACAGAAGATGACTTCCGTGAATTCATCTTACACTAAATTCAATTAAGGAATTCAGAAAGATGTGTAAAATTATTCAAATGTACTCGCTAAAAAAATTGCAGACAGAAAATGTGTAGTATGTGCACTCTGAGGACGTCACAGACAAAAGCTGCCCTGGTCTGTAAGGAATAAATTAAGACAAATCAGTGTAAGGTGTTCTGAGGATGACCAAAAGAGTATAAAAGGGCTGTACTAATTAAAATAAAAATCAGTCTCTAAAAGGGGGTTAGTAAAATGGTTACAGTTTTGTGTATAGGTGAGGCATGACAAAATAAGAGCATAATTACATTTTTATTTGAAAAAAGGACTTTCTAGGAACAGAACAACACATTTGGTTTTGATTTGTGATTCGGGTTTGGCTTTGGCTTCTGCTTAAGTTTAACCTTAGTTTTGATTTCAAGCATACTCTGGAGTTATGCTTTTTGTGTTCTGAAGGGTCTTGACAAGGAATACAGAACATCTTTAAAAGTAGCCAATCAAAATAGCTTATTTTTGTGGGTTTTTTTTCTTCCAATTCCTTGTAGAGCATCCTGTTACCAGTTGCATAGCAGAGGCAAATTAATTTCCCCAGCAGAAAAAGGCAGGTCATTTCAGCTGCTGGAGTGTAGGAGGTCCCTGGGACCTCAGGTTGTCCCTTGTCTTGCCCAAGGTGAGAATGGGCTGAAAGCTACGTGAGAGCCTGTGTAGCCCTGCTGGAGGCCTGGCAGACAGATAAGCCATGAGTGCCTTTTGCACAGATAAAGAGAGGAAAGGAAGGAAGCAACTGAGGCAAATGCAGCAAGACCTGAGACCACAAGAAGCCAGAAAGAGGAAAAGAAGCAAGGCTGCGGCACCAGAGTTTTGCTGGTGCTCAGTGTTCCTCCATGGGTCCTGCCATCATTCTGCTCATCCACCGACAGAATATTATGACAGTGGTGACAGTTGGGGTTGTATCTAAGATGGAAGTAGAAAATTAGAGCCCTTCTGGTTTTGTGCCTGACCTGAGAGTAAAACTCTAATAGTAACTGAAAATCCTGATGCTCTTATTTTAGAAGCCGGAATTAGGTTCCTAAACCTGACATTTAGGTGCCTAAATGAGCTACTTTCCCAGAACCTGCTGGGCAATTACCAGTAGCAAAGATCAAGCTACTAATCCTGGTGGCTAAGAAGGATTTAGGAGCCTAACATTAGACACTCATTTTTGGAGCATGCTGACACTGAGTTTTAGCTCATTCCTGATTTATGTATTTTTATTTCTGTGAAGATTTTTTTCCAAATACAAGAAATTCCTCTTAATGTCTTGTGTTACTAGATAGTGTTGGCAATACATTTGCCCAAACCTATCCCAAAGACCATCACTGAATATTACAGGAGTTCAGATTTACTGACTGAAGTGTGCTAGCAGTTCTTCCTGCATTACAGATCAAGGAAATGCATTTGGCAAAAAGTGAAAACTGTGTTAAACTGAATGTTAGCAGTTAAGTAGCTCCAGCTTTTCCACATCTGATATAATTTTCCATAGTAACTTAAGCAGGAATATCAGCCAGCTGCAGAAGTGTGGGCTCTATCTTCAATTTTTCTCTCCTGGCCAATTATTTATCATATTTTCATGATCTCCAAGGAGATAATCTGGCTTGCTTAGTTGGAGACCTTAGTTGTGTTGCTCTGCCAGGCCGTCATATGGCCAGAACCCACTCCAGTTGAGTATGAAATGTATTGCCTGTTGTATAAACATGGAAAAATATTTTTTTCCAGGTACAAAGGGGAGAAGAATGTATACAGATGCAACGGAGGGGGGGAAAGCCAACAGAAGTAACATTTGTTACAGGGGAAATGGAAAGCATGTCAAAACTGTTGAAAACATTTTGTGAAACAAAATGTTAGAAGTCTTGCAAAAGTCAAAGCAAGTAAAAAGAGGCGCTCAGCCAAGCTTTTAGCTCCATGTTGTTATGGGAGATATAGAAACCAGGAGAACTGGCCACCTTAAAGTGCTTTCTTTATTACCATGACAAGTCTGTATGGAAGGGGGTATATTTGGTAACTGCAGGTCACATTAGCGAGGTCATGTGTGGTGATGAGAGAGAGCTGATTCCTGCACAAGGAGCAGCTGAGTTGCAGAAGGGCCATATCAGGTGCTTTATTGATGTATAGATCACATCTGCCTCACCTTTCAAAGTGTGTATGATGTATGCTTCTTGTTCCATGCCCTGATACTTAGAGTTGCATATGCTTGCTTGTTTTCACGCCCAGTGAATGTCACAGGCTAATGGTTCATCGAGTTCACAACTAACTCAGCCCTAGGTCTGTTGTGATAGAAAATTCCTGTTGTTATAGAAAATTCCTGTTGTTGTTGGTATTGTTTCTAACTTGTAGGTTCCATTCTGTCACATAAACTGGGCTAATGCCCAATGGAAATAAAGATTATCCCTATTCCACATAGTCCCCACCCTGAGTGAGGCCAACATAGTAATGTGTGTGGGAAAGCAATATGAGACTGGAGTGGGATTCCAGAGACTTGCAGAAAATAGAAATACAGGACTGCTATTTGCATGCCCCTGTTCCTTCTCCAAGGTCTGTTTCTGAACACTTGAACGTATAACTTTCATTATTAAGATGTGCAGCTGAATTTAATAGGAATAATGATTATGCACTCAAATTATGGATTTGTTAACCTGTCATTAAAGTAAATATTGAATAGATAAGATCAGAATTTTCCAAAGTAGTCCAACCTATTGCTGCTCACTGAAATTGTTGAAAGGTTGGTTCTAGGTTTTTTTCATTGACTTCATTGGGAGTACAGTTAGACTGGTCTTGAAGGATCTGATGAATCTTACCAGTAACTTTATCTAGAGAGCAGATCTGGCCTGGCTTGAGCACAGATCTAGTCTGGCTGGACACTGGGAAACATTATTTTCAGTTAAATTCCTCAGCAAATAGTGCTATTTACTCCCCAAAACATGCATTGAAAACATGTATATCACCATCTGTGAAGATGATCAAATATTTAAACAATTCTTTATCTAACAGCTCTTTCAACAAAATTTTGAAAAACTCACTAAATTTTAAGTTTGGTAAATAGTATTCCATCAGCTCTACTGTTTGAAAGATTTGTGAAAAAAATCCATTTTAGAAGAGGGAATAAAATAAAAATACGCCCTGTAAGAAGCATATTTCTAATGCAGTTGCAAGAGTTGTCAGCAACCGGCAAACTAGCCTGGATGAAGACACCTCCCAGACACTGTTGTTCTTGAAGAATTTTGTGACTCTTCCTGTTGTTTTGCAGTGGTAGCTCAGTGACTCACCCCAGGGCCTTCCAGTCAAACAACAGGATCCCAGGGAAATGAAAGTACTTCTAAAACCAATTGCTACCAAGAGACTGAAGTGCAGCAGCTCTCCTTTCCCCTTCCTCCTCAAAAAAAAACCAAAACAAAACAACACCACAATCCCAAACAAAAGGATGGTATGATTTCTATGAAGATGTACTCAATCAAAGTAGGGAAACCACAGAGGGGGGCTGGCTGTGGCTGCACTGAAGTTTTGCTCCTCTTGCTTCTTGCTCCTTGGTTTTCTGCTGGAGCAACACTAATGTCTAGCTATTACTTCTATAACACATGTAGTTTCCAATGCTTTTTTTGTTTTCAGGTACTGAGCTGATCCAGTCCTAGTTGCAAGCTGATCCAAGTGTTAAAAATGGGCGGAGATAATATTTTTCTCCTTAAAATGCCTTTATTAATCAGCTCTTACAGTGGTTGCTCAAGGAGTTTTGGCAGCCCGATGCGCCATGGAGGAGGAGGGTCCTTTCAGCCCTGTAGCAGGAAGTTCAGCAGGGCTGGAGAACTCTTCCCTCGTCGGGAGTATTCGCGGAGTTCTGAGTTCCCTTTGTTTCCCTCGGGGTCTCACTTCTGGCTTGGTACTTTTAAGTCACAGCGAGTCACAAAAACTGGAAAAATCAGTTCCCCTGATACTCTAGGGTTTACACGGCCTAGTATTGGTTTTTGTGTGTTTTAATTCTACTTAGGTTTATTTTTATAAGGCATTTTTGGTGTTAAAAGAGTCCCAAGATGCACTTGGGATTTCTANTTCTTTTTGGAGCGGGGCGGCGGTCTGAGCGCGCCACGTGGTGATTTTGCGGGCTTTGGGGTTTTCCGCGCCGGGCTCAGGCCGAGGACGGGGCCAGCTGGCCCGTCGGTCTGCGGCGGCAGCTGGCTGCTCGGCGGCAGGGGTGGGGAGCCGCGGTGCCGGGCTTCTTTGAAGGGAACGGGCTCGCCTGCTCTCGAGGTCTGTTTTTAAGGTGGTCCGGGGTCTGGGGGGTGCCACGGAGGTGGCTTTTTACTGTTACATTACAAGATAAACATTCAAGATATTAATACACTTATTACGTAACGATCAGGGGTTTTAATTCTCCAAATTTCATTCTTTTCACAAGTATCAGGTTAAACAGTGATTTCCAGCAGCTATAAGCTAGGTTGAAACAGTCTGTTTTCATAAAGTTCTGCTGTGCAGTGAGGATAACAGAAAATGGTTGTAACCAATTAAATGAAATAAAAATCTTAGATTTCCTCAAGAAGTACTGAACAAGTGCCAATACTTTACAGTTCTCCTAATGCAGATGAAGGTACTCTGCAAAAGTGAACTTTCTGTCAGTACAGTAATACTCCTGCAGAGGAGGAGTTTTCTGCAGTCAGTATATCCACTTTGGGAAATGTGACAATACAGGATGTCATGTCACACGTCTAGGCTGTTTCTACCCATCTTTTGCTAATACATGGATTTGACAGGCCATGTTGAGAAATTGACACCTAGGACAGCCAAAGGTAGTCTTTGCACTTCGTCTTTTTACTCTGATGGACCAACCCCCAGGATCCCCAGCTACAGCCTGGACATGCAGGCTGAAAATGGCTGTGCATATCTATGGGTGATGACAGAAGTTAGGTAAGTAGTGGATTAATAAATTGATACATGATACATTTTCCAAACTGAAATTCTACCTCAAGACTCTCAGAATTGCAAGGGCTCCATAAAAGTACAAGTCAGATTTCTGCTGCAAACCATGATGCTTTATCTCAGATAGACACTTAACCTGTTTTTATGTGCTCCCAGTGATTGCAATTCTCCATCTTCAGCCAAACTATTCAGACAGTAGAAAGTCATGTGAAAACAATATGCTGTCATTTTATTGAGTGCTTACTTCCTTCATTAATGTGATGAGGGTACTCAGCCTGAGCGGTTGGTTATGTGAATAGTACTGTGGCAGCCTTGACATTGTTCCTCCTTTCTTTGCCATCCCTCAAGCAATAAAAATAACTGGTCTGTAGAAGCAATTGTTGTCCACCTGCTACTCCCAGCACTGAACAAAAATGAGAGCTTACATATTAACTTTAGTGTCTAAAGTGCTGAACTTCTAAGTGTAGCTTCTGTTGATCTATCTGAATTCACTGGGGTTTTGCAGTCTACATGAGCCATGGAAATTAACAGTCTCCTAATCTCATCCAGCTGTAAAGAAAAATAAATTATCTTAACCTACTGGAGCGTAACACGTAGGTTGTATGTGGTCCTTTGATTTATGGAGAGATGAAGGAGAGAAGCAATTTCAAAGTGTTCTTTGCCTAGCCATCTTCCTATGGTACTACAAACTAATTTGTAGAGGCCTTGGCTATAAATCAGCACTTCTTAATGTTAAATTGAGATAGGGTGTTGTTGCTGCAAAGACCCATGGTGTTAAAGTCCGTGAGCATAGTTTCAGAACTCCAAATATCTGATAGTGTCTACTATAAAGTTAATTTTAAAAGATGATTGGCATAATATGTAGTGGTTTATTAAGAGCTTTTTGTTACTACAGGCAGTTTTCATTGTTCCTGGACAGCCTGAAGTGCAGTATGTGGAAGCACAGAATGCTGGTAGTTCATTTTTTTCTGTTGTTTGGTGTGGGGCTTTTTCCCTTAAAAAAGTTGTAGTCTTATCCTAGTTGTCTGGAAGAAAAGTTTAGACTAATGTAATGTTGTTAGATGAGTGTAGGTGAATGTCAGTCGGTGCATTCCTGATGACAAACTGCCCAGCAATATAAGAGATTGCCAAAAGCATGGATATGTGAAATATTTTTGTGTGTTTTCCAGCTATTTATGGATAATCTAAAATACCTGCTTCTAGCAGGTGCCCAAGATGCTTTTATTTTCAGTTGGCTACTTACTGCCTAACTCTTACATGCTGTGGAAAGCATTTATTCCCATCTGGATTGCTGAATAAATTGGAAACTAGAAATGCAGAGAACAGGAAAATGTTTGATATCTGTGAAGGGCCAGATATGCAGTCTTCTAGGAAGCTGGAGTGCTGGGGGTATATTTTGGCACAGGGATTTTACCTACTTTACTTGGCAATGTTGTTTCCTTATCAGACCAGACATGCATTGTATTTTGCATGTGTCAAAAAGTGCTTGCCAGCAGGACTCATTCTGATAGCGACAACAGGAAGTCTGAAATACACCAAAGGAATGAAGGCTTGGGAAGCCAGACACAGAGGTGCAGCAGTAATAGCTGTTCTGGATAAGGTTAAGCCACAAAGAGTTCAAGCCTATCAATGCTGGAAGTTGGATTACAGGAGATTGTAGGTAGCTGCAAACAAACCAAAAAAAAAAGCACAAGGAAAAATGCCAAGCAGAGAAGAGCTGTCTTAAGTTTGAGAGGCTCTGTTCAAAAAAAAGTCTGATAGATATTGTTTTGGAGCATAACTAAGTTTCAGATTCATGATATGTGAATTTTGGCTTTTTGCTGTAAGCTCCAGAAGAAGCAGTTCATTATGAAACATCTCTTTAGAGATGCAGGAAATGAGCGTGCTGGCCCGGCTGTTCCTGTGTACTCTCTATCTGCCCAACATTAAGTTCTATGCAGCTGCCAAATCTCCTGTAGCTCTCTTTTTCCAGCCCCATGACCCATGGCTCAGAAGCTCCCAGGGTCTTCTAAGTAGCCCACGCCCTTCAAATCTCACATTTATGAACAGAAACAACACTAAGCAATGAGGAATCTGGACACATTCTTATCAGTGACTCCTTTAATGAGTGGATGAAAATTGAGGTTTATAATACATGCTGGGATACTAACATAGTAATAGTGTTGGCTGCTTAAAAAGCTATAAATGCTTGTATTTAAGTACAATAGGCTCTTTATAATCAGATATTTTATAATGTTCTAAGATGTTTCAGATGCTAGTGGCCTAAAACAAAGCTGACACTGTTAGAAACTATAGCTTGGACAGACCAACACACAGAGTATTCCCTCATAAGACTGACGAGAAATCTGATACATTTTTCCATTGCTTGTGCAGAGGAAACCAAATGGAAAAGAGAAACCACAGAAACTCAGCTCAGAAGCTTAATGTCTAACAACATCTTGCACAGTAAAAATGACAAGTACAACTGGAACAGAAAACACATCTTGCTTTTCAGTTCTGGGGTGCACTGCAGTCTCATACTACTGCCTAAGAATGAGCTTATTGCAGTTTACCACAATAAAGATGAGATATATCTCTGGATAGATAGCAGTTGGATTTATCCATTCTTTTGGAAAATTAAAACATGGTTCAAACACATATTTGTGTTTCGTTTCTTCTGAGACAGCCGACCGTATAATGATTCCATGCACTTTGTAGAACATGAGAAACTGAGACTGACTCACTGTTTCCCATTTCATTAGCTCAGGACAGGATGCAGATCCTATAAACACATTCCGTGTGAGTCTTTACATGGCATGAAGTTCCTTGCTCTAAGTTTGCAAACCCTCTGTTTTTTATATCCCTAGAACAACAGATTTCTCTCTCTCTTTCTCCCAGCTCCTCTGACTGCCCATATCTAAGCATGAGATATGACTTAGGACTGCAGTATTTTTCCCTTCATAACTTTCTTCTTTTGGCTACTGTAGTTCTGTTTAAGCTTCTCTCTGATGAACAAAATCAAAATATCTACCCATCAGTAGCTCACCAATAGCGAAAAAGTGGACCTAGGATGCTGCCCTTGGAAGGACCTTGGCTGTTAAGCTGCACATTGTAACTCAATTTCTAGAAATATGGGCCCAATTTATACCTATTGCAAGTGAATAAACATTGAGCCAGATCTTTCAAGCATGTTTTGAGTCCCTGTGGTGTATCAGTAGGGTTCCAGGTGTGTAAGAGTGGGAAAGACATGCTCTGTGATGGCAGATATCATTACAGAGTCTATTGGTAGAGCAAATAAAGAATTCTCTGTTGTCAGAGAGGCAGTAATTCTGTTGGCCTTGAAGAAATCTTTTGTAAAAAAAGCCCCACCGACTAAATGTGTTTTGGTCCTTAGTTGCCTGCATAAAGGCACGTAGAGATTTAGTAGAATTTTTCACATTAGCAGCTGTCTCTATATCAAGTCAATGAGACTGAAGCAGTTCCATCCTACAAAGAAAAGGTGGCTATCTTGGGTTTTTAGGCACTTAAATGCATTTATGAGCCTGATCTTTCATATTTCTTTCATATTTTTAATACTATTTTGTGCAGAAGAATTTGGATACTGACATTTCTAGTCCATGAAGTATTCCAATGTTTCCATTTAAAAAAAAAATCATAATGAACTATCTACATTTTAGTATGTCCCTCAGCATGAATTTTTAAAGAAACTTCTACGCATAGCCATTAAAATATTTTGGTTTTCTACTGCTAAATTCAAGTTCTTTAAAGCTCCACTTTATACAAAAATTTTAATAAATGTAATAGGCTAAAACCCAAGTACTTTTAAAAACAATTTTTAAAAGGACAGAAAGCATAACTAAACAAAATATTCCTGCACTGTTACAACTGCATTTTTCAATGGAAATTTACCTGGTTTATGGAAGTAAGTATAATGAAATATACTGATAAGTCATAGGTACTTTCTGGTGCAATAGTGCTTTAGGTGTGTTTGCTAAGATATAGATGCAGCAAAACAATTGACTTTGAGGGTAATTTGCTCTTTTTTTTATCATTCTGCTGTAAGAGTTAAAATAACCATCAAGGGAAGGGTTAGCAAGCAACACTGGGAAAGGCTGAAAAATTTAGTCAGTGTGTTTGCTTCTTCACTTTAGTAAAACACCAAAGATTCTGTGTTGTTTGTACCCTTTCACTTTTGTAAAGACTTTGACAAATTGACTCTTCACACCCACACTGGAAATTGTCAGCAGCCCACAGCAAGGTAGCACTTTGCTGTCCACATTATTACCTGTTTTATGCAGTGGTGCTTCAAGGATATTGAACAATATGTAAAATTTTTACATTCTCTAAATCTGAAGGGGATTATTTGAACCTCATAGGAAAACTGTGCATGAAAAGGTAATGTTATGCTCCAAGCAATGTGAACTAAGAAAGAATATATAAATACAGCCGGAGACCAATAAAGCTGAAACTGCAAATCCACTGTGGTTGTAAATGATTTCCCTTTAATAATGAAATACTACACTGGCAAAAATGAAAATATAACTCATGCTACCCCAACCCTTATTGGACTACAAAATAATGGTATTTTAAAATAGAGAGTCCTTTCATTCTCTAGAGTGCTCTTTTGTCATGTTTCAAGTTTTCTTCTGCAACTAGGAGGGCTAAAATCTTACTTGAAAAGATGTGGAAACTGAGTCACGCAGTCATTTGTTCTGGTGCTCGAAGTGAAACTCCAGATATCCCAACACTGGCAGTAACACCACAGTTGGCAGGAGTACCGATGACCAAATTCTTCTGTAAAACAAAGCACACGATGGCACTGAAGCTAAGTTTCTCGGTTGGAGGAAAGTAAGAAAAATATTTATTCCATAAAACAAAACTTATTTGCTGGTAGGAAGGAAAAAAAAAAAATTCTTTTCAGTGAACACAAGAAGAATAATCTTTTGCTGCAAAGATCTCTAGAAGCTTTTGAAACCTTAAATTATTTCTTGTTAAAGAAAATAACTGTTTACATTGACAAGAGTTGTGAGAATCTCTTCTGCAGCTCAGATATTACAAGCCAGAAGCTACAACTTAGCTTCAGCCAGAATTTTTCTTTCAGTGAGTTATTTGAGCTGTCCCTTTTCTGTTCCTATTACTTCTTTCATGCATGCTACTGCCCGAGTTTGATCCAGCAGAAATTAGCCACCTTTGAAATTGACATGAGTATCTGAGAGGGACATTGTTCTCTTGATGTTTCAGGGAGCAGAAGTTGCATTAGGGCTCTCTGACCAAAAACCTGAGTTGCATAACATAGTGTAAGGCAAAGATACTTGGCTCTTTCTTTCCCTCCCAACCCCTTGTGTGAGGCTGGAGAGGCTTTTCCATCTACATTGGTACATACTACAACGCTCTGGGCCCTTTCTGCCTTCAGTGAGTTGGAGGGAACCACCACAGTCATCATCTTCAGCTGCAGCAACTCCTTGGGGTGCTGCTGTTCAGATGAACAGCAAACCATTACTCATTTGGGCATTCAGATGGTTTCTCTGGGTCTCAAAACCCAAGGAAGGGATGCTGTCCTCATACCTTCATGCCTCTTAGGTCTTGCAGAGATTTCATTTCAGTCAATAAAATAATATCCCTTTCTGTATCCTTCTTCAGCATTAACATTTCAGGTGGCAATAAAAGGTTAGGGTCCTTCTTATTGCATTAAGAACAGTACTAACCTGGGATGAATTCACACTCTGTTTTCAGATTTGTCATTTTTATTGAAGGCTTTCTGCTGCAGTAGTTATTGCTTTCCTAGCCCAGTCTAACTTTAGGTCCTACGTCAGAAGAAAACAAGCACAAAAACAGAGCACTGGCGCAACTCCCTGCCATATGCTCTGATGGACTTGGCAAAAGTGTCATTGTGTGGCCCAACACTTTCTGAGTCAAGTTTTTATTTCTGTGGGATCCTTTTCAGTAATACTGAGAATGCAGTCCAGCTACGAAGAGCTTACATGTTTGCATCTCTTATGGGTTCAAATACCCAAGTTTGTCCAAATGAAGTGTCAGAAATTCATTGTCTAACATCAAATTTCTGTTGAGCACCAGCTTCTGTCACCTTCAGAGGATGTGTCACAGTCTTAAGATGTAGCAATGTAATTTCTTTAAACAAAAGTTTTATCAGTCGTCTCCGAATTAACAAGCAATAGGACAAGAGGAAGTGGCCTCAAGTTGTATCAGGGGAGATTCAGGCTGGATATAAGAAAGATTTCTTCACAGGAAGGGTTGTCAAGCATTGGAACATGTTGCCCAGGAAGCAGCTGATTCATCATCCATGGAGATATTTAAAAGATGTATAGATGTGGTACTTTGAGACAGGGTTTAATGGTGGACTTGGCAGTGCTGGGTTAGTGGTTGGGCACAATGATCTTAAAGGTCTTTTCCAACCTAAACAATTCAATGGTTCCATAAAATTCTATGATTCCTCACATAATGCCAAGCTGCTACCATTTTCCTCATCCCATGGATAAAACAGCACTGTAGCTGGAAGCGCTGTGGGTCAGATCTTGGGAGTTCCTGCATGTGAAGCCGTTCCAAAATTTCCTGTTATAGCTGGAACCTGTCATGAATTTAAAAAAAAAAAAGTTAATTACTGAAATAAGTAGCGTTGACTATATAATTATTCAGGCTGTTTACGAGGTCAATTTTTCCACAGTTTTTCATGAGAGCTGACAAAGAGGGATGTTGTAAATGTATATTGTAAGGTTGGCTTTGCGCAAGACTTGTGCTATATTATTAATAATGTTGTAGTAAGGATATAAGTTGTTTTCATTTCTGCTATTAGTGAAGAAAATTAGGCATAGTGGTAGTAGTTGATATAAGTATGCTTAAACTGTCTGTTTGGTCGGGATAACATCCAGTGAACGTGTAAAGAAGACTCTGCTACTGATATACCAACCAGCAGCATCTACCATCTGAAGAAAGTATGGACCAAGGCCCAAGCTGGAGGTGATAATGAAGACACAGCCAAGAAACACGCATGCTCTAAAAAGGTGGACCCAAGGAGAGACCATGCAAAACAGTTCCTGGAATATGGAAACTAGTTTATGGAAGAATATGAATCTGCAACAAACTGATGCAATAGAAAGGACATTTAAAGAATGTCTCTGAATATAGCAGAGTGTGGACTTGGCTAAATGCCAAGTCACTAGGCCAGCTGTACTTTGCTTTTTTTTCTATCTCCTAATTGTCTTGATTTTTTTATTAAACTTACTTCTTAAAATTTACCAAAAAAGTAAACCTTGTTTTTCACAAGGGAGAAGAGCAAACATACTGCACTTCATTCTCATTGTGGTTGAAGGTTTGTGATTAATCGCCATCAGCTGCCTTGAATTGTTAAGGTGCAGAGCATAGGACTATTACAAGATCATGTTTTGATAGCCTTTAACTCTACAGCTCTCCTTAGGTTTCTTCCACAAAGGTTGGAGAAATTTTGCTGTGAGAAGAAGGGATACTAAAATTTCACAGTGTGTCCTTAGGAGAAGAGAGAGAATCTGTGCAGGTTGATTAGACGGCTCAGGTAAGAGGCTTGCTTTGGGGTTTGTACTCCCAGTCCACAGCACAGGAAGTACCTAAACAGAAGAATAAAGAAACCCCTTTCCATTACTAATGGAGCAGATACAGTCATGGCTAGTTGCAACTTTTCAAAATTAAAAAAAAAAAAAAAGGACCCATTTTCACGTAAAGGAAAAACCCCCACCCCAACTCTAACTCTGCACAGCCCAGAGCCTCTCACTGCTGGGACACCTTGTTGGAGCCACTTCCTCTCCCTATTCTGGTGGCCCTTGCATCCTGTTGGTTGCAGGATGGCAGCTCTCTCAGGGAGACACTCTAACATGAAGCAGCTGTGATTTTCACCAAGGCCACTTTACACAGCCCAGAAAAGAGCCAGATGAGGGCTCTGGTTACTTGTTTTGCTCCCCTGTTCTTGACTGTGTTATCCCCCACTACCTGGGCTCACTCACTGCCTCACAAACATGTGCTTTTAAGGTATCTCAAGCTCCAGTATGAAAGCTGGTGATGTATAGCATATCCCAAGGAAAGATTTACCTCTGTTCGAAAACCTTCCTGACCTCATGACTGAAGAAGAACAAAATAATGTATTAACAAAAACATGGTTCACTGCCAAAGAAAAGGAGTTCCTGTAAGGACTGAAACAATAAATCTCCTCTGTACTGAACTCCCAGAGGGAGTATGTTGTGTTTCCTCTTGTTCTTTATCAAAGTCCCCAAAATAAGCAGGAATGGGCAGTGACCAGGCACAGTCACCACATACCTTTTTCCATGGAGTAATTAAGGCCTGCCTCAGAGTGAGAGAGCACTCCCTGCCCAGCTGCATAAGGGAGAACTGACAGAACTACCACCACTACCACCAAGCATGAAGCTCCTGGGGACTGCCTTCTTTTTCCTTGCTGTACTCTGTGTTTGCACTGTAGGAGGTAAGTTCTTTGGCTTTTTTGGATAGACTTGTCACATCTCTTGAGTGGTTTGTGAACAAAGGCTCAGCTGTCACTTGCTGGGTGCTTTTTTCATTTCTACTGCAGTGATTGAAAGACTGTGTGTTGGAGGAGAAGGCACTAACTGGCATTTGAGTTATATGTGTTCTGTGAAAAAACTTTCCTGCCACTGTATTTTTGTGACAGCTTTCTTTCTAGGTGTCATGTAGCTCCTAAATCTGAGAGGAGTCAAAAGCAGAGGTGTATTTACAAAAGTTTTCAGTTCTGTTTTTCTTCTACATGTTAAAGCATTTTTTGCAAAGATGGCTTTAAGGGGGGAATTGAAATGACTGAAAGATTTTGCAATTTTTGCTCTTGGAAATTAGATCCATCCTGATAGATTTCCCAGGCACTATGCCAGCAATGAGTTTAGCCAAGAGTGTCTCTCAGAAATGATCTTAGTTTTGGCCCCGAAGATACAGGGGCTTATGACATTTATCAAGTGTCAGATAATGAGCAGTGCAAGCCTAGGGGTCATATTGGTTGCTGGGTACAATATCTTTTAGATACAGTTCTTAAATGCACAGATTTAATGCAACTTTTGGTGTTCAGGTGGTTACTGAACTGATGTTTTCATTATTCTTCAGCTTGAAAAATCATGATTTTAAAATTAAATTAACTAGTAAAACCTGAAAGGGTGAAAGAAACTGCAACAAGGGCCAGAGTCTATCATCACCTTTGTCAAGAGATACATTTGAAGTAAAATCTGTCTTTGATCTGTACTTTCGTTTCCCATCTCTCTGGGAAACTAACTAAAACTTCCACAAATGCCTATAGATTGCCTGAAAATGATCTATTGACCAGGACTTAAAATTTTGATAATACTAGATTAACTGATCTAAACAAAGTTAATCAACTTTTGCTCAGGTTATGTGTTGAAATCTAGTCTTTTGTGGTGTATCCTATGCTATTTCTTGGGCTCATTGCTGTTAGGAAAACAGATCAATAAAGAAGATTAAAAATAAGCCTGTGCCACAGAAGGAACTGCTTTTAAAATTGTGTTAAGTAAGTACAAGTCCCAAAAGCCTGTGTTGAAGTACTATTTATTCTCTGTCTGCTACTCCTAGTAAAAATAGTCTTCCTGTCATTGTCAAGGCTTTAATTTCACAATTTCTAAAAAGCAAAGTGGAGTTGCATCAAAAAGAGCATATTTAACACAACAGTCCATAAAGCTTACCAGAAAGCAACATGCAAAGGTGGGAGGAATCCTGCTAATTTTGTACAATCCTTTCTTAAAAAGGGATTTTCCCTCCTCTGCATGATATGAACATAGCAGACCCAATGACAGTGAATAAGCAGATTTTATGTAGTATACATTTGTTCTGAACAATTTTGGTTCTGTAAAAACAGAAAAAAAATATTTTTTAAAACTTAATTGTAAGGTAGATGTGGTAGGGAAATTCTATTGATAAATTCACATTAGAAAATAAAGAACATTTATGAGGAAATTTGGAGTATGTTTTATCTACCTTGTCAAAGTAACATTACATGCTCTGGTCAAGCTTGCTTCAAGCAGTCCCATGCATCAATCTGTTAAAACAGAAATGGTTTTATTGTCTGTTGTGCAAAACTGGACCAAAGTATTTGGATTTCCACTTTTTGTGATCCCTAAAGTGCTCTGGTCATCTGGGCAGTAACAGCAGAATTGTGTAATCTGCAGCTGGGAAGCAATGGTGAGGAGACTTACACCAGTCCCCCTTATGCTCCATCTCCCTTTTTTGAGCACTGGAGACAGCAACTAGACTTTTCTCCAGCTGTTTTTAGTGTTTTAAAATTATGATCAGTAATCTTTCGAGAAGGTCAAATCACACCCTGTTGTTTTAATATTCCCTCCCCCAGGTTTTGGAGTACTTTGCCTTCAAAGTTCACACAGACAAATGTATGGGCTTCCAACATTTTCATATGTGACACATAAAGTGCTTGTCTGTGTATCGTTTGTATATCATGCAGAAGTGGACTATAACATTTCCACTGTGGTTAGTAAAGAACATACTTGGTCTCCTGTGGGACTTCCAACTTTCATGCTTTGTCTTCAGCTGTATGCTCAAAGTGCTTTTCTTTGCAATTTTCTAGCTTGTCTGTGGTTCTTTCATCCTCAAAAGCTCCTAATGTTTTGGTGGAGTCTGCCCTCTGTCAGCACATCACTGGAGGCTCAGTTGTGTACAGATGTGGAGGCTGATAGCCCCCTGACAACTTGTTCCTCCTACCTAGACTTTTCTCAACCCTCTGGGAGTTAAAAGACGTGATTAAAACAGGAGTTCCTTCATGCTCATCTCAAGGTGTTCAATTCTGCTGGCATATTGTCCTTTATTCTTACCTGTTCCAAAACGTAGCTCGAATAAAATTGCTTTCTAGGTTGGTTCATAGCATTTTCAGCTTTAAACAGGCAGCACTGGAATGTGTAAAAAAATACAATGTCAAATTATAGTAATCAAATACTCTTATGTCTGTGTTAGGATGTAATTACTTTAAAAATGTGTAAAGGTGAACTTTTTTGTTCTAAAGATGAGAGGAGAAGCCTTGGCATGTGCTTATAATGTAAGTGCTTAGATGTTGCACCTTCTCGTCCCTTGGTCCTGGAATACAGCATGGCTGTGGCTACACAGCACAGCAAACATCCTCCCCAAAGTGCTGGTGGCACAGCACTGCATCCTTCTCACACAGCTTCCAGGCTGGTTTCTTGCAGAAATGATGGCAGAGGAGAGTGGGCTGTGCTCCTCCTGGCATGGGGCTGGACACCTGAGCAGAGGGGCTGGAATGAATCACCTTGCGTTGGACACGTCCAGAGATGGGGTATTTACGCCTGATTGCTGACCCCTGTTGACAGCCAGAAGTAGCTCTATCCAAGTGCTCTGTCAAAGTTGATGGTGCTACAAAGAAACAAGGGTGTTTTTCTTTTTTGAAAGGTAGGAGCAAATCTTGGCATTGAGAGTTTGATCCAGATGCCCCTGAAGTAATTTGGAGCTGTTCCATTTCACTGTGGATCAGCCCTAAAATACGAGTTTCACAGCCCCCTTCCTCATTAAGGGGATGCTGTGTGGCATCCCAAGCCTACAGCACAGCTGATTAATCCCAACTCCCAGGCTGATAGCTTGAGAAAAGTTCCACTAAGCCAGGGCTCCTGTAGTGATTACACACATTTGCAGCTGTCTGAATGCTGCTCTTGTTGATGTAAATTAGAGGAGATGGATAGCCTTTTCCTTTTCCATCTTCTGTGCTTTCTGTTCACAAGCCTCCAAGTATTTTAAAAATTAAGTTTTAAAATTAAGTACTAACTAAACTGTTTTGAGCAGTAAAAGCTTTTGAGAATGATCTCACCTCACTCTGGGTTATTATTCATGTTTGTTCTCTGGACAACCAGCAAGGCACAGACTGTCAAAGTTGGATCGTTGTCTCATTTCTGAAAATTCTAGAAATGCGAATAGGCTTTTGGTATTGCTTTCTTACACCTTTAACTTGCTTGAGCCAAAACTTTGGCTATCTTGAGAATTTGCCTGTTGTAAAAAAAAAATAAATGTATTTGGTGCTTTGAATGTTTCTAGCAGTTTGCCAAGACTAGCTTTGTCAAAAATCAAATTATAGTGCTGGACCTTATGGTAGCCTTTAATGGAATATCGTAATTTTATTCCTGTGCAATTTTTTTTTTCTTGTTGTT
>VWZU01005174.1:41889-57752 GCA_013397095.1 Sterrhoptilus dennistouni | reverse complement strand
TTTTTTTTTTTTTTTCTGCTGCCACATTCCTTTAATTCATTCAATCCTTTGCATATTGGGGCAGTTTTAGACTAATGGATTTTAACGGTGTATTTCTTACTGGACAGAAGAAAACTGCATGTTGTATCCCCAAAGCTGAAAGCAAGTTTACTGCATTTACTGTGGATAGAAGCAGATGGCTTGATACCTGCTTGGTTATGATTTACAGCCAAAATAAATGGAAACTGAATATGAAGGGCAAGTTGCCTACAGCACTCAGCTCCAAACCTGGGAATACATAAAGCTGTATAACATGCCCAAAAATTGATTGTCTCTTCTGAAAATTTACCAGAATGTTTTCTCTTTTCTTTAGCTGACTGTTTTTATCTGTATTCAAACCTAGAGTTCTTATTAATCTTTACTGGTTTATAAATTAGGAAAAAAGATTTGCTGAGGTCTGGTTTGCTTTGGTTTTGTGGAGGTTTTTTCCTAAATAGGAAAGTACCTTGAATTTTGACTCAGATTATTTATACATCTGAGTCCTGTGCGGAAAAACCTGCTAAAGCACTTGAACTTTTTTTTTATGTTGTTCTGTGATTTCTACTGCAGAAGTACAAATCGAAAATAATCATTAAGAAACTCTTAACCTTGGGATGGGAGTGCTTTGAACTGGTACTATTTGATAGCCAGACTAAGTTTAACATGTAAAATCAGTAAAATCTCATTGAAAGCCATAATTTTTATTTATGGTCCTTATGAAGGGGGGGGAGGGGAGGGTGGTGTTGTTTGTAATTTCTGCTGCAGAAGCTCAGGGAAGACTCCTTAATGGGTTTGTTTTGCAATTCTGTAAACAGAGACAAAGTTAGATTTGTGCAGGTAGCAGGTGTTATTTCCAAATACAAGTCAAGAATTAAAGACCTGGCTCCTTTAGAAGAAAAACATCTACCTTTGGTTTCAACGACCACTCTAAAAATGGGTTTCTCTATTAAAATTGGTTTAAATTTTCCCTTTAAAAGGGAAGGGTCAGAGTCCTGATTTGCACCATGTTCTGCCCTGCAAGTCACTGTCATTGTTCCAGCAGCTGAAATATCAGGTAGCGATACCTTGGCACTCCTCTTGTGAAAATGGATCGATCCGTGGATACCCTAACAGTGGCATGTGGTATCAGCCAGACCTACCTAGGAAAAAGGGTTTGACACAATTCAATATGATGTTATCTCCCCACTGTGCCTTCTAGTCCTACCTCCCTGTGTGAGAATACTGAGCTGATGGTCACTTGCTGATATGATGACTTGGAATAAAATTCAGCAAGTGTGATCTGCTGGGGTGTTGTAGAAAGGGGTAGGAAGCCCTCTGCTGCCACTCACACCTGTACTAGAGGCTGGTCTGGAAGGGTCCAAATTAATTTCAAAATACATTTTTCTCCGCAGTCAGAGTAGCCAACAACCCCTTTCAGACCAGACTGATTAGCTGATGCTCCAAAGGTTATGTTTCAAACTAGGAACAGAGCAAGGGTTTTCTGACTACTTTTATGTGGACAGTGGATGCTTTGGTACAAGTAAAAATTCTATCCTATTTATCAGTAGTTCAGTAGAGTAGTTTTACAACAATTTTGAATCCCTTTTTGTTTTTGTTTTTTTTCAATGGCAGTAAGGTGCTTCTGGGTGTTAGCTGCATGTTGTAGATAGCAATACCTCTCAGACCACAGAGCAAGCAGCACATAGTTTTGCATCACATTTATCTGCTGTAACCATTCTGCCATATCAGTCTGACAAAATTATGTGTTTTGCTGGGATGGGAGCACTACACCAGCCTTGCTGTCTGAAGATTTCTACAAGATAACTAATCATTCTAAAAAGTACATTCATTTTGTCTTAATGGTGGAATTTCTCAGTGTGGTACTTGGTTTGAGGAGTGTCAGTGTAATTTTAGGGTTAAATCAATTAACATGATGATATTAATGAGATGTTTATGCTTCCTACAGATTTCTTTTTTCATACTCTTTAGCAGATGATAAATGTTGGGTTTGGGCTTGAGAAATTTGGCTATTGAAGCAACAACCGATAAGACTGGCAAAAGCTTTGGGTTTTTGTTGCTCTGAGATGCCAGGAGATTTACTAACCTTTCTGAGCAATTTGCATTATTTTCCTCTGTAAAATACTTACATGTTGAGATGTCTTTCCATTGCATATTAATTACTTGAAGTGATCAGAACCCCATATATTCCTTAATTTTTTATCACTTTTCCTACTTTTTCTCATGCTCGTCATTGAGTCTAAGGTTTTGTTTGAAATACAGTGTTGATAAACTTCTAAACATTATTATATGGATGCTATCTATGCCATTGTGAGGATAGCCTGAAATCATCTTTCCTAGAGAGATGGAAATAAAACTCCTCCTCATCTCAGCATCGGTTATATATCACAACAATATAGATTATGTAAATATAGGTGTTTGCAAACTCATTCAAAGCTTATAGCAATACCTCTCTCTCCAAATATTTCTAGACAAAATGGCAAAAATGGGTGATGATTACTCTGCAAAGAAATGTGAAATTCAAATATTTTCCCACCCAAACTCCTGGTCTCATGTCCAGTAGAGAGGGGCAGCTTTTTACATGATACATGGCTAATGCTTCCATGGTAATTCAAAGTCCACAAAAGCAAAAATTTAGAGGTTTTCTTTACCCAGGAATTCTAGACACTCTGAAACTCCTGCCAAGTTGTCAAACCTTATCTACCCCTAACTCCTACAGATGCTGATAAAGTCAGAAATCTGTGGTGTATTGGAGGAAGTGTTTGGCACCAGTGTGCAATTCCATTGTTGTTACTCATTCTTGCACAGGACTGTAAAAATCTCTTTCTGAAAACTACTGAATTCTTTGAATTATGGAGCTTTCTGGACATCCTATGGAGTCCAGATGGAGTCTGGACATCCTCTGTTTTTACTCACATCATGTAACCCTTGGGAGTTGTAGCTACACCAAAGGCTGGCTGTCCAGAAAGGCTCTTCCAGCAGAGCAGTTTTAGGTTCCTTTTAGGAAGGTTTTTTCTTGTTTATTATTATTTATAAAGTAGTTTATAAATATATTTGCTGTTATTCAGAAGACAGCAAATGCATTTAAGAAACTGTTGGGCTTGCAACAACTCGGTAGTTTCCAACATGCAAAAACAAAAGGACTTACTCAGTATCTATGCCAAATAACCCAGTCCCTGAGATGTGCAAGGGAGGGACACAGCACACATACTAAAGGCAAAAAATCTTCCCAGTGCGTGGCACTTCTTTTGTTCTCTGCACATTTTATCCTGTCCAGTTTGAATGGCTCTGGAGGATTCCACTGCTTTTGCAAGCCATTCCCTGTGCTAATGGAGTCATTTGGCTGGCATGTCTTAATGCTATTGAATTTAGGTGAGCTAGTGCGCAATTTATCTTACTGGCTTAGAGATGCTCTCTTGTAATGCACTGTCTGCTTCTTCCCTAATTGCTTTCACCTTGCATTTCCAAGAGCTGGCAGAAACTGCTGTTTCCAGATGGAAAATGGAAAGTGGGGATTGATCATTCATGGGAGGAAAGGTTGAAGAAGAGCAGAAGGGTTTGTGTAGGAATGGAACAGCTTATTCACAACTGTAATTGTAATAGTTGTAATTGTCATGGGGAATACAATTGCTCTAATTGCCAATAAAAGTGTAAGGGATGTCTACAGCTGTTCACCAGCATAATGGGATGAGCTCCCAGCCCACCATGCCTTCCCAGTGCACTGACTGGAGCTGGGATTTCAACAGGCCTGAGCATCCTGAATGTGGGCCACTCTGTGGAACCCTCTGTGTTCCACTAGGAAGCTGTTTCTCAGAGTGGGAGCCAGCATGGCTAATGCAGCAGTTCCCGCTGCTGTTTGATAGGATAAGTCCCCAGTGCTGACACTCTGTTCCAAGTGCTCTTTGTAGTAATAACTCTGTTTTCTAAACAGGAATAGTCAAAGCATAAAGCTTGTAAGAAGAGTTTCAGTTTTGCATCTGATCTTAGCAGTTGTATCAGACTGGTAGAAATTCAGAATAACATGAGTATTCCATCAGCTTGGCAAGATAGAGATGAGGAGGTCTTCATCAGCTGTATGTGTCAATTACAGAAATGAGATATTTTTCAAGTCTACCCTTCATCCTTGCATGTAAAGTAACTCCAATGAGACTGTACTACACTCAGGGCTTGCAAAGCCCATTTCAGGCCTTCCTCTTGGGATATTCTGTACCATTTAACCTTTGTTCTAGGCAGGGTGGAAAAGATGAAGAGAGTCTCAATGGACCACTGAGCGTGGAATTACATTAATTATAGAAGAAATTTACAATGTTTCCACAGAGTTTTCTGACAGGAACTGGTTTTTGATGTTCCAGAGGCTTTCAGAGCTTTGTCAGGAACAGAGTGGCATGTGCGGGTGTGGCTAAAATGGGTGTCTAGGCTGATCCCGGATGTTCTAAAAATAAATACATCATAGCAGACACTGCAGTGACCCTTTCCTGAATTATACAATTATTCATGCTGCTGGAGATGCACTTGGGTCACAAACATAGCACAGAGCTATATGACTTCCCTAACTTCTGCAGCAGATTGAAAAGGAGAGCTACCGACTGACCCAGGCTCAGGTTCCTCCCTGGCTGTTTTCTGTCTGTCCTACCCAAACGTGCTCTTTCCCGAGAAACAAAAATAGGCTTGCAAAGAGCATGTTAAGGAAAAAGCATTGTAAGCATTACAGTTTTCTCTCTGCCTTCTGGGTGGGGATGACTTGCACCAATACTCTTATTCCTTCCTGTTGCAAGGAAAGGGGGTCTCCTTTGTTTTTCTTCTTCTGCTCAGCAATGCACAATATGTATAAAGCTTTCTGTATAAAATTGCACCCATTAAGGACATTTTTCAAATTCATTTAGCTCGGCTAACACAAGGGTGAGGGGTGGATGGCAGTTTATTTTCTGTACTATAATATAGTCCTTAGAAACACCTACCTTTTATCTTACACATGGACAAACAAATATATCACAATCAAAGGGTGGCAATCACCAGGTTTAAATAGCTTTAAAGGGTTTAATTAAAACCTATTAAATAGTTTTCACAGGTTTAAATAAAGAGAAGTGCAGAGCTTGAAGCCTTCATTCAAGGCAGGCTGGAGTGCTGATGAGCATGCTGGGCACATTTATTGTTCTATGGAATGCAAACAATGTACTCATCCCTCTGTAGTACCCAGTAATAGAGATATCCACCAAGCTTCACGTGAGCAGAAGGTACGCTGAGAAAGCTTGTGATTAAAAGCCTTCGATAGGGAGTTTGCATTTCTTCTAAGACAATAAAAATAACCCTTAAAACTGGCTATTTAAGTGCCCAGATTTCTATGTCCACACATGCAGAAAGGCAAATCATGCTGTGCTTGTGTTGTTTCAAATGCTCAGGAACACGGGGGCACTCATCCAACATTTCTCATTAACATTTTGAGGAGAGGAGCCCTTTACAACCTACAGCCATGTTGGCTGAGGCTGTTCCTTGGCAGCTGCCTTGTCAATATTTCTCTGTGCAGCAGGTCCCTAAGCAGGAGCAGTTTGCTGGGTGCTGTGAGCAGGCTTTGTGGGAGCCTTTTGCCTGGGGATTGGTAATTCCCAGCAGCTCTTTGCTAGTCTTGGGTCATGTTAGCCCCACACCTGGGTGAGCAAGAGGAGCTGTGGGGCAGTGCTGGCACCACAGCTGCATTTCCTGCCTTCTCTCTGTTCCTTGCTGGAAAAACTGTGGCAGCTACCTCCCTTTCCTTCCTCCCCTCAGCTCTTGCCTCCGGCTGCCTCCAGCCCACTCAGTTTATGTTTCCTCTGCAGAAACCAAATCCCACATTGCCCCAATTGCTGCTACTTGTTCCCATGCCATGCGGGAGGAGCCCTGACCTTGTCTCGTTTTCCAGCTACAGAGCTTTACATTTTTGCCCTCTCTTCCATAATGTCCATCTCTTTCACCTGTTTCCAGGTGCTTTTGCGTTTTGCAGTAAGAGTGTTACGTGTCTCTGCCCCAGGAGGTTCTTCTCCCTGCCTTTGTGTCTTCCCCTACGCTGATGCCTGTAAGTTTTTCCCACTCTTCTGCAGCAGGCTGTCTCTGTCATGTGACACCAGCCTGCAGACCAGGACCAGCAGCTACAGAGAAGAAGTAGAAAGTTGACCTTAAATGTAAGATCTCCACGTGCAGGATTTGTATAGTATGTTTTTGGTTTGTTGCTGAAGAGAGATGTGACTGAAAGGAAGGTAACAGCTTGGCAAACCGGAAGTGGTTTCCCACATCTCTGGGCAGTGGGAATCACAGACTTCCAGCTGGTTGGCATCAGGCAGCAAAGGATGTGGCCTTTCTCCCTGTCTTATGGTTTTAACATTGCCTGTAGTACCTAAATACACCTCACAGGGGTTCACCTTAAACATAGCCAGTGTAACTTCGTTCAGGGCCCCTGTTGTCCTTCTGGCTGCCTATGCAAGAATTTCACTGTGGAGAAAATCCTGAGGTGGGAAGTGGCTTATGTTGCAGGAGGCTGCATTAAGAGCTTTTGCAGCAGTGCAAAACCATTGTGAGATCAGGCTGGAAAAACACTTTGCAATTCTGACTTTTGATGATAGCAAAGTGGCAGTGACCCAGCGTGGGGCTGTTGCTGGGGACACAGCTTTCCTTTCACCAGGGGCTGTCTCAGCCTGAGTGGTTGCATGCAGGTCCTGTTACAGGCGCCTCTGAATGTGTGTGTGAGGCATGCCACACTCTGAGTATTGCTTTGCATACTAAAGAAATATGCAAACATGAGGGTCGTGGGGTTTTTTGAGTTTAATTCAAATTCATGAAGTTTGCAAATGGCTTTGTTTAATTTAATATCCTTCACTACACACTTATCTGCTGTGTCAGCTGTTATCAGCTTTGGCCATTCACAGGATTGCATCAGAACCCTGGTTCCCATTTAAAATCTAGTTTATAGGACTATAGAAGGAAATCTTAAGTGCAAGTCCTTACAGATTAAATGCACTAGAAACAATATTCCTTCTATAAAGTTAATTCTTTTTAAAAAAAAATATCTGGGGGAGGGTATTCCTTTTTTCCTAAAAAAAATTATTTCTGGAGTGTTTCATTAATAGATTTTTTTATTTTTGATCTTCGAATAGCAAGAAAGGAGTTGATGTATTCAAACCACACTGTTAAAATTGCACTCAAACCTCTTCTAACAGTACATCTGTATTTTTGTTCTTTGGACAATCTATGAACCTTTACAGAAAATGCACTACAAAAAAAAAATTATCTCAAGATTTAGGGTAAATGGTCATGCCCTGGAAAGAAAGACAAATGAGTAGTGAAAACAGAAACAGGAGAAGTGCAAGGACTGTACTAGGTCTGGGGAAAGATCAGATAAGGGAATGTAGAGATGAAGCAGCATTAAATGAAAGAGAAAATGTAACAGACAACAGACCTCTTACGGTAAGAGTAAACAAGTTGTGTACATTGTCAGGCAGCAGCTATTTCTCGGGAACTCTGAGTTCCCAGATCAGTACCAGATTTTCTTACAAGGACAGCTATCACTTTCTCAAAAAAGGACAATTTTTTTTTTTTTTTAATGAACTATACAGTCTTATGGATACTGCCAGAACAGTGTTACAGGATGCTTTTTCATGGTCACAAGGGCTGGCTGAATTATCATGGGCTAGAAAGAGACCACTATTTATTCCTGAGGGTGTGGAAAAACAGAAGTCGAAAAATCAACTTTGACTTTTCCATGACTTGTGTGTAGTTGCAAAGGCCCAAGGCCACACAAAAAACCATAATATAACATCCTGAAAGTAGGTTTAGATTAGGTATTAGGAAGAAAATTTTTTACTAGAATTAGAGTAGAATTAGTTAGGGTGGTGAGGTACTGGAACAGGTTGCCCAGGGAAGCTGTGGATGCTTTTTCCCTGGAAGTGTTCAAGACAAGACTGGATGAGCTCTGAGCAACCTGGTCTAGTGGAAGATGTCCCTGCCAACAGCAGGGAGGCTGGACCTAGATGATCTTTAAGATCCCTTCCAACTCAAACCATTCTGTGACTCTATGACAATACATAATAGACAAACATAATATAAACACCTGTAGTTTCTGCTTTATAACCTTGAAGCAAGGAATTATCATGTGCAGGTTTCCTCAGGACACCTCTTTGGTACTTGTTCCCAGGTACAGCCTATAGAGCACTGGTCAGGTTTTGAGTGGGAATACATTACACCCTCATCAGCAAAATGGTTAAAACACCACCTTCTGGCTGTTATGCCAACAGTTTGACACAGGCACTGAAATACCTGAAGAGTTTATAGTCCAAATTTCCCTTGTCCATTATCTCTCATTCAAACTTCAATGGACATAAGTTTATTTCTTTGTCTTGGCTGCAGCTCCTCACCTACTGACTGCTGTTCTTGTGCCTTCCATTAATCCTTCCCTCTCTAGGCTTAACAAATGCAATTTTTGCAATTCTTCATGTGATTTTCATCCTTTTCTCTGGACCCCTGATGATTTTTATGGTTCTCTGCTAACTCCCCACCTCCAGGAATTCACATCCTTCTTAATGTGCTTCTGAAGCTGGACCAAGTGTTTATCTGAATTAAAGGATTTTAGCCATATGATTTTGTCCATCTAGTGCAATGTCAAGTGAAAGAAATGTCAAACTGGCCATTCCACATGTTATCTGTAACAGTAGTGACTTCTCCATAAAAATAATTTCTTTTCAAAGAAAGACAGCACTTAAATTCAGTAATTCATGTAATGAATATAATCAATATATATGTTGAACAATCTATTAATCTTTAAAAATGCCTTTGCTTTGGCATTCAGTTTTGTATTATCTGTTCCATGTGGTGTTTTAAATTTTTTGTTTTGTGACCTGTGGTATCCTGTAGGGTATAAACAGAAGTACTGATATAATATGCAATTGTTCCTTTTTTTCTGTCCTGACTATTTTAATAACAGGCACCTAATTAACACAAGATAGGAACATGTGTATCTTTCCAGTGTAAAGGTAAAAATAATATGAGAGAGAGAGAAAAGGTTGTGAGTACTTCAAGCTCAGATCTTAGAGACTGAAGCCTGCATCAAAAGTTGCAGTCTGAGGACAATTGTGGCCATAGGTCAGTCCAGTCTAAATTCAAGGAGTCCTTCTGAATTTAAAAGAAGTAAGTAAGTTCAGTGTTTCAGTTCATCCATTTTGGAATTTGAAGACCAATACTTTCATTTTAGAACAAATATGCCATTTAAATCCAACCTAGAAAAGACAACAAATGGAAATTCTGAAAAAAAAAAAAAACCCAAACAAGCCACAACAGTTACTCTTTTTTTCAGTTTGGTTTTGTGGCCGTATGTCACATGTTCTTGGATCTCTTCTTAATTCCTTCATATTTTTCCCTGTCTCCCTATCTTACTATCTCTAGACCTTTCTGCCTTTTTCTTCTTCCTCTCTTGTTATGATTCTCCCAGTCTGGATTTCTTCTTGACTTATTATCTACTTTAAGACTTGTTTGTTATTTTCTTTTTCTTTTTGGATCTTACCACCACCAGCACCCCCCTTTACTCAGCACAGTGTTGTGTCTGAGAGCCTTTTAGCTCCACCTGTGTTCTCCAGACACAAGGGTGCCGTAAGTTTTTCCCACTTTTTTTGCAGCAGACTGTCTCTGTTGAGTGACACGTGTGTCATGGGTTGCCTGTGCTCTTTTAGCTGGGTTTATTGCCAGCAAACACAGCAAATGGCAGTGGTTTCTGTGTGGGAACAATCGCTGAGTAGATTTTGGCTACTCTGACATGTGTGCTCTCATGTCAGAGGGATCACTGCATTCCAATTTGCTAAAAAAACAGGCAGTTGTAATGTAACTTAGTTGTCCATCGTCTATGGCTGCAGCCAACCTGACATGAGCAGAAAAAGAAAGATTTCTGTTCCTCTCTTTGCCTATCAGCAGTTTCTAATGGCGAAAATTCTTTTCTCTATAATTTTTTGATCTCTTGCTTTTATCTCCCATAGGATTCTCCTTAGTTACAATTTAACATTGCAAATAAGAGCATAATAAGCCACTAGTTCTATCATGACTTTTAATCAAACAGTTCCCCCCACAATCCTGTCAAGTTTTAAACATTTTTGCATGATGTTTTCAACTTATTTTTAAAGTATACTTAATTATTCACCACTTTAAGAAAACAATTAATTCATAACACTCTATTGTACTCTGTTAATTGAATTTACCTTAGTTTATCTCTAACCCGTGATAAAATCAACAAATGGTGAGTCATAATAAAACTGTGACTTATATTCACATTTCTTTTTAGTTTTGAGGAAACCTTGGCCTATCAACATGGTTATTAAATGGAACACCTTTAAAGGATGAATAATCTAAGTATTGCAATGAGCCTCCCACAAAGTCATGCTGAGTTAGAGGAAGAGTTTTGGAAGAGTGAGTTTGGGAAGGAGCTGATTGGCCAGCTAGTACATTTAGCTGACATTACAGACATGGTAGCTACTGAGATATGTTGAAACAAAACCATATGAAATGTAGGCACTGTTGAAAAAGCATTCTGTTCTAGTGCTGTGGCCTTGTGGTGTGGGGGATTACAGGAACTTTGTCAGCAGAACATAATGAGGATGAAGAGATGGGAAAATGCTCACTGTTTTAGGGAAACAAGATTGCCTTTAGGTTTCTCTGGATAAAATTTGTTTTCCAAGTATTTCAAGTGTGGGCTACGAAGCATTACTCTGACTGGGTAACCAAATGGTAAGAAAACCTGTATTTTAAATGCAGTGTGCACAAGTCTGTGCATGGTGTGACTGTCCACGTGTTCTGGGAAGTAGAGCTGGGGCAGCAGCAGGCCCATAGGGGACTCATGTAATTTTATATAGGATATGCCCATGTCAAGCTGGGCCAGCATGTACTATGACAAGCCATTATGGAAGCAACAGCATAGCTAGAAAATATGCCCAAGAAAGTGGGGCTTACTGGGAAAAGGCTGAGGCCCATTAGAAACCTGCAGCTGCCAAGAAGGCTGATAACACACTGCTTGGAGAGGAGTTGTAAGGGCTCTTGTGGTTAGACCTTTATACACTTCTGCAGAGACCCTGCAATTGCATTATGTATTATTTTTTCTCCAGGTTAGATCTGTGGCTCTTGCAGGCTTCTGGTGGAGCTCGTGAAATGTTAATCAGAGTGCAGTACACTGAGCAAAGGGAACAAAACTGACTGTTCTGCCCTGTAGCAAAAAAAAAAAGAATGCCAGCAGATATTACCATGAATGGAGTCACACAAGAATACTGACATGCTGTCCTGACTCAGTTTAGCATGTCTGTATTACAGCATGCTAATGCAGCCTGACAGGATGTCACGCTTCAAACTTGACAGCACATGGGGATTAGCCTGTGCCATTTTCCTCTCCCATTCAGTTACAGATCTATTCCTCCACAAATGTACCCATACTTGTCTCACAGCAGTCTAAAATGGTTGAGAAATGCCTGTTTCTGAGTCAGTGCAGCTTTTTCACCCCCTTCAACACCCCCTAACTTCTTTTAGTAGAAAAATATGAACATCTCAGCAATAAGACTGAAAATCCTATTTGAAGCCAAAACGCTTTTTGGGTTATGACGTTACAACCTTGCAACACAGTAACTAGAGACAGAAATTATTTGGCTTTTTGTTTGTTGAAGTTTCTTTTTTGGATGATTTATTTGTTTTGTAATATCAAAGAGCCACCTACTAATGACCTTTTAAGAATGGCATCATTTACTGGTAGTAAAACCCCAGTAGCTGGAGCAGGGCATTGAGGGCTATGGAGAAAGTCAGTATTTTAATGTGGTACTTTTCAAGCCATGTTCTGGGAATTCTCCTCTTCTTCACACATTTAGGGATCAGAGTGGTGCTGAAAAGCCTTCCTGAAGGGCTTTTACTAGCCAGGGAGCTAGCTCAATTTTGTTACTTCAAGGCAGGAGAAGGGCTGCTTACTGCTGTGGCCAGTTATTTTAGTTAATCCTCCACCTTGAAGACTCAGAGAAGCTGTGGTTGTATTCAAGAAGAGGAGGAGATAGCAAAAACCACTCTAATTGTCTCCATTTCCCCCCTCCCAACTAGTCTGGGAGACACCAGTGGGAAAAGAGCATGCAGTCCAAGGTGGGAGGCAGCAGCAGATGCTCCCCATTACAACAGAGCAAAATGAAGAGATTTAGGCTATAGCTTGAAAATGTTGGTAGCAGAGTTATATGATTTGGTTGCTTCTGCCGATAAGCTTCTGAACTTGATTTTCCAGGAAGATCCATGCTGCTCTCTGCTATTATGAATATGTAGTGCTAAATAGATCTGGAAGGTGCCAGAAGTTATATGATTCTTTCTGTGTTTCTTTCAGAAGATGGCATTCAAAACACTACTACCACTAATGTTAAGCCAACCACTTCTACAGCAACATCAAAAGCTGGTAAGACTTCCAATTTGCTGTTATCTGGTGTTCTGAAGATCCTGTTGTCTTTCTAGCTTTCAGCTTTTCCAACTTCTGGGAGCAATCAGGTGAATTAATTCATACAGGGTGATCATAGAGGAATGTATTTCCTTGAATCTCTTCTGAAACTCTGTTGCAAAGAAAGGATTGAAGTATCGTATTATGGAGACAGTTAATTTGAGCAGGCTACACCTTTTGTTTCAGGTGAAAAAGGTTCTCTGAGTTCTCTGAGGTCTCTGAGTTCTCTGTGCTCTCAAGGAGTGGTTCAAGTGAGATCAGAGATTAGTAAATTACTCTAGTTCAAGAGGACTTAACAGAGAAAACCTGCTTCAGATGTTAAAAGCCTGTGATTCTGGTCTACATCTTCGACTTTCATGTTCAGTTTTCTTTATTGTGCAGCTTTGTTATGAAAATGCATGAAAAATCAATATTGACCATATTTCAATCATGTGAACTCCTTTATTAGAGGAGTATATTCTTCTGAATATTGAAAACTGCTGCATCTAATAAGTTATACATGTGAGAGGAGAAAACACGGACACAATATTCTATTTTTTAATAACTGGGGATACTAATGAGGCTGCTGTGGAGCTGAAAGCACTGAGATTATGAAGTATACACTTGAAATGCTAGCAATGGAGGTGGATAAAATGCAACCAGGTGAAATATGTGTGTATTTATGTTTGTTACAGCAGAAGACTTAGACCTCGTCAAATTGTGTTGCAGTTATTTTATGCAGATCTCAAAACCCCTGATGTTTATGTAAACACTTCATAAATGCCCAACACCTCATGGTGAATTAACTCTTTGAATATTTCACTGAAATTTTCCTTGCAGCTTTTTGTCATGGCTGGGAAAGCAGTGTTGGTATTTATGCCACTATGAGAAAAGAATTAGAAACCCAGTATGTGAGTGTGGAACAAGGAGACCCATTCCTTGAGGCATTGATATTCTAGGTGAACAGCCAGAAAACTGAGAGCAGAGAAAGGCAGTATATTTCAAAAGGTCCAGTGTGAACATTGAATTTAGAAGTACTTAAGTTGTATGAGAGAAACCTTCATGGGGTGTAATGATTTATTCTATTCTTTCACAAATGCCATCTATTAAAAATGCTAGAAGAGATAGTATGTAGGAAGAGGTAGTAGTTGTCAGGTATTTAGCTGAGCCTCTGTAGCTGACAGTAGCACTTCCTGTTTGCATTAGATCACGGAATTTAAAACTGGACTCTTAAACTGATTAGTTATGGAGTTTTTTAGTTTTTAGTTTTCTAGTGGGACCTGCAGTACACCATCCATGTGGCAAGACAAAGTGATTTAAACCTTCTATTGTTCTAGTGATGTTTGGGCAATTCTGCTCCCATCTCTCCATACCAGCTGTGGCTGGGAAGGAATCCCTGCTGCTTGCAGGAGCCCTTTCCCCTCCCCTTAGCCTCCAAGTCTCACTCCTCTTGAGGACAGAACTAGGAGTCACCTTACAAAAGGCACTGAGTTCACCCCAAGGAATATCATTTACTAGAGAATACTATTCATATCATCATCCACAATGTCCTAAGCTTTATTATACTCCAAAGAGGAGGGCCTGCTGGGTGCTCCTTTTCCCCCCAGAAATCTGGGTGCAGAAGAAGAAGGTCTGGAAAAGCTGGTCAATGAAGAAGACTCAAATTTGTGTCTCAAGGTGAGCAAGCACAGGGAAAAATTGCCCAAAGACTAGTGGAGTCTGTTCCCCTTCAGCTCGTTACCTGTGATCTATAAGCTGTGTTCCCATGTGTCACTCAGACTTCTTTATGGAGATTTTACATCCCTCCTCCTGCTAAATGAGTATGCAGAAAAGTGCTGCTCAAAGGAGTAGTCCAGCAGCACAGGGAACCCATCCATCCACACCGGGCTCTGTTCCCCTCACTTCTTCCCTTGGAGGTCAAACCAAGCACTTGTCTATAACCCCCAAAGATCACGACCCATTCCTTTAGGGGCTGGCTGGAAGGTACAATTGCTACATTTTAGTAGGCAATTGCAGATTATTCACAGGCCAAACCTCCCCTCTGAAACCAACCATATGTACCTTGAATCCTCATTCAAAATATGTGGGCAATAAAGTTCTGTGAGGGGCTGCCTTTAAACAGAAATTCACTGCCTTGATAAGAGAACATGGCTAGAGGAATGTGATGTTTATTTAGGCATGATAAAATAAATCCATAATGATGTGAATGCCTTTCTTGCAGTAGTGGAACCTGCGATTACAACAATTTCACTAATGACATCAGCAGCACCAAGGCCGACAACAGCTACAGTCAAAGCTACAAATGAAACCGTCACAAGCAGTAAGTGAAAATCTCCGAGTTAATTGATGCTGTTCTAGTGGTCGTTGTGGAAATCAGGCAGCAGTGCCTCTTGGTTTGGGAATTTGTTTTACAGGGAGTGTATTCTTTGGTGAAACCTTACAGGTGTGTGCAGGAGCTTCCTTCTGGTCAGGCTTAAAATCTCCAAGCTACGCCTTCCAGCTGCATTATCACAGGGGGTGGGGTGCAGGGGGTGGGTCTGCAGCGGGGTGACCCACCTAAGGGACAGGGAGTGGCTTTCCCTGCAGTCAATGGGGCCCTGCCCCTGTTGATTTTGATTTTCAATTAAATATCCTTTTGATAATTTAAAATTAGTCTGCAGGCAGGTCAGTAGGTATGTTTTATGTGTGTTTACAAAATTGAAGAAGTAAATTGAATGTCTTTCCCGTGTTAGGCCACATGTCTTCTTCATCTAGTATTACATCACAAATAACACAAAGTACAACAAGGCAACCACCAGCAGTGACTACAGCAGCACGTCCAAGCCTCAGCACAACAAACAGTAAGTGATGACTTCATTGAGCCATTTCCGAGTCATTCTATGCTACATTTCTGTAAAACTCTGCAAAACAGTAAAAGGAGGTCAAAAAGAATAGTTTGGTGGTTTGGGGAAGCAGAGCCATTCATCCTACCATATTATATATCTTTAATGAAGCTTGCCCTGGAATCCTCTACAAAGAATATTATACCTTTCGTTTGTAATGGAGGTGATCTGAAGCCATTATGCAGGATGTTCATCTCCCTGTAACTGGGAAATATATATTTGCAATGGCTTAAATTTTTTACTTTCTTCTTTGTTTGGTTTTTCTTTTCAATAAGTGTGAAATTAAAAATAATATTTTATGTGATCAGGATGGTGTCAGAGCAACATCCCTTTGTTTCTTATTTTTATATGTGTTACAACTCAATGCTTATTATGTTTCCTATAATTGCAAATCATAGTACTGAAAGAGTGGTGGTACTAATTACTCTGCATCAATCTAAGGAGATACTTTTATTTCCCATAAATCTTCAGAATAATGTGTGTTGGCCTGGAATACCAGATTGGATTTTAGAAAAAAAAAAAAAAAAAAA
>VWZU01005174.1:0-41832 GCA_013397095.1 Sterrhoptilus dennistouni | reverse complement strand
CCCCAGAAAACCTCCAAACAAAATCCAATCAAACAAAAAATCAAACCCACATACCTAGCAAGTATTTGGGTTAATTTTAAAAAGTATAATAACATCCCAAAGGAAGTCAGCAAACTTAAGATAAAATTCAGTCTCCTTTGTCTGTGATATGCATTGTAAATGTTTGCTCCAGTCTTCTGATGAACCAGAGCTTTGGAGCACTCCATTATTTTATTTTCAACTGACTAAAAAATTAAAATAAATACTCCAGATATTTAGCTCAGCACTCAGTGGTACACCAATGCACTCGGAATTGATGTTAAGAGCATCATGAACTGTTACAAATTATTAGAATGTGACTTCTCTTCTCTTGGCTTATTTGTCTGAAAAGGTACTCCCATTAAGCAGTCTGCATGCTTTTTTGTGCATATTTTCCTTTAAAGCCACCCCTCATGGACCCAAGCCTGCCAAGTTTCCTGGAGAACCATTCTCCTTTCGCTTCATGGTTTCATTTTCTACTGATGCAGCTTTCCTGCTGTGTGTTGTGTGAGGAGTGTGGTCTGATTCTCAGCCCAAAATCTTTGGGGTTTTGGCTTGGCTTTTAAATACCACGGTCTACAAGTCACAGAATGCACACAGCCTGGCCAACGCACGGGCTGCTCAAAGTGATACTACAGGCCCCAAAGAATCTCTTAAAACTTTCAAGTGTGGCACTGCAGGCCTGTCAGAAGCCCGCAGCATGGCACGTTGCGTTACGGATGTAATTCCTGCTCCTTGCAGTTTGGCAGAGGTTCCTGGCTTGTGGCTACCGGAGCAGCACAGCCACCTGGAATTAAACCTTGGTGACAGGTAGAGCTCCCGGCAGGGGAAGGAAAGCTAATGAGGAAAGGCATGCCTGCCAGTGCAGCTTAGCTCCAGCCACTGCTCTGAGCTGAAAAACTAGTGCTGGAGGTGTGATGGGACTGGGCAAGAAGCTTTCAGCAACGTGCTTCCTTTCCATTCCTCTTGAATTCTTTTCCCACCAGCTAGAGTTCAGTCCCTAGCTGCTTGTATTGTGATTTAGTTTCAAAATTCCTAATTTAAGCTAAGCCCTCCTCCCCCCCCCCAAACTTGTGGTAAAAAAAATGCTTGGTAAATTAACCTAAAAACAGGGTTTTCCTCTCAATCCCCTTCATAAGAAGGAAAACTGGGACAGTATGTCCAGGACACTGGAAATGCCCTGCATTAAAAAAAAAAATGGTATAACCTTTAATGCCAAACTAGTGCTTAGAAATATCTGTATGTGAAACCCAATTTTAGTGGGTTTTTAAAGACAAAATTTCGGTCTACATTTCAAGAAAATCATAGCCTCGACTTCAGCAGAAAGGAGTGGGATGCGGCACAAGGTGTTGGGACAAGATGCGGCACCGAGGCTCTGTGTGTGTGACCAGCCTTGCAGAAAACCCTCAGAGCCCTTGGCCACCCCCCGGGTGCTGGTGACAGCCATGCCTGCCGCATGCCTTTCCACCGCAGCACAGGCCCAGCAGGCTGTCCTGGCTTCATTCCCTGCATCCTCCCAGCCCCTGCCGCCTCCCTCGGCAGCAGCGCCGGGCTGGGAGAGCTGCACTCCCTGAAGCCAGCGCAGGCACAGCAATACTGCTGCTCTCAAAATGGACAGGAGAGGAAAGCTGGCTGCTTTCCCTTTCTTTTTCATTAGCAAAAGAATTCTTTTCTCCCCGTTTTTGCACTGGCTGTGTGAAACTGAGGCAGAAATTGGTGGTGCCTTTATTTAAAAATTTACTTTACTTCAGAATTTACTTTTGCTACACCTGATCTTTAATAAAAAGCTCTGCTGTTTTGTAATGGCAGTCATCCCTTTCTCTGCTTCAATCCCTGCTGAAAGCTTCAGCAAATGATTGTATTCACACAACTGAGATTTGACAGGGCTTCCTGTCTCTGATGCAGTTTCTGTGGCTGCTGTCACCTCTTATTATACATTCAGGAAAAGCCCCCAGTGCTCCATACACCAAAATCTAGCAAACATCTTAGTCCTTTATTTTTTTTCAAACTTCAGTGTTCTTTTCCTCTGCAGGCTGCAAGTACACTCTCTCCTGCTTGCCTTCCTGCCCTGTTTATTGTATTAGAAGCCAACATTAGACTGGTCTCCTTAGTCTTCTTATTTATCAATAAAAGGTGTCAAATCCAAGAGCTCACATTAATCAGTGACCTCCCTTGTGCAGTTCAGGCCCTTAAAACAAGAATGTGTATGGTGTCACACCACAGAAAATTGCATCTGCAATCAGGATTTCATATCCTGGGACACTCGAAGTTATTAAAGAGAATAAAAAATGAAATGCAACAAAAATTTCTGTTCTTCCTCCCTTAGGCATGGAGCAAGCATCTTAAGTAAGATCAGTATTCGAGGTGTTATGTGACAAATAAGAGTGCATTTTTAACTGTTGTGTTTCTGAGTTATCTCATGCCACTTTCTTGAATGATATATTATGGTGCTGTGGTGTATTAAATATTAAAAAGTGACAAAGGAAAACAGTGGAGCTTTTTTTTTTTAAATCAAACTACTGGTAATTAAAAAGTAAGTTTTGCTTCATGAATGCTACCAGAAAAGCATTCTTGTAACAGATATTGCTCAATTTGTTAGCACATGCTATAGGTAAACACGGTGTAGTTGGCTGCTGAGACATTTTATGCAGAGAGAAGTTTTGAAATATGTATTTTAAAATACCTTTGGGGTTTTGCTTACCAGAAAACATAAAGCTGCAGAGAGCACATGCAATCAACTATGAATGTAAACATTAAAACTGTTTGGTTACCTCCCTAGCCGATTTTCCTTCTTCTGAATGGGCAAAAATGTCATTGGGATTGCTACAATGGGATTTTTCAAAGCTTTTGTGCACTCATTAATGCAAATGGCTTTTCAGGCTACTGATTATGGGGGCAAGGCCTGTATGTGTGTTAATGCTAAAAATACTTGCTCAAGGAACTCAAAGACTAAAGAGCTCAAGATTCTTAAGTCTTCCATTTAAAAAAGCTTTTGTGCTGGTATATTAATGTGGTTTCCTTGATTGATTGATTGGTCAAGAAAGGTTTCAACACACATAGAGATGTCTATATTCTTTGCAGAGCTCAGAGTATATGCAGGGTATTTGTGGGTTACTTGAAGCATCTCACAACGTCAAAATTAATTAGGTAGCAGCTTACTGTAAAGAAAATTTAAAGTACTGTCAGGAAATGCCAAAATGTATATGGATTATGCATAGGTAGGAAGTAGAGTAGAAAACCATGCTAAGATCAAGTGAGGGTATGTGTCGAATTTCAGCTGGTTTAAGAAAATGAAGGATTTTCAAAGCATAGAGAGTAAGGAAATTCCTGAAGCTCAGACAGCAGCTTTGCAGGGCAGGTTCAGGTTCCCTGCTGTTGATTCTCCCTTTGCCAAATACGTGTTAACACCCTGCCATTTATCTTATCAAAATATCAGCAGGGAGGGCTGTATCACCACCAGAGAGTTCTGCTGCTGCAGCAATCATCCCCATTTGGACAGCTATTTTACGCTCTGTACCGCTGTACCATTTTTATTCATAATCAGCTGTTGAAAACAAGCCCATGATCCGATGATGCGATGAGTGCTTTTGCAGCAGCAGCAGCAGCAGCAGCCGCAGCCGCCCTTGTGCGCTGTGCTGCTTTTCTGCGAGGCCAGGCCTCCCCCCGGCAGCGGGCAGGAATCCGCGCTGCAGCTGCCTGAGGCGAGGCGTGATCAATGACTGCAGCGATGTGTCAGCGGGGATGGCAGGACTGAGTCACCGAGCCCGCGCTCAGCCAGTCCCCCGCCCGTCCCCGCAGCCCCGGCTTGCGCTGTCTCCTGCCGCCGAGACCGAATTAAAGCTCGCACAGAGACGAGTGACGGGATTTACCCAAAAGGCGCATCTCTAGCACGCGTCCCGTGCTGTGGAGGACGTGAGCAGTGGCTGGGTATGGATGCTTCTGTTCCCACAGGCTTTTGGTGCAGAAGCTGTCTCAGCTGATGAATGTGCTGGTAGTAGAGCCTGTGCTGTGCATTAGGCGTGAGTCTTGGATGCTGCTTAAAAGCTGCTTCAAAGCCACAAGTCAGCAGAGAATTGGGTTGCTAGGATTTAATCTTGCAGTGGAATTAAGGGAGCCTTACCCGCCAGGTCGCGTTTTCCATCTTGGAAGCGGTGAAAACTGGCACACGGATTTTTGCCCTGTAGCATATCTACTTTACCCTTTGACACAGGGAGCACTGAGCCTATTCTGCAGTCTGGCAAAATAAATGCAACAAGCTTTATGCCAAGCCCTAGATAAAGGTGTAAGTCATACCTGGTGATAGCTGGGTCACTGGGAGAACCTCACGCAGGCTAAATTAAAAAAAAAATAAAATAAAATGGAAATGCCAGCATCCCTCCCCTCCCAATCTCCTGCCAAGACGTATCCAGAGCACAGCCCGTGTTCCTGAGAACAATCTGTTCTCACACTTCTCCCAAACACAAGAGGAGCACCCGAGGCTGGGTTGCTGCCAGGACTGATAGGATGCATGGAATGAGTGATCCCCATGGGAAAACAGCCCTCTGTGGGGTTACAGGGTAACTGGCTGCCTCACTCCTTCTCTCTCCCACACACCTGATTGTTTTGCAGTCTTCACAAAGCATATTTGTGTTTGAGTGTCCCTGCACTGTTTTCTGACTTACTTTTCATTTTCCCATGCAGTCCTTTACTAACCTGTGACAAGGGGGCCACTAGATAGTTGCTGTTACTGCTACAAGCCTCTGCATCTAATAGGGATGGAGGGAGGCACCTCAGTTTGGGTTGGGTTTTTTTTCTGTTTTTAAAAATCAATCTCAGATTAAAATTCAACATATAAAATTTGAGACTGGAGCCACAACAATAAGAATCAAATATTGAAAAAGTTTGCTTCTAAAGATTGATTTGAAGCTTCCATTAAGAAAAGGTAGGAATTGCTAACATTCTCAGATCCTTGCACTATACCATAGTAAAAAATGAGGTAGAGGGGATTTTACGCTCCTCTCTACTGCAGGTTAGACTTGTATATTGAAGGGGTACAATTCAAGTTTCTGAAGGAAGCTGACTTGAAATTCTGCTTCTTGTCACTAGAATCCCAGTGAAAGTTTTAGGCACTGAAGTTGTTTTGTATAATTTTCATGCCTCAACCTTGAAAGACACCATCCCTGGCTGCCCAGCTTCTCTCAGTTTCCAAAACTGTATGAATTCCCCTGACTCCAGTGGCTTCAGCTCACTCACTCTTAGCTTATTGTTTTTTGAAGTTTGCCTTTCTAAGGTATTGCACTTAACGAACAAGAGGGAAAGGGAAAGGCCAAGTTAAAGGTGTGTAGTTTTAGCACAGGGAGCTTTGAGTTCCTTGAGGGACCTAACTGGTAAGAAGATAAAGTGAGTGATGAAGCATTCCTCAGAATTTACATATTGCATGTATGTGATATTGCTCGCTGACTGAAACATGTCTTAAAGTTGTTTTAGTTCCAGTGTTTAAAATTCATATGAAGAGGCACTGAGAACAGTTTACAGCTCAGTCGCCTCTCTGATTTATATCAGACAGGAAGTATAAGGTTACTCTTGGACACCTCTATGTTTTATTCAGTAGGCACTCTCTTGCCTGTTGTTCTTCTGAGGTTTGAGTACAGATGTAGGAATTATGGGCAGTACTGGAATATCTTAAATTATTTCTGGTTGTTCAGTGACCTTCAGTTCCACGGGCTCAGGTGATGTCCTGCACCATTGTCTTGGCCTCACTTTAGGCTGCAAATCTTGTGACACAATAGCCTTGATCTCCTGTTGACTGAGTGAGAGGAGAAATAATTTATTTTTCATACATTAATATTCAGGGATATGTTGTTTCCTAGGCCTTAACGACACAGAATGAAATAATTAACTCTTTGCCTAATTACAATCCTTAAACTTTATACAGTATCACATTATTTGACAGTTGTAACTGAAGCTTGATTGATTGATTGATTGATTTTAAAATGAAGGAAAATATATAGAGGGCAGTAAGTTGAGCTTCTCTCTTCTGCTCATGTTGCTCTTGGCGCAATACATTAACTATTCTAGAGTCCCAATTCAGAGCTCTGGGTTATCTGCTGGCACAGATATGAGGCTGTTTCTCTAGCTACAATGTGCTTTGAAGGTGCCTCAGCTATGACAATAGTAACAATTCCATAGGGATAGTTTGTTCCTATAGGGACAGCGATCAGAATAGGTAGCGCTTTCTTACCTTAAGTCTTTTCTGTGATGGTGAGAGCATTTATCTGAGGGATGGTCCAGGATTTAAGGCAATGTTTGTGCAGGTGCCTCTTACCTGAAGATCTCTCTCATTTTCAGCTACACAAGGAAATGGAACCCAATTGGCACAAACTGAGAATTTGGGTGCTACACCTACGACAGGACGGTCTTTTTCTCTTACGGTCACTCCAGAAAGAAACGCTTCCCCTTCTGGAACCCCAGGTAAGTCTTGAAAGCATACACTTTCTTTCTCTATACAAGCAGGTAAAAGGATGCAAATAATTTTGAGTCTTTTCTTCATTTGCTGTGCATTGTTCTGGAATGAGGACCACATCTCCTTATTCATGCAGGGTACATACACTGTGTCCATGTCATCTAGCCCTGAAGTTACGTTGAGTGATGGGTGAACTTCCAAGCATTCAGTTGAGATACATGGTGTCATTACAGGAGGATATAAATTACAAGTGATAATAGTAATCTTCACATATGCTGTGTGAGGTAGCATTGACTGTCAGGGGAGGCCATCAAGATAAATTCCTTGGCTGCAAAGCAGAGGAGACAAAGAAGAAAACAGCTATAATTTTTGCAGTTATTAAAAAATCTGGAGAGAAATTTAATGCACATTACCAATTAAATGATGTTGTTCGAAGTACAACATGGTTGCATGCAAGGTCAAAAATACATTAATTCTTCCCAACTCCAGTCTAGTTTTATTGGTTTTCTGGGTGTGTTTTGGTGTATGCATTCACTAAGAAACACTGTGGTGAATGCAGATGGCAGGTCATATGAATGATCATTTGTTATGCTTCTAGCCAGCTTAACTTTCCTAGGTTTTGAAGAACCACTTATTCAGGTTTCCTTAAGGTCTCTTAGGCCTTCACTTCATTTAGTACTAACTCCTAGCTACATGTGTGTAAATCCAACAAGGACACTGTCTTTGTTTGCATATCCCTATTATTAATAGTCTTAATAGTTTAACATCCCCCAAGGGATACAAGACTCTTTCTGCAACCCCTGGATTGTGTTTGTGGGAGATAAGCATGTGCGTGTACTGTGATTTTTCCTCATAAAGAATAGGATTGGGTATAAAACTGGAGCAATATCATATGCTCACTATGCACTGGAATGCTTAGAAGCATGCAAAAAAGATTATAAGCATTTTAAGGAAGTTAAAGTCAACTCAAGGCCACTGACTCAGAGAGAAATCTTTGCAATTATTTCAATAAGCCCATTCCCCGTAATGTATATACTGTGACCTGTGGTTACTTGACTTTCCTGTTAGGTTTCATGTCTTTTGGCAAAGACAGGCATAGTACAGAAACCTCACCACTGCTATACTGCAATAAAACAGTAAATTACATTTTTAATTAAAAGGTCTCTCACTCAGGTAAATTCTCCAGGTTAATATTCAATTGTAATGCATATCTGACTATGCATCATGTGTATTGAATTACCTACTATGCTGTGTATGCAATTACATTTTACACCTAAAATTTGTCAAGAAAGTTTTACAGCCTTCCTGGGGTCTCTTTGCAAAAGTCATCATCTTACTCAGCTTACCTTGCTGTAAAACCAGTAAATCTTCTTGAGCTCAGAGACTACCCAAGATGCCAGAACTATAATTGCCTGGCTGAGACAGAAAGAACCCATCTATCCAGGGGCAGTCAGTCTAGGTATCATTGGCATAGCCAGTGTTCCGAGTTCCCATAAAACTGCCATTTCAAAATCACTTCTGCCCACACCAGGATTTCCACACTATCACCTTTCCTGTCTCCTCACAGCACCAGCTCCTTGCTTCTTTCTTGAAGCTTGTATATACAAGAAAACCCCTTTCTCACCCTGATGTGGTATGTAGCCTATCCCAAATGATTAAGACTTAGACCACCCTTGCTCCCTTATTCTCTGTGTGTGTTTTGGTTCCTTCTAAACAGATTTCTTCTCTTCTGTGCAATTGCTCAGGCCCAGGGGAAGCCATATGCTGCACCCTAATAACTTTAAGGCAATGCAAGTGTGAAGCCAGTTGTTTCATCCTGTACTGAGACTGGAGGAAATGCCACCTCTCACACCACCATTAGATTATTTATTTCTAGTTCTCCAGAATTTCACATTCAGGGCCTTTTGTTCACCAGAGCAGGGGCTGGGGTGTGCCAAGGCTGCAACTCTTGGGGGATACAATAGCTTGCAAGCTCGAGGTATTTGAGCCATGTCTTCTGCGTGGGAGCTCAGAGGAAGACAAATTAATGTGAAATGGATCCAAACCAGAACATTTCTATTTGGTATGCCCAACCAAAATAATCCAGCTGGCTAAATATGTTTAGTTTTGAAATCATTTTCCATTTTTAAAAAAAATGCCATTTTGGTGAAAGTTTCCTTTCTTGATGCAGAAAAAGAAGAAAGCACATTTTGCTGAGAAATTTCCAATCAGCCATATCAAAAGATCAGGGTGTGGGAGGAGTGCTACAGAGAGCTGGAGAGCAACTGAGATGAGTGGGGGAGCCTGGGAAAGAACGTGTAGGAGCATCAGAGAACAGTATTGCTGTATTAAAGGAGATAGAAAGCACCAGCCACAGAGGAGGTGCTGCATAGTGCTCACCCATGCTAGAGGAGGCAATAAAGACTGTTTTTAGCAAAGAAAGCAACCTGCATGCATGCTATTGACACATGCACTTCTCTAACTTCAGCTGTCATGTAGAATATGCCTCCCACTGCTTCTCCATCTCCACAGAGGATTGCTTGCTAATATTTAATTTTCTCCTTTTGTTTAATTAATGAAAATTGGAGATTAGAGTCTACATCTGAGAAACTGCAAGTATTGTGGCTTTTTATTCTGTGATCTAAACAACTAAAAAATCCATAAAGCAGTATGAGCTTAAGTTCACCCAGCAGGGTGGTAAGATTAAATGATCTATTATAATAAACTGTCAGATGAATCAACCTGCTTCATCTACTGATATCTTTATTGCACTCCTCCAATTATAAATCCTACTCACTTGATTCACAGGACACATCTCCCTAAGAAAAATTTTTATGAGTAAGACTGGTAGGGTTTGACTCTTTCTGTACACAAACTGCAGGAACTCTGGATAGTGATATTAGATAAAAATTACTTACTATATCTTCAGCTCCTTCACAAAGAGAGAGGCACAAAACCAGAAGTTTCTGGGAGATGGAAAACATAGCAAAGCCTCAGTTAACACTATTACAGGTCTATGGTGTGGTCAAGGCAAGAAAGGCTTTTTCAAGTTTTTAATTTTACTTTGATTTATATTGTGGTATATCCCCTCTGAGTAATCAGCCAAATGTATTCGTTTGTTTTGCCAGTGAACACAGTTGGATGTGGCTGCACTCCAAAAACCAGAAGTAGCAAACTGCAGGGTATCCAGGCTGCTTAGGTAGCGGCTGTTGGAGAACAGAGTGGGGATAGCTTAGTTACTGGTCTCTTTCTCCATCTGTCGAGCTTCTCACCAGTGCTGAACTGACTCAGGCAGGCAATTTCAAATCAAACCATGGCCATGAGCCAAATTTTTTATCTTTGTCCTCCTTACTGCACAAGGAGGAACCCAGCACAGCCAGTGTTGCACACCTCACTTTTCATGATTAATCTGGAAATCTTCCCAGATTATTTATGCAGAGCATCTTGCTTGCCGCCTCAAAAGAGGTAGCAAGCTCTGTACAGGCAGCTAGATCCACTACAGTAACTGTTACCAAGTGAAATGCTGCTTTTCCTTCTGTCCTTCTCTTTCTGGAGAGCAGCAGCCTGTGAGCCTGCACCAGAAAGGGCACTGGATGGTTATTTAGAAAACACAAACTGAAAGCACCTGCTGAATCACTCCGATAAGCACAGCTTTGTTTGCGTGGCAGGACTGAGCGATCTCTGAACAGAGGGTGAACCGGTGCCTTGCTTGCATACTGGAGACGGGGAGAGAGAGGAAGGCATGAGATTTTTTCCAATTTAATTTTTCATGCTCTAGTAAAACCTGGGTGAGATACCTTCTGGAAAGATGCTGGTAGTTTTATTGTGTGTAGGTGTGTGCCATTGTTAAAAAATAACAGAGGCCTAGAAATAGAGGACAGGTGGCTGCTGTCATGTTTTCTCCCTGGGATAATTTCTGCTGTCTGGGTTTATTGATGAGGCAAGGTCTGACCAGGACAGTTGCATGGCTTTTGGTTGTACCAGTGGGTACTGAAGCACATGTCCCCCAGCCCTTCCTGTTTGCAGGGACTTAAGTCACCTGCATTCAGGTTTGAAAAGCCGTTAAGTCTTTGAGGTGAACTTGGGTATCAGTCCTGAGCTTCATATGTTTTTTCTATTTATTTATCTGTTTTAATTTGAGCCAAGATGCTTCAACTTGTTTGTAAGAGTGAATGTAAAGGAAAATGTTCAATTATGTTACAATGTTGGAGCTCGTTCAAAGGAAAGTTCCAGAGACTTGAGAGACAATGTTCAAAGTGACTTCATAGAGAAGTGACCTATTTGTAAGACTTGACAAAGTCTTCTGCCTTTCTTCTAGAATATGAACACACAGGGCCTTACAGTTTGCTAGTTTGCCCACAAACTTGTGGTATTTTTATCATGGCATCCCACACCTTATAGGCTGAAGGAAAGGCAGTATTCTGGTTATAAGCAATCATATAATATTTGAATGTTTCCTTAATACCAGGTGTGTGTCCTCCTGCATTCTGTACTGTGTTGTTCCTTTGACAAGTGATTTATTAACTTCCCGAAGGCTTTTGCTTGGTTTTGTTGGTAATGTTGCCCAAACATGCTATAAACATTGCTTAATGATTCATCACAGATATCCTCTTAGAGCACAGTGATATTGCTGTTTGCAGATGGATTGATGAGATGACAAAAAGCTTAGGAAAACAGTCTCCTCTGCATTCTAGGAAGCCAGGGTGAGGTAACTGTATACATTGAGGATACTTAGCATTACAAATATTTAATATGTTCAAGAAGAACTCTTACCGTTGACTTTTAAGTACTTAGCTTTTTAACCTAAACATACTTTTCATGGACATTTGTGATTAAAATGCAGTTTAGGTTTTGTCACATGTACCATTAGCAAAAGCAGTTATTTGCACCCCAGCGGCTGAAGTGATCCATGGTTTTAATTGTGTGTAGAGAGAAGGAAAAACAAGAGCCGCATTCTGGTTTTCAAAGAGTATGTTCACAGCAATAGAACAACGTGTGTTACAGCTCTGCTGGTAGGAGCTGTCTTTGTGCAAAGCACAAAGCACAGAAAATGTAGTGAGGGTCAAAGAGTGGATTTGTGCTCCCTGGGGAAACTGGTTTAGAGGAGCACTGCAACCTGGGCAGTCAGGGGACAGGCTTAATGCCTGCCAGCAGTTACAGCTGCCTTCATGATGTTACCTCTCTGATCCTCCACCCTGACACACAGAGGACACAGCCACTCTAATTTCCAAGCCTGCCACAGTCTAGACACACAGGAACAGCAGCATGCTAACAAAAAATATGTTGTGCACCAAAAACTTGTGAAGTAGCTGGGGAGGCTGACAGCAGAGCCAGTAAGCATTGTGCCCAGCGCTCTGTAAGGTCAATTTCTTCCTCATTAGCAGTGCCTCTTGCTTCTGCTGCTTGGCAGTCTGCTAGCCAAAAGCACCAAGACAATAAACAAAGATTTCTTTTTAAAGGATTTTGTGACTCTTGAAGACGTGTCTCTTAGTTTCAATTAGCTTCTTTTATTAAAACAATTACTTGTCAGTTAAATGTCAGCTATTCACTCATAGGCACTTTTTCGGTTTTGGAAGGAGTTTTTAAGAATGTATCAATTAATTCAGGATTTTCTTCTCTTGAGCAGAATAACAGCCTAGCATAGGCTGGGCTTTGGATTCTGCTCCCATCTATAAGGGACAGCTGGAGACTTTTACAGCTCAGACTTTCTGGGCTTGGGAACAGTGTTAGCATGTCACTTCTCAGGCAGAACTTGTTGTGGGGCTTACTGAGCATGTTCCTAGATTCTGCCAGTTTGCGTGATGCAAAGACTCTGGACATCTAAAACAGATGCTAATAAAACTGTTCTTTCTGTTTTATTGCAGGCCTTCCCATGATCTCTCCAACAAATTCAACAAGTAAGAGCAATAGAAGAGGGTGCTCTATACACACTGATGAAAAAGGCTGGTGTGGGATGAGAGAAGGACAGCCTGAGGAAAGGAAATGTTCAGGGAGAAAGAAGGATCTGCGGAATAATGTACCTGAAACACAGGACAGAACAGTGGAAGAGTGATGTTCAGCTTGTAGCATTGAGTAATTTTGCTGTGATTTCAACTGAATACCATGTTGGATTAGCAGATACTGGAAAGAAAACAGGGTGGGACCACAGAAAAAATCAGGCCTGGCATATTACATGATGCAATGGGAAGCTGTTATAAATAGAGTGTTTACTAAGGAGCTTGTTCTTGTCAGTGGCTCTCGTTCCTCATCCTGTAGTGAGAAGCAGCAAGTCCCAGAGTAAGGCAAGTTTCCTGTACTAATGAACCTGTATTGTCCTATTTTCCTTTCTCTGGACTTATCAGGAAACAGTCTCTTCTGTACTGTCCCTGCAGTTCTTGCTGCTGCTGCCTGCAAAATCTTGGCCCTCCTGTAACCATAGTGGATGTATTTCTCCAATTCATTTTTATTCTGGTCCCAGATTATTCCATAACTGGAAAATACCTTCCAGATCCAGACAAACTAGGCAGGAGGGGTTGACTTGTGAGAAACTTTAATGAAAGAAGTGGGGAAATGAGCTTAAGGTTTTAGTTCCATACTCTGTTTTATTCAATAATGTTTCTTTTCAGCTGTCATATTTCTTATTGATGGCCACAAATAGTTAAAATGCTAACCTATGGATTTTTTTCTCTCTTTCATTAGTCACATCTTGGTCAATTAACAGATAACCAGGAGAAAAAAAAAAAAAAACACCACCACAAAAAAGTGGATTTGAGTCCTCAGTTTTTCTTCTGAGGAGAGACACACATCTCCTCCACAAATGCAGGGATACGCATTCCTGTTTTTCAGTGCAGTTTGTTTCTGTTGACATTTCCAGTCAGTATCCAGGGTAACTCATTGCTGTGATAATTGCCTGCTTGCCCTGTATATCATGTAGTATACCAGATAAGGTAACAAAAAGGCAGTAGTATTTCCTTGGGAAATCTGAAGCAGTCACATGGAATTAAGAATGCATAGGATTTATTTTAGTCACTTGATGATGGCTCAGTTTCCAACCTTACATTATCACCCCTCAGCAGGCAGGCAGTAAGGAAAAGAGAACATCTGCTTTAAAGAAACAGTGATTTTCAGAGCTAAAGTCTTGGACAATGATTGTTTCCTGCACTATAGCATCAGAATGTCTCAGCTATGACTGTATTGTTTAGCACCACACAAGCACTTAGTAAATGATAATTTTTCTCCAGGAGGCTTCTGTGTCCAGACAAATGAAGGTAGAAGAGAGGGGAAAGGAGCAAGAAAACAAGCACCAAAACATTTTTTAATAGTGAGCATGAGTTTAAAATCAGTTTTGCAAGAAAGAGGAATTCCTACATGGTTGGGACAAACAAACTTAATTTGTTACTGTAACTCCATGGATTAGTGTTACAAGTACTGCCTACTTAGAAGTTTCTGTAAAAATGGAACATCTTTCAGAGACTTAGTAGAACAAAATTGCATTCTAGTCCTCAAAGTGGCCATAGGACATTGGTTTCAATGACTTAATTAATGTCATAGCTTCCACCCTACAATTTGAGCCCTCTTTTGTTCTTGGGAAGAGGAGCCATGTAATCCTACAGATGTGGATTGTGAGTAAGTACCTGACCAACAAAACCTCAGTGGCTGCCACCATGTTCTCAGTATTTATATATGGGGCTATGACCTCTCCTAAGACCCCTTTTTTAACAGATCACCTTCCCCAGACACCTTTGTTTGAGAGCCACTTCTGATGTTTAGCCAGGCAATGGAAATGCTTGACCTGGCATCACATCTGTCCAGCCAGTCCAGCTCCTTCAGAGGCAGTGAGCACTTGTCTACTCAAGCCTCCATCCAATATGGAACACAATCCCATGTGCTATATAATGTACCTAGGGAAATGCCAATGTTTGCATTTTCTGTTTCGTCTCTGGAAGTTCAGTGATTATTTTTTCATAGGCGGTATGCAGCAAGGTAATAAATATTTTGCGTTGTTGATACCTGACTCAAATTCAGATTAGCACCTGAAGGTAGAAATGCATTCCTTTAAACCCAGCCTTAAAAAATGTCCCAGAGGCTCACAACATTGCTCTCTCCAAAAGGGGCAGAGAACAGGCACATTCCTCCATAACAACACTCAAGAAACTTTCTCTCTACTAATATTGCACCTCTTCAGACTTCTTCATCTACTATTAGCACTTTTTTTTTTTTTTCATTAGCAGTGCAATATTTTGGTCTTTCTTCTCTTGGAGACAGGTTTAATTTTCATCCTCCTTCTTGTTTATTTACTTGTTAAAATTCTCTTGTAAGTACCTCCTGAAGAGTACCACAATCTCCTAAAAGTGAAAAGGTTTGTGGCTCATAACCTGTAAGTGGACAAGCAGAGGATCCTAAGGAAATCTACACCTATACAAAGTGCACATTTCTTTCGGCCACCCTAGGTAAACTTTTCCATCCCTCTTGCCAAGTTATCCAAGTATTATTGGGAAGAAATATAGATGTGAAGCACCAAGTGAAGCTCCCGAACTGGGGACACAGAAGTTGTTTTGGGAGGGTAATTTTTCAGAGGGAGTTGTTTGGGGAATTCTGGAAATACATGTTTACCTGAAAGGCACTATTTATTTTGCAGAGGCAATTTCTGAAAGTCCTAAAAGCAGTTCTGGAAACCAGACTCAGACAGGGAGTGATATCAGCTATTCTAGTGAGTATCCTTACTTAATCATCCAGCTTTTGAGTTTTCAGTTGATCAGTTTTGCTTTTGATGAGTGATTGGAGAAGCAGACAAATGGAACTGTCAGTTGTATTTCTAACCTTACCAGACTTAGGTCCTATTACAAACCAGATTTAAATGGTGGTTATAAAACTCCTCCCAAAGAGAAACAGAGCTCTGTAAGTTGACACTGCTCTCACTGTAGAGCAGCACAATTATTCCCAAAGTGGTAAAATTAAAAAAAAAAAAAAAAGGGAGTCATTCCCTGTTAGAGAAGACACAAGGGAACGTACAAAAAACTTGCTCGTATACATGTTGTACATATTATATGAATGTATTGTTGTGAATGTGTGGTATGAATATATTATTATATTGCCATGGGAGAGAAGGTCTAGGAGGCAGTCTTCTGCAGACTCTTTAAGCACTTGATATCTGCATGACGCATGCTACTTAATCTTTCATTTTAATATTATGCATCTCTGGGGCAAGAGTGTTGCAGCAGCTTTGCGATTTCCTACTCAGAGCACTGACTAAGCAAAATATGTTTGATGTTTTTCCAACTGTAAACTGTCTCCCTCTAGTTCCATAGATGCACAGACACGTCTATATGAATATTAAACATTAATTGCAGCAAGAGCCATTGAATGCAGCCTCCCCCTGACACAGGGCTAAGGCCAGCAGGCAGGAGAGTGCCTGCTGAATTTGAATGTGGCCGGTTGCTGCCAGAGAAATGATAAAAAGAGAGAAGCTGGGCTCATATATTTCCCAGGGAAAGCTTCTCTTCATTACATAATTCTTTCCTTTTTTTGCTTCTTGGCTGGGAAACACCTGTCAGGAAATGGCAGATGGTGGGAAATAATAAAAGGAAAGAGATGTCCTCGTTTTAAAAGGAGATCTTGCATTTTTCTATCTTTGGTTGTAAGTGCTGTGGAGAATGTTACTGAATTATGCAATTCCTTGGTGTCTTTCTGGGTGCATGATGTTAAAAGCAAAATAATTACTTCAGTTGCTGAATTTCAGACAGGGTGTTTTTTTGGGGTTTTGGGGTGTTTGTTTTTTGTTTTGGTTTTTTGTTTTGGTTTTTTGGGGTTTTTTTTCCCCCCAAAAAGAAGAAAAAATAAATTGCATGTTTAAATAATTTATTTCTAGAGCATGACTTTCTCACAAAAACTTTGGAGGCCATCAACACTGGGGTTGAATGATGAGTGTTTTCAGCAAAATTATGGTGGGCCCAGTGAAGCAGGTGCTGAAAGCTTGTTCTTTTACTGAAAAATGGGTGAAACCAGTTCCACAGGGTAGCATGAGTGTCAGGGAAGGAGTAAGGGTGAGAGAAGGAAGAAGCCTAAGACTTCCCTCCACAAAGTATCCAAGCCTGAGGCTCAGTGGTTTCAGGAAGAATAACAGGTTGCCCTCTCCAGAGAAATGGGTAATGTTTGGTGAAGTGGAGCTGGAGATGCCTCTCACCTTAGTGTGTGCAAGTACTTATACACAGAGGCAACATAAGGCAGAGAGGCAGCGCCCAAAATTATGTTCTCCCTCTTTTGCAGATGTTATCTTGCCAATTGTCATCACCTTGATAGTCATTACTCTCTCTGTCTTCTCACTGGTGGCTTTGTACAAAATGTGCCAGAAGAATACTCCAGGTATTTGGTTTGCTTTCTCTGCATTGGGGGAGAAATCAATGTGCTTTTTATTAATAAAAGATCTCTTTTGGCTTATCTTAACCATCACTGTTGTGGTAGTCTGATGAGAAAGCTTTTTGTATTTTGTGTTTTGCCTAAAGTGGGAAACTAACACTTCATTTTTAAAATCAGTAGGAAGACCAGTGATTTTTGGAGAATATATAATGCTGCAAAGCTTTTTGTTCATGCTTTTGCAGCTACAAAGAGCTAACAAACACCCGTGCTAACACGATCAATCAGATAGAAATAGACAGTGAAAACTAAATTTGAAGATATTCAACAAAATTACTTTATTTTATTTTTCTTCAAGATACAGGCGAAGAAATATCCATGTTTTCTTTTGGGATATACCTGATACGTATATACACAGACAAACACACATGCGCATGATGCATGAGTAAAATTTTCCAGTTACAGTATAATGTGCGTGGAGCAAAATCCCTGAGCAAACAGTATTTTCAGAAATAGTTATTTTGACAGAGCAGCTAAAGTCAGTATCTATTTCTCTGCTGTCCATTAAATACTTAAGATAATGGATTATGGTTCCATCAAAGTCCATTTGCCAAATGTTTCAGGGTTGCCCAAGTAGGCCACAGGTAAATTTCCATTAAGTGAAAACCCAGATCTGAATCTAGACTGTGTTTTTTCTGTCCCTGTGAGCTGGCATGGGTTAGGAGACCTGTGCAGAACTGTGAAATCACCAGGCCTTGGAAATACAAAATCACAACAGGGTGTTGAAGCTGTAAACCAAGACAAACAGTGTGTCACAACCAATTTAGCCAATGACATGGAAAAACAGACCCAGATAAACAGAGGAAGGTGTGATCCTTACTAAGGAAGTTACTGAATATTCAGAGTCAAGAGATAAAGACGTGAGACGAAGAGCATTGCCTTACCAGCCTTTCTATGCACAAATGTCATCAGGCACTGTATTAGGAAATTCATTTGGAAGATAGAGTAGATATCTGTAGTGCTTCCTGTAGGATTTGCCCAGATCTATCCAGTGCATTTCCCCTGTGCTTGGTGCCGTGGAGTTGGCTCCGTATCTCTGATGTAACCCCCTGGCCCCTTCCATCTGCCCACCCTTACACATAAGCATAAAATACATTTAGCATATGATTCATTTTGGAGACAAACCTGTTCCTCATCGATGGAGATGACAAACTCTGTTGTCAGGCATCATGCCAGGGTGTACCCCCAGGGGGTAAAGACTCAGGAACACCATTGTTCCCTTACCCTGTGTCTTTTAGCTCAGCTGTTGTGTACTTGAGAACCATCACATACTCACATCCTCCGTGCCAGCTACTCAGCGATTTGGGAGCTACAGGGAAAAATGTGCTTCTGTTGTGCTCTTGGACAAGTCAAATGTCATTCTCCCTGGTTCCCAGAAGTGTTGGTACAAGCAACATCAGTTCACTTCCACAGATGACCAGAAAAATAACAATTACTATTCAAGCTGGTTGATTGTGTTTATGAACTTAATGCAATACTGCAAAATTGCAACTGAGCCTTCTGCCAGCAACTGCAATAGCCATGTCTAAATGTTTGAGGTTTGAATTCCAGCAATCAAAATGACATTAACTTTTTTCTTCTTCCAGAGAGACAAGAGAATGGTGCTGAACAGTAGGTTGAATCCTTTTCATTGCTTTGAGATCTATCAAAGGGCACTTCAGATTTTGCATAGGATTGCCTTTCCTATGATCTTTCTCTGTTTAAACATAGTAATCAATTGCCACCCCAAAGAGAAATATCCTGTTGCAAGTGCTGAACTTGCAGTTTTTGTAGACCTGTATGCATGATAAGCACCTGTTTCAGTATAGATAGAGATGTGGTGACTCTCAACTGTTTTACAATTGATCCTTTTGAAATGGATAAACAGCTTATGCTATGCCAGAGGACTCGTTGGCCCAATATTTTTCTTTTTTGTTTTTTCACTTTTTTCCCCACTGATCCCTCTCCTCTACCCCCACATCTTTTCCCACTGCCCTTCTTTTGTTCATGGTTTCTCTCTTTTTAATGTATTTCCTTTTTATTCTGGATTATTTATATGTGTATTTCTCTTGTTCTCAATTAAATCATGTTCCTCTGTCCCATCTTGTTTCCACTGCACCATTTGCATAGCCTCAGTTGAAATAGTAGTGGCACAAGGAGTGTGAGGAGAGGGAAACTGAGAAAGATGCATTGGAAGATACAAACTAAAGACCATTGAGCCTGGCAGTGGCTGCTTGTATGACCAAAAGCAACATTTAGGCTGCTGATTTACTTGGTAGCCCTGACTCCCTGGACATCTGAAGTGGTCCTTCCTTGCAATTCAACATAGCTAAAAGGTTTGCATTGATAGAGAAAATATTATTCATTTTTCCCCAGATGTACCTCTTCTGTGAAGTCCTAGATTTAACCTGAAGTCATGAAACTTGATCTATTACATGTTTAAGAGAAAGGCATTTTCTGAGATGTTGGTATATGGTATTTTCTCCCACATGACCCCATGCAAAGCCCATTTTAAGCCTGCCAATTTAGACTGGAGTAGATGCTGCCTCCTCAGGACTATCATCTTAGAGTTTTGTTTGGATGACCAACATATGTGCTGACTGATTAAATGTTGTCTGACTTCAACAGGGCCCAGTCAGATAAAGAAGGAGTCAAACTTCTTTCTGTGAAGACAACTTCTCCTGAGACTGGTGAGTGTTTCCTTTGTGTGTATGTCTGTTTCCCTCTCTGAGCTCAGTGAAGAGCAGTTTTTGGGATGTCATTTCCAATAGCAAACCTATCGTCAGTTCCTGTCAGGTTAAAGTCACTGCAAACAATTCCTCTACAGAGCAAATCCCCAGACTGTGATCCTGTAGAGCTGCAGTCAGCTGTACTCTGTGTGCTGTCAGTATTTGGGAGTGAGAAGTATGACTGGTTTAGGAAAATATTTTATTTAAATTATTGATGGTAAGCGATCTAGCTAGGGATGTTCAGGAATAACAGTGACTGTGGTATTTATCAGCTAAATCTGGCTGTACAAGGAAGTTTGAAAACTGGTAATATCAGAATCACACAATGTTCTGAGTTGAAAGGGCTCTCAGGGGTCAACTTAAGTGAATGGCCCATGTGAAGAACAAACCCACAACCTTGTTGTTATTATTACTATGCTCCTACCAAGTGAGCTAATATCCCAGGGATCAAAAGGTTTGGGAGTCTGCTGTATGTAATCAGGATTCTGTTGCAGTTGGTGTCAGCAGTGTTCAGTCAGCCCTGTACTCAATCACCCTTTGCATTCAAAATCCTACTCTCATTGCAAATCCCTCTGTCTTGTGCTTCAGGATCTTACAAAATTTGTGGTAATAAAGCCTAAAGGAGCAAAGGTTACTGATAACATGCACAAAAGAAAGAAAAATATCAAAGAAAAGAGATGGAAGCAGTTATAAGTTCTGCAAAAAAAATGGAGTGGCACAAAATAAGGCTGAGGCAGAATAGAATTCTGACTAATCAGTCGAAACCCCTAATTTTCTCATGGTAGAGCTAGTCAGGGTGAAACTTCACATCTTCACCCAATGCGTTCTCAGTCATGTAGGCCCCACCTCATCTGCAAAAGCCCTTTCAGAAAAACAGTCTCTTACTTTCTACTTTTTAGGTATAATACTCTTTTTTGTTTTTATGCCTTTTGGCCACCTGTTGCTCCTACTGACATTTCTGGGGCTAACCAATAGCTGCCCTCTCCTTTTGTCCAAATCATTGGGAAGTCCTCTGAAATACAGCACTTGATCTGAACTATCCTCTGCCTGCTGGAGAGGCACAGTTTCATCTCTCTAGCCTTCTCTGCAAGTCCCAGAAGTTTTTGTGCAATCCAAGAGACCCACAGGGCATCTCTGGGAGCCCTTGCTGCAAACCAGAGTCGCGCAAGGCTCCCATGGCCTCTCGACACAGAGCTAGGGGCTAGAGGGGGACAGGAAGGGCCTGCTCCATCACAGGACACATCATTCTGCCCCACTCCTGCTGGGTAAAGGCAGACTACACTTTGGCATTTTAGAGGCTGCACTTTAGAACTTCATGATTTGGGAAGGGGTATTTTTGTGTTTGGTTATTTGGTTGGGGTTTTTTAAGAGTATGTCTTTGGGAATGGACTTTTGGCTTGATTTTGAGTATGAAGTTGTGTGTATGTTTTCTTAAGATTGTACTGGGTTTTTTTTGAAAGCTGAATGAAGTTAGAAACTAATTAATGTATTTTTTTGATTGATTTTGCCCCCATCATGCCATGTCAAAGATAAAGTGATTTCATTGACAGTAGCAGAATTGTTTGTGGTTTACAGCAGGGTAAATGGGAAAAGACATAGGCTCATTTTTTTTTCCTTTTTCCACAAGATGAGCTCTGTTGGCTGTTAATCAGCTACTGGTTCACCAAATATCTGAGCATCTTCCATCCAGAAGGATGCTTGCTATTCTTTTTTACTGAACTATGATGTGCGCATGCTATAATTAGAAGGATTGAGTCATAACCACTTAGAAGAGAAGATTGTTGCCCTCTTCTCATTAATACAATTCATATTTAAACTAGCTGCCATTTTCACTTGAATTCTTACATCGTTATATGTTTCAAAATTAAACATGCTTTCACAGAAATTGAAGTCCTGCTTTTGCCTAGGTTTTTAGAGTCACTTTACTTCTTAAATTAAAAGTGCTCTGGCAGAGGGGTCTGTATCTTCCAGAAATATTTTTCACTCATAGAGGTATTTTAAATACGTTAGGATGTCTCTCCATTTGAATCAGATTTACTTGCTTTGTTAAAAGCTCAGGCATAAAGGCAAATGTTTCTCATGATATAGACACAAGAACTGCCTGACTCATGGGCCTTCTCACAGTTCCTGACAATAACTGCCCTGCATAAAACTTTCTTACAAGTGTTCTTCTTTTTCCTTGGTCCAGCTGTTTAGAAAGTGTATGTTAAGGCTGTCTCCGTACGTACCAACAAAACTACAAAAAAGTTGGGAGTAGAAAGACTGAAATTAGAAAAATCTAAAGAGCAGCCTTAACTTTACAGGCTGGGCTACATCATCCTCTCACTATCAATAGGCAGCTCCTCCCTAAGGTCAAGCATATCTACAATGAAATTCTGCTTTGATATGTATTTAAATTAAGCTTTATTAAAAGCATACATTCTATATTTTTTTTCTTTTTTTTTCTTTTCATTCCAAACAGAAGACTTTGAGATTGTATAATTTTTCTAAAATAGTGCAGGACAAATAAGGACCCACAAACTGTTCAAGCGACTAACCTAGAAACACCCTGTCTCAGTGTTGTGCATAGATCTTGATCAAAGGTTATGGGAGTTTAATCTTGCCTTCTCTAATCTGTCTAAAAACATGCCAGCTGCACATAGTTGAAAGAGATGTGTCCAGAGGGCTGTTTATCCCGTCTGCCTTGGACATCTATCTTGAGCTGGAATGGGCCGACCTATGGCCGTCCATTGGTTCCTGAAGGATCCTATTTTTGGACTTCTAAAATTAGGTTGTGAATATGAAATTAAAAAAAAAAAAAAAGGGAAAAACTCCTTTTTCAGAGGCATAGCTGAATTAATTTTAATCAAGACTATTATTTCAAATACCAACAATTAATGTGAAAGAATACTGGAAAAGAATAGTTTTCAATTAAGCCTAGACTAAAGTAATGTTTTTTAATGGAGTAGCATCATCAGGAACACTAGGTAAAATAGGGCTTTAATACTGTTATTTTTTTATAACCCTTTTTAGAAAGATGGAATTGCTAATGGTTTTGAGCTCTACAGCACAACTAATGTAGAATGGATGTAAAGTATAAAGCCAGAGAAAACTAAATTAGACTCAGAAAATTTTTCATTCATGTTTGTCAGTGAACTGCAACACCTGATGCAAGATAGGTGCCTGTTCTTCCATCTTACTTGAAAATTCAGCTTGGATAAAAATTGTCTCAAAAGTTTTACACTAATGTACAAATGCAGGACTTATGGAGCTATTTCATGCTGACAGTTCAGGCAAATACAGGGTAGCTCTCCCTAGGGAGAATATGTGGTTTTTTACAATACAGTGGTCTAGAAAATCTACCTGCAAAAATATTTATTTGAGATTCAACATAGCCCACAGAACTGCGCACTTAACTTGTCAATTATAGTTATAGTTCCTGAGAATATAAGATGAAGGGTTTTAATTGATGACTAAGAGATCAATACCATCAGCCATGAGGTTAAAGTATTGCCTGTCTTGAAAACAGACCTAACTTTTTCGGTAAGGGTTCTTGTGTATTACATTGAAAAACAGCAAAGGTATTGATCACCTTTTTAGGACTCAAGAAAAATGTTGAGGGATGAAAATTTCTCAGTTACAGAAAGGCTAGTGAATAGAAATTTGAGTAAGGCTACTCCATAGAGGTGTGTGATGTGTGATAGAAGCATTGATACCTGAGTAATGACTTCAGAATTTTTTTTTATGGCCTTGCCTGGAATAACTATTCTAAAGCAGGTAAAATGTATGAAAGGCCTTTTTAGTAGGAGCACACCAGTTCAATATTCAATGTAAAGCCTCATAGGTATGTGCAGGTGACATCATATTTCAGACATGTTAGGTATAATCCTGGTGCCTAAGCATAAGCTGATCTAATAAAGCATGATTTATAACCAGACTCAGCTGTTTTGGGGTGAAAGGGTAGGATATTACTTCCTTGGTTTGTAGAGATATTGCCTGCTCTGAACTGAATTTGCTGAAAGGATGTTAAATGTATCAGAGCTGAGGCAGCTCAGATTTTGGTGAGGCACCTGAAATGGAAGGTGGCTGGAAAAGGATTTGTGGCACAGGTCTGCATTAGGGCTTCCTGAGATACCCACTGTGGGCAAAAAATGAAAATTCAAGTGTTGCTACTAAACGGAGATGGGAAAATATATCAGGCAAAGATGGATATTTGGGAGACACCTAATCTGTTTCTATTTGAAACCCCTTGAACTTATTGCAATCACACTGGAGAAAGAGATCAGTTAATACCTAGAGGCGCCCTCTGTTGGCAGTTCAGTGCAAAGATAGCATGAACTGAGGACGCAGGAAAACTTGCCTTCTCCATATGCTCCACATCTCTTCCAAAAGCTGCTGCTGGCTAACAGTAATGATGGCCTTAGAGCTGTTACCTGCTGCTTCAGCTGAACATACCTCAAGACAGCCCACTACAGTGCTGGGGCTTGGACATGGAAAATCCTGTCGTGTTCAGATCACAGTGTCTCCATCACTGCTTTCCATAATCCTCCGAATGCTGAGACTGATTGTTTCTGCCTCACTCATCAAACCACAGATGTGGTTTTGATACAATGGGACAAATCAGGAGCCGGTGCAGACCTTGTTTCCTGTTATGCTGAGTACATCTGAACATGGGCTGTGGCATTTAAGAAGGTAAGAAATCTTTGGGGTTTACCTCATTAGAGACCCAACCCAAGGAAATTTACCCCTGCGAGGAGGCATGACTCCATAGTGGGCCATGAGGTTTCTGAACTTGCATTGGGACTTTGGCCTCTTTCTCATTGTGTCTAGGATCTATACAGATGTCTCTAGGAACAGGTGAAGAACCTGAGTCACTAGATGAGTCACTCTGTCAATGGAAATTCCCTTCCCTCTTCCACTTACTTGGAAGACAAGCAGTGTAGGTCAGTGAAGAGCAGTCTGCTGGCATGCTGTGTGCTTAGGTGTGGTAAGCGCAGGTGCTGCTGCTAATGTAGGATATGATATTGATTATTTATTTCTCTTTCCTAGTCTTGAGATGTAGTTTCAGCGTCTTATGTTTTTTTTTTTCTCCTGCACGTTGAACACCTAGAAGCTGCTTTATAGAAAAATGTCCCCTTGCAACAGAGAAAGGTGTCAAGTACCTCCTTCCCTCTCCTTTTCTTTCTCATTTGCTGATGCTCTTTTTTTCTTTTTTTTTTCTTCTTTTTTTTTTCTTTTTTTTTATTGTATAATAGCCTGAAGTTGTGTTTCTTTCTTCACAGAAACTGTAGAGTAAACTTTCTTAGCTTGGGGTTGGACTCTGTTTGTGTTTACTCACACCACAAAGTTCTGACTGCACAAACTACCAGTTGAAACTTTTGGACAAAACAGTTGTCAAAAACATAGTCAAACTGTAGTCAAAATAGCATATGTTTCCTTCTGTATTTCTCGTTTGTTTTGTGAGGTGTGCATATTTTCAAGGGTTTTTAAGCAGTCTCTTACATTCAGCCTGCTGAGGGTCAGGTGATGTTTTCCCCTGTGAAGCATTTGCTGACTTTCCAGCCTATAGTTTTCTGAGATGCTCCTCATGAGAGAACCACCTCCTGCCCTTTGCTGCCTGTTCAGCAGCAATTGCCTTCCTGTCCTTCACCTGAACGTTTCCACATAGCCTCTCTCTGCCACGGTGGATTGTTCAGATCCTTCTGTCTGCTGGCAGTGGTGAGGAGCAGTTTGCAGGAAAATGCTGAAGTGTGTGGCTGGAGAGCTGCAGCACATTGCAGGTGCTGGACCCACCAGCCCACACCAAACCCAGCCCCTGGTTCCCACTTAATGCTGTTCTCCAGCATCTTTCTTTTAGTTCAGCATGGTAAAAATAGACATTTTGATTCCTGTGTCTGCACAGGTAGTTTTATACTTTTATAAAAGATAGGCTTCAGCAATCAGATTTTATTAAAAGCTTCGTTTAATTCTTTGCTCCAAATCTGATTGCCACTTACAAGCAATTTCTTAGCAGCAGATATTGCAGTGAAATAACAGCACAACTAATTTCTTCTTACAGATAATGTAATCTGAGATGCAGTACAACCTATTTTTTATGTGAAAGACTGTTTCTGCATCCTTTTTCTTCCAGTCTTCCCAATAATGTCAGAGGGCTTCACCCAGGGCAAAGACTCTCTGTACTCGTAGTACTCAGTCTGTACTCTCTTTTATGTCATGATGTCCTGCCGTGTATGTGTATTCTGAATGTGGAGGAGCAGGAGGAGAGGGAAAATTGCAGTGAGATTAATACTATATCCTTCCACAATGGTGAGACAAAGAAATGTTTGTTTCAGAGCATCAAAACTGACCTTATTGCAATCTGTAATTTCAGCTGACTGTACCCATTATTTATTCACACACATTGGCATCAGAATGCAACATTAATGGTTGGAAATTGGGGTATTTGTGAGTGAAAAATCGAAACAAATACTGCACAAGTGAAATTTTAATTAGAAAGAAAATGCTGCATTTTCACTGCAGCACTATTTCTTTTCTGGTTATCTTTCAGCTTGAAAGAGCCCTCAGTAGCTGTGTACCAAGTCTACTTTCCATGCACTTAAAACAAATATGTTGAAGGATGAGGATTTATGAGTACTTTTTTTTTTTTTTTGTATATCTTCCTTGTCTTTATCCTTTAGAACCATGACCATGTTTTAGAGGAGGAAGTGTGCAGGGTTTATTGGATCAGGCCCAGTGCCTATACTGCCAATTTCTTTGGGTGGATCAGTGACCAAGGCTCTGGCAGAAGTGTTCAAAGGGTGCCACATAGAGGCTGTGTGTATGAAAGACCGGTGCTGTATTGTGCAAGTTGCTGGAGAACCGTCTCCTTTAGTATTGAGGCTAAGAAACCGTCAGTTGAGCCAGCTGTACCTCCGAGGATGCTGGATCTCTACAGCCTCGAATCCAGTCACAGAGGATTTGTTAGAGGGTGGATCACATGAGATGAAAGGAAGTGTGACAAACATGAAAAGAGTCCAATAATGTGTCCTACACCATAGTCTTCCAGCAGCCTGCAGCTTGGAGACATCCTTAATCAGGCTTTTTATCACTTGGTGTTTCATAGTTTTCAGTGACTTTTAATTCTACAAATTTGTCTTGTTTGCTGTGGTATCTGCAGCCTCCTGCAGCAACAAACCTGACAGATAAACTACAGGTCTGTCTGGTTTATGATAGTAATAGTTAGAGACTTCATGATGCCTCTGTCTTTGTTTTTGCAATCCAATTTCGGACAAAAATCAACAAACAGGTGCAACACTGGAAGATGAGAGAGAGAATAAAGCATTTAATGGCAGGCTTTGCATGTCAGCTAAAACTTTCATGTCAGTATCTGATTTCTTTTTCCAAATATTCTAAGGCCTCTTTTTCAAACTGTGCAACATTTTTTCAGTTTTTGCAGAAGTGTGTGATGCGTATGATGTTGGCTTCTCACTGCCCTCTGCCAATCTATGAGCCCATAACTCCTCCTTCATCAGGAGAGATGTCATGTGGCAGGATCATAGGTAAAGGGGATCATGTTGCACTTGCAGCTGTGCAGTTGGTAGCACTTTATATGCACCAAGTACTTTCTTCCAGTTCCCTTCATCTCTCGTTTTTCTGAGGCCACTCACTTACTTTTCAAAGTAGACAAATGTACAATAAATTTTCAACCTATTATCAGAAAGTTATTGCCATAGTAACCATCAAATTGGATCAACTAATACCTTATGCAAGATATTTAATACCTATATAATGAAAAGCTGGTGGTTCAGGTTTCTCCTGATACCTTCCATCTCCTGGTGCATAACACTAGAGTTTGTGTGTCATTCTTCTCTAAATGCATAATCCAGAGTAAATAAAGTCCCAGTTTTTCACTGATGATGTTGTGCAGAAGTTTTGCTCTTGTCGGTATATTTTACGGGACTATATCCTTTCTCTTTCAATGATGGTCTCAGATTGTGCCAAGGGTGTTTAGATTGGATATTAGGGAAAATTTCTTCACAAAAAGGATTGCGAAGCATTGGAACAGCCTGTCTAGGGCAGTGGTAGAGTCATCATTACTGGAAGTGTTCAAAAAATGTGTGGATGGTGGCACTTGAGGACATAGTTTAGTGGTGAATATGAAGATGTTGATGGGCTGACAGTTGGACTTGATGATCTTAAAGGTCTTTTCTAAACTCAACAATTCTATGATACTGTGACAACCTTCAAAGGATCCAGGTAATGTGGTACACTGCACCCTGTATTTTCTCTATCAGCAAAAAATTCACTGTGAAATAATTTCTTCAGTCTATTAAAATACCATCACTTCTAACAAATTACAAAACACAAGTGTTTGTTTTTCATTTCCCTTATGGGAAGCAAAGTTTAGTCCATTTGTTTTGGTGGGTGATGGTTTGGGGACAAGTTTGGGGATTTTTCAGTCTTGGAATCTGTTTGTGTCAGTTAAGGCTGTTTTGAGATCAATATAAATGTCTTCTTACTTGCAGCTAACCTGAATGTTCTTCTTGGTTTGGCCTTTGAGTTGCAACTGGGTATTTAGCAGAATATCAAACTGCTGAACCATTGAACTCCAAAATCGATCTCTGTGCAGTCTCCAGGTGCACTGCAGCCCTGTATCTAAACCCATCCACCACCATTTTATCTCTTGAACAGAGAGCATCTGTGACTACTTCTTCTCCAGTGTATAATCATTGTCTCTTCATCGCTGAATTGTTGGCTGGCACTAGTGATTACAGACCTTACATACCAAATATCTTCAGGCACATTTGCAGCCATGGAGTAGCCGTTACTTGCTTTTGCTTCACAAGGCTTGCAGGCTCCTGCCCTCTTGGAAGTGCAGCAGAGAAGCAACGTAGATCATCCCTGCCTGCATCCATCCCTTTACCAGACACGGACATTGTAGGGAGACACTGCCCCAGGCAGTAGCTGGGGGCAGTTCACTGTCCCAGGGATAAAGTGTATAGCACCAGGGAGTCTGGATAGGGCCTGTGAGTGTCTGTGTGCTGCGGTCTCAGGGGCTGCAGAGAGGCAGAGTGACCCCTCTGGCCTGGCCACCACTGTCAGCAGGTACCTGCCAGGCACTCTGCCTTCTGCAGCCTGTGCTGCTCCCCCATTCCATGCTCTGGTCTATTGGCATAAGTGGGATGTTATGCAAAAAGCTACGTTACTCTGGAGCCTGCCCTTAGACATGTTATTTCCCTGGGGTGCTTCTATTTCTAGATATTAAACAAGGAAAGTAGAAACATGCAGAAGAAAAAATAAAAAATAAGCTAAAAAAGAAATTAGAGTTCTTGAAAATCTCATTCCTTTGCTGGTATAAAACTGTGCAATATTTGAACTGGTTCACTTTATTTTAGCTTTTCAGTACAAGATTTTTATGGGACAAAAACATTTCACCTAGCAAAAATATGTCTTGCTAAGATGTTCCATTTTTTTCCTAGCAGAAACTTGTGCTTTCCTTTGCTCTATCTGAAATTTGACATAAGAGCTTCTGAAACTATCTTAACAACACTTCAAAATTATTTTAAAATATATATTTTTTCCAAAATTGAACACTTGGGGAGTGAACACCATTCCAGCACACTATTGTTGAACAGTTTTCAGCAGATACCAAGTCTTCTACTCATCTCCAAAAAGCTGCACTAAATTAAAGAGCCTTTTTCTGCTGTAAAGAAAAACTGTCTGAAAACTATTGATAAGTGTTTTCCATTCTCTTCAGGAGTGCAACTATTTAATTTGGCTGCTAATTATTTAAACGCCTAACCGGTGAATTTTTTATAATCCTAATTTGTATTACAATTTGCAACCCTAGGCCATTGATCATTTGTAGCTTTTTAATACATATTCACTTCTCCTGGAATGTAATACATCACCTCCTTGCCTCTCATGTGGGCATGAGGAATTTTGTCCCGTAGGTGAACAGGGAGGCAGAAGAAGATAGTTGGGTTTTCCTGCCCTCATGCCATGTGGCACTGGCTTCTCCAGAGAAGGAATATTGAGAACTGTGTGATGTTCTTAAATCTTCATCCTTCTGCTTTGGAGGAACTGAGCTGATGTCAATGTTACTGGCAAAATTTAATTTTATAGTTCTATCTTCTTATTTTTATAATTCAATGTTCTAATCATAGCTATAAATTAATTAAAGTCTTATTCCTCTTCAACTCCCTTGAAAACTGCCTCGGAAAATACTTTGTGGTAGTAACCCACCATTTATGAGCAAATCACAGGGGAAATAATCTATAAAATAGGAAGACTGGTAAAAATGTATTGTGTGGACAGTTTTTGCTGTTAAGTAAATCTGACAAGGAGACTGGCTAGTTTGTACACTGGTCAGTGATGTATTCCTGCTAGACTCATTTCCATGTTTATCTGTCTTTCCATATTTATCTGATGCAAATGTATCTTCTGTTTCTTAGGAGAGCACTCATCTCATGGGAAGAATAAAACTCGGCAGCTCTTCACATCTCAACAATAAATATGTAAGTTTATAGCCTTTGTTTTCCATCCTGTAAGATCAGTGGTTTTTAGTCCCTTTAATATTTTTAGTCTCAGTATTGTGCTATGTAACTAAAAAAAAGGGTTAAAAATGTGAGCCAAAAAAGAGAAATTCCTTTAGTTGGCAGCTGCCTCAAGGAAAATGGCTTAAACACAGCTCAGCTGCAGCACCTCATCATGACCAGATTCACAGGCAAACTGGGGGGCTGAAGGAGCTGCCAGCTCATAGAGACAGACCTTTATAGGCACAAGCATGTGGCTTTAACTGTTCAGCATTTCCTGGGTGTAAACCCCTGGGTGAATTTTCTTTCTGTTTGTGTGAGAAATAACAGATTTTTAAGGACAGATACCTATATAAAAAAAGAAATTTGGTACCCAGAAGTTTTTTACTCCTTTTTTTCCCATGAAAAATCTGAATCTTTATCACTCCATGCAAAAGCCATCACTTTAATTGAGGTGGTTTATTATGGCTTGAAATCCTCAGTGGTTAACATACATAGCAAATGTTGGATGGTATTTTTATGTGTAAGAGGGCAGAAACCATCAGAGCACCTCTGAAACCCAGTTGTTAGGTGCTGCATTTTCCTTCATGTATGAGGCTTTCTCAGCCACCACAATATCCACTTCCCATGGAACTGCTTCTCTCATTTTTGGAGAACTGTGCAGAGCTGTGGTCCTTTCCTGAGGGAGGGAGAAGGAAGCAGCTGTGGAAGGGCCCTGTGTGACCAGGGTAGAGCAGGAGGCAGGGGACAAGGGTGGCCTGAGGAACCAGACTCCCATCAGCACTGCAGAATTAAGCCCCTCTAGAATGGGTCCCGTCACCCTCCACTGAGAAATACCTGGTTGACCTGAAATGTGAAGAACATCTTTGATGGTTTTGACTTATTCTCAGTTCCCCTAGGTAGACACCGAGCTTTCCTATGCCAATAGTAAGGACAAAATTACCTCTTTTGTTCCTTGAATTAGAGCAGCAGAATACAGTTTTGCCTGCATTTCTGAAAACCCAAAGATGATTCAATTTGTGTGGATCCAGGACAAGGGCCTGGACAATGAATTTAATCCTTATTGTTTATCTCATATTGGATTTATTCTGTGTCTTCCATTTTAGCTTACTCTTATGTTCCTGAACAACCTTACCTGGAATAATAATCCTGAGATACTCTTGTCATTTCAGATGTGAGCCAGCCTGTTTTTTCACGATATGCAGGAATATCTCACCAAAGTTGCATTTCAATGGGAAATGTGGAGAAGCTGAAGCTTTTTACCATCAGGACACTTGTGTTAATGATCAGATTTTGACTCCTAAATCTCAAGCATCTCCTTTCCCTTCTGGAATGATATGTAATTTTTTGATGGCTTAATAACTGGTATATCATGTATATTTATTATTTTCACATATAGTAAAGGCAGGAAAACAAAGTTGAAGAGAATGTAAAAACAAGAAGGATGAAGATAATGTAAAAATTTGGTGACGTTTGCATAGTAGCTACTAAAAATGTTTTCTGCACACAGAGGTAGGAATATGTCAGGATACTTTGTTGAACTTATGGTAGCTAGGGATCTTTTAATTGTATGTAGCAGAATAAAAACAAGCCTGACCCTTGAAACAGGACTGGGCAAACAGCCACGATGAAAATGAATTCAGTGATTTGCATGAGATTCCTCACTGTAGTACATGCTTTGCTTGTCATAAGTGTTTACAGGGTGGGATGCTTGGCTGAGATGCTGAAGTGTGTGCTTCTTTTCTGTGAAGGGAGTAATACACCTTGCACTGAGGCTTTTTGAAATTCTGTAAATTACTGAATATAATCCTTGCAATGTAGCAGGCAATAGTTGGTTTTCACCTGTTCCTTGGCTAATTGCATTATGTGTGCTACAAATATGACTCCCATATAGCCTGGGGCACACACTGGGAATCAGCAAGGTAAGCAGTTTCACAGATGAACCTTCTTCCCTGTGTTCTGAGTAATGCCTGGGATTCCTGCGGGTTATTGAATAACTCTGGAAGTTCAAAGAGTGTTTCAAGTGCTAATTACAGACACTCCTAATTTGTACAGAGCTGGCAGTTCCAAAATATCAAGTAGTGCTTCTACCTGCATGCACCCTACCATTCTAGAACTCTAAATGTTTGAAAGTTATATTACTGTGAGCATTTGCTCAGTCTTGATCCACTGACTCTAGCGTTCCCAGAATTACCTTTTTTTAAAATTGGGAAATGGAAAGAAGACAACTGGTGGTCTAAGTGAAGGACCAAGATCCAGGGCAATCATCTGAGTTTTGATACGTATTGATACAATGCTTTTGAGGAACTTTTCTCTCCAATTTCCTTCTTTGAAATATTAAAACTTGCCTATCACGATGGTAAGAGATGGAGCAGATTTATTACTTCATGTCTATAGACAAAGCTGAAAAGTGTTTATTTCCCTGTGCTTGGCTGTTGCTCTTACTTCCACCCTGGTGGTTCTGATAATCTTCTGTCTTAGTGGCACCATGAGAGACTTTTGGTGAAGCTCAATGAAAGATGGGGAGCAAACAAGTGTCCATGCTGCAGCTGAACTTATGTGGTTCATTCAGGTATTCCTGGATCACTTGTGTTCCTCAGGAGCAGAGAAGTCTTGGATGCCTACTTTGGAAAGGTCAGGCCATCTAAAACATGCTAGTTGGCATCTACAACTATTCTGGTTCCTGATTGATGAGGTTTCCTTCAGAAAAAACAGTCATTGTGGATTTTCATGTTGATTAAAAACCCAAGGTATTTTGTAGTGTGTTGTATCATAGTGAAAGGACAGTAGAGAAAAGCAGAGAAATATTGTGAAATATCTGTATTTTTGTGCAAAATCTGTTCAGAAACTACCATGTTGTGTCAAAAAAAATTTACTGTCTATTAAAATTTATTATCTTTATTAAGTAGCTGTCCTTTTCTGTTTGCAGAAATGCAATCCATTGCCCATGTCTAGCACAACTATTATCCATTACTCTACATTCAAGTTTCACAGAACGAGATGGACCCTTTATGACAAGCCTGATATTCTGAGCGTGTGGTGGCAGGGGCTCCTTAAGATCTTGCAGAAGGCATGCTGGAGGTGGCAAGTGGAAACTCCTCCTTATTACAATCAGTGATGGGGAGAGGACAGGCCTCTCTGCAAATCCTGATACTGGAAAAGTGAAAAACAACAAAACAGGGAAGGTGTTTGGGCTCTTTATGATAAGGGGCATAGCAGACAACCAAGCACTCATTGGAAGACTGGGAAACATCTCTCAAAGAGACTGGATTGTGCTGAGTGTGTACGAAGGAAAAAAGGTGAGTTTAGTCGACAGCAGAAATAAGAGCCTGAGATCCTCTTAACCTCTGAAATGACTAAACTTGTGGTAGGCATATGAACTTCCATTCTTGTTAAGGATCACGAGGGAATCGATGTTTGTTTGAAGGAGAGAAGACAGATTTGCTTGAAGGATATCTGTAAAACACAGAATGTATTTGGAAGAATATTTGGGACGCTTTTCTTATGCAGAGTTGGAGGTGCTGGAATTGCTTTTAGTGGAAGGTGATGAACTGTCTGCAGAGAGAACTCAGTATTTAAAGAAGTTACATGCAATGGCTCAGGTAGATTAAAAAAAATGAAAAATCAATTCAGGTTGTCTGGTTCAACAGCTCTGCTGTAATACGTGTCTAAAAGAGCCACCAGAGTTTTTCTAGTCACTAGTATGTCAAAAAAAACCCGAAAGTTAAAGTTGGTCCTCCACTGTGAGGTTTGTCTATATGAGAACACTAGGAAAATGGATCTACATTTGTAAAAGTCTTCTCACCAAAGTGACTAAATCTTCTGTGGACAGTCCCATCTAATTTTAATGTTCTTCAGTTTCTGTATCCTAATTTGCTAAAGAAGTGAATGACATCCACTTCACTGTGAAATGAACATGCCCACAGAAATGTAATTAAACTTGATCTGTTTACAAATTAGTTCAGCTCATGAGTTACTTGTTAAGCAAACAAGTCTGTAGGTTGAGTATGTAATTCTGAACTACATGTTACAATCTGAGACTACAGAACATATTGGGCTGGCAAAGACTTTGGGGTATCATTAATCACTGCCAGCAAAATGTGCAGGGCTCAGCTTTGCCAGGAGAAAGTGTTTTCGGCACTGCTTATCTTACCCTTAACTTGGGAAGGCAAGTCACTCTCTTCAAGCACAGAAAATTTCCCATGGCTTTTCCCAGAGTCCAACCCTGCTCAGTAAAAAGATTTACAATATTTTGGGAGTGACCAGTTGCACTATTCTAGGATTTTAGATGCAGTCCCAAATAAGATAAATGGGCACTGAAGAAAAGGAGCCAACCAAGCACAAAAAAAAAAGGTGTGGCACAGTCTATTGACAGTTGGCTTTCTACTCTAAGATGCTGTATCAAATAAGTGATTTGACTCACAGAAAGAAAAGTACTTTCATAATTATTTACAGGGAAAAGGTCTAGAAATGAGAAAAACAACATTGAAAAGTTGAAAATAATTATTTCTAAAAGGTGGATGCTGAAAAAGTAGGCACTAGTGCTAAGTGTTTTTCAAGAACAAACAGCTTGTTGGCCTTCTAATTATTTACATATTTATTCTTGCACGTTTGGCTGAAGGCCTCATGAGGGCTGTTCATGAATGGGCCAGACTTTTGGGGTTTATTCTGCTTATTGGATCACAGAAATCATTCTGGCCCTTGACATTCCATTGTCTGTGGACAGAATTATTTTACAGGCACTGCTCAGAAAGCTGTTTAAATGAAAAATATTCCTTGGCCTTGGCCTGTTTGTTGTGGGAAAGTTGTACAGCCTGCCAGCAAGGCTGTTGCAAGGGAGAGCAGTAGCACTGTCAGGATATTTCACCTTCCAAAACCCCCAAAGGCGTCTGTGGTTTTGGAATGACTCCTCCCCACTGAAGAGGGGTGAACCATACCACTGCACAGAAGACTTAGAGAAAGGCATTAAGCATATCAGTCTCTCTGGCTCATGACAGGGAGGCAATTGGCAGCATCTGTGAGGCTCCTTGGTTGTCAGCAGCCCAGGATTTGGCTTTTCTGCTGTGCCCTGTGGTGACAGTGCTGCCTCCACAGCCTTCCCTTCAATTTTTGGGCAGAGTGCTGGCTATTGATTTGCTGTTGGATTTCTGCAGTGCTCCTGGGAGCTCAGTCACCAGAGCATTCCCCAGCCTCAGTGGTGTGCCCTGGCATGTTGGGCACCTCCAACACACTGCCTACAGCAAAGCCCTGTCCTCAGGAAGCTTTAAACATACATCTCAGGACCTCTCTGGCACCATTAATTGTGGATCCTCAATTTCTTCAAATTAGAACCCTATATCTAATAAAATAAAAGAGCTTAAAGATTACTCTATTGATTTCCAATTGAGGCAGCTTTTCTGCTTATGGCCAAGGGCAATCTATAAAACACAGACGTTAATTAACCCTGGTGAATGCAGCTGATGTGAAACGTCAATACCCTCAAAATTTTCAGCATACACAGATGAAGGATCTTGTCAGCTCCCTTGCATCCACCTTGCTCATTCCCTGTGGAGACCCACAGCAGAGGCACTCCAGGCTGTAGTGGGACAGGGACAGAAGCCTCTCTGCAGCCACAACCATCTTTATTTCTAGCAGTGCTGGCTGTGCCTGTTGACGTCCCTCTGTCTTTGCTTCATCTTGGGGGTTGGACTAGACCTTAAAGGTCACTTTCAACCCAAATTATTCTGTGGTCTTCTCCTCCCATGGCTTTGCAGGTAGGCAGGACAGAGCCCCACAGGCAGCCTGCTGGTGGCTGACAGGGGACACTCCAGCAGGTCCTGCTGGGCCCTGTGGACCCTGTGCCGTGATGGGCAGCTCTGGGGCTGTTCTTCAGGCTTCCACAGGTAACCTTTCATTCTGTGACTCTATCATTGTGGCCTCTGTGTTGTGCTGGGCCTGTTCCCTGGAACAGTGTCCTGGAATTTCAGGGTGTTAAGCTGTGCAGAGCTTAGTCAGTTTTTTGAGGTCAAAGCTGCTGGAGGTGCCTCAGCAGGGCAGCCACATCAAGAGCTGTTACATTTCAGGACCCTCACAGGTGGCAAAATTCCAAAGAGAGGAGTGGCAATCAGGACCTCTGCCTGCCCTAGGGTGAAACACAAATGTGCCTGTGGGAAAGTGCCTCACTGCCTCACATGGTGGGGCTTCTGTAGCAGCAATGCCAGCTTTTGGGGCCACGTCATGGCACTCAAGGGAGCCGCACTAAACAGTGCAGCTACAGAGCTCAATACCACAAAAAAAAAAAAAAAAAAAAAAAAAAAAAAAAAAAAAAAAAAAAAATCCACTAAATAAAACTGGGAAGAAAGAAAGGGCTATGTGGGCAAGGAGTATTTCATTGGTTTTCATCTCTGCTTTCCACAGAGCATTTATTTTCTCCAGATTTGGTGCTTTCTGATAGAAAAGCAACTGTGTTACTGTGTTCTTTATTATTATTAACAACTTTCACCTTTCTCATTACATCAGTAGGACGCTTCCCTGGTCAGGACTGCTGTTTTTCTAATGAATGTGGCTCATTTGTCTGTTTCCCTCCCTCCCTGCTCTGCTTTTTGTCTGCTTGCTCTTTGGGTAGTAATTTGATGTATTGAGCTCTCACCACCTCCGCTGCCCCTGGGGCTGAAGTTCTGACGATGCTAAACAGTTAAAATGCAATGCAATTACAGGCAGTACAGAACCGCAGAGAATAAGCCAGCAAAAACTCAGTCGTGCATAACACTGTGGAGACTGTGTGGCTGTCAGTCTCCAACTCCAGGAGATAATTTGGGCTTTTTTAGAAGCAATAATTGAGCCTTTTGCATATGCTGCGGTTATGAACTAGTCAAAAGCCTGTTTGCTCTGCACCCTGGAGCACCAGATGGATTGGATAGTCCCTGCAGGTCTTCGGGGGCTGCCAGCTTTACTTCAAGACTTTTCTAGCTCCCGTACTTGTAAGTTATTCTTTTGACAGCTCTTATGCATACAGGCACCCTGTCTGAATTTAGCCAGCAAAGTGAGGAAGGAAGGGTGAAGAAGAGCATACCAGACAAAATCCACATAGCTTGGGGGAGTTCAGAGCCAGAGCTGAACTCTGCTTCTCACATCAACCCAAGAAAAAAAAACACTTGAGGGAGAAAACCATATCAGACCTTCAGCCCTCAGCGTATGGTAAGTGCTGTGTGCTGCAGGTCAGGCTGTGGCCGCAGGTGTTGCATGCCAACCAGTCTGATCACACTCACTTTCAGTCCCATCTTCACAAATCCCACGTGCACACCTCCAAAGAAGACTCAGTACTAGGAAGCTCAACAAAGAGCTGCTACCAGAAAAAAAAATTAATTGGAGGGAGACTTTTCCCTGGGAGTTAGCAGCTGAGCACATTGGAGTACACACCTGATGGAAAGGGCAGAGAGGAGGTGATTGTGGGTACCTGCAGCTGCTCTGCTGGCCATCAGGTCTTTGCACTGGACTTGCAGGTCAAAATTCAAAGATGAGCTACAGAAATGTCTAAATGCTCTCCCCTGCTGATGGAAGGGGGAGCAAGAGGCAGGATGGGAGGGAAAGTACCTACTGGATACAAACCCCTCATCTGCCCAAGGCTTGTTGGGCTTGCTTACCACACTCTCCCTAGGTTCCTCCCTCACATCCACAAATCTGTGGGCATTCTTTGCAGACAGGGACAGAAAATACTTAATCCTACTGCACTACAGTTTAAACTCTGTCGAGTGCTCTGCATGAAGGGCCTGGCCTGCGCCTCTGGGAGATAAATGGGGCCAGGATGTGAACCAGACTGAGCTGTCATGCTGCTTCAGCCAGGTGCTTTAGGAGCCATGGCAAGCTGTCACACATCTGTGCCAGACTGTGCACAGCTGAGGGCCTGGGAGAGACACCGAGTGCCCACCACACAGGGAAGTGGGCCCTCAGGCACTTGTGTTCCCCATCACCCCAATAATTTCTTTCAGGTGCCGCTACTGTATAATCACCTGGGATATTTTGGCTCATGTACTGCCCTCCCTCTCTCCCAGCTAGGTTTCTTATTGTTGGGGCTGCTTTGCACCCTACTAAATGCTTCTCTTGCAAAGGATGGAGGCTTTGGGGCATCTTCCATCCTACAAAAAACTGGATATATTTGGGTTGCCTTCACTTGGCTGAGCTTGGCTGCCAGCTTAGAAGCCAGAAGGCTGAGCACTGGAAGGAGGGGTTTATTGGGGATCTGTGCAGTAGTTCAGTACATTTCAGTTCCTGGTCCTTGACATGGGATGATGATGGATCTCACTGAGGGGGGAAATTGTTATTGTCCTGTAGCCATGTTCCTTCCCTTTTTGGGTGATGCAGTATCTTGGGAGCAAAGGTAAGGGGTGTTTTTTGATAAATGAAGAATGCCAATATGCTGCATCTCTGCTTTCTGGCCTTTCAAAGCTCTAAAGAAACAATTTTTCTGTGCCTACAGATCAATAATGGAATAACCTGTTTGGGGATTGTCCCCTTGGTGGGGTGTGCACCATATACTCCTTGGAGGAATTTGCACAGGAGTCATTCCTGTGTTACCTGTAGTCTGGGAAACATAACCCTGCCTTTCTGCACATGGCTTTGTTAAAAACTGCCCTTTTCAACACAGCTGTGGTGGTGCTTTGTGCACACACACAGTTTTCTACTTCCATACAGGTCTTAAATTAAATTTAAAGTATAAGGAGGAGGAATCTTGACACTGAAAACATCAGCGGGGTTCCTGCAATCCTGGGGCAAGCAGGTGTGAATTTATGTACCTGTGCATCCTCTGTAAGAATAAAATTAAAGCTTGTGTCCTATCTATATTTTCCTGAACTGCACCAGGTGATCTGATAACATTGCAGCTGTCTCTGAGGGACTGCAAGGCAGAGGTGTGGGTCTGGAGAGAATGACCCTTGTTTTCTTGCAGTTGGAAAAAGTCTTCTCTGAAAAAACTGCACTTTTCTGATCCTTGCCATGGATTGCAGAATGCAGGTAGCTTCTAGATCCAGAAATGTTTAGTTTAAAATATTCCAGGCTTTTCTTTATTTCCCTCCTCATTAAACGAGGACACCTAACGTGCTCCTTTACTGTGCCAGTTTTATGAACAGAATCATTAGGATTCAGCTGCAGTGAAAAGACAATGCACTAACTATAGCTGAGCCTCAGTCATTAGGCACATACGGTTTTTATTTTCCATAGCTGTGTCTGACATATTAAATTAGTTATTTTGCCCCTGTGTGTTGGAAGCAGCAGGAATTAGTGTAGAGTACAGACAGCATACCTGGTAGAGCAAAATAAGGAAAAGTTAATGACCATAAGTACTAGAGAAAGAATTTCAGGTATTCAAGGTCATGTTCAGGGAAGAAGAAATCCTAACTACTATGGATCAAATAATCTCACAGCTTTCAGAGGTCCCTTTCCAACAAAGCACATGAATACTTAGAGTCTGTGTTTTCTAATAGAAAATGAGTGACATTACTCCCACACTACCAAGGGGAAAACAAGAGTAAAGTGCATCACGTTGCCAAGGCATGGCACATGCCTGTGGTGGGGACAGGGACAGCAGCCATCCAACTCCTGTTTCGCTCTTCGGGTTTAATGTCCAGGAAAACATATTTCAAGGGTGAAGTCTTGTGTGTGGAATAGAAACCAAGGAAAGTTGCAAGGGCCACTCATCTTTTTAGAGGCTAATATTGGGATAATGGTAACCCCATCCTGTTTTATTTTTGGGTTTTTTATTTAAATTTAATTTAAATTTTTAATTGTTCAGCCCTCCACATTTTTGTGGCTTACCTGAAGCTACGTGACAGCAGATGCCCTATCAGAAATACTTGACAGGCAAACTTGTTACATCAGCCTCCAAAACTGCCTTTTGCCACCTCGGAGCATCAATGCCCCATCAATCACTCCTGCGCCATTTGCTTTCATCTCCCATATAATCAAAACTGGTCTTGTTTTAGCTAAGCTAACTTACAATATCCAGCACATCATAGCAAATTGCTAGAGAAATACTGAAAACTTCTGGAGCAGGTGTAAAACAAGCAAACAAATCAAAGCAGTGGTTTGAATCTGTTGGAAGACATAAAAGCACAGCTTCCTAAACATACAGCCTATGAAATACATAAACTGCAATAGAGAACTAAAGAATTCCTATCCTAAAGATACCTGTTAAATGTTGCTTTACAAAAGGAAGCAGTGCTTTTTGTACCGGACAACTTGCAGCAAAATTTTGTGTTTTAATCCAGGGAGACTAGAAATATCAGTGTAACAAAATAACCATCTTTTTTTTTCTTTCTCCTCAAGCAGCAAGAAATTTGGCATTCTGATTGCAAATGCCCTTAGATGAACCGTGGGTGCACCACATGCAGTGGTCGTGGGTACATAACGAATTCCATGGTGGGTTTTTTTCCTTGGGGTTTCCATCCCCAGGAAGTGAAAACTCTGCTGATGAAACAGAAGAATTTTTTAAGGGGAAATTCATGACAAGCCCTTGTGCAGGCCTCCCATGCAGGGAAGGATATTTCAGCAGCCCTTGGGCTGTGGAGTACCATGGCCAGTTGGCAAATGAAGATGTTCACCTGTACTGAAACAAGAGCTTGGGAAGTATGGGTCTCACGTAGCCCTGCAGGTGGTTAAAGACTTGTGCCTTCAGCACCATGCTTTCTCCCAAACATATGGACAGGTACATGCCATTGGCACCTGCTGGCCACACCCCATGTAACTCCCTGTGATGGATGGGGCTACTTGCTGCCAGCCCACGCCAGTACCTTGGGTCTAGGAGCTGCTACTAGCTCCTCATCTCCTCTGGACACAATTTGCTTTTGCAGTGGGAAAGGTAAATGGTGATGATGATGATGCTCATGACAGTTGCTTTATTTCTTTACCTGACTACTTGCTTCTGTCTTCTGTTTTGCAGGCTAAGTGTTGAACACAGCAGTCTACACATCTATATTCTTGTGATTGCCCTTAAGCTTACAGGCCTTTTAGAAGGGTGAAGAGCTTCAGTGAAGCTGGCAGTGCTCCTGTCATCAGCCGGCAGTCATCAATGGAATGATTTAACCACAATGTAACGGAGCAGCTTGGACCATAAACAAACTGTCTGGATACCTACAAGTTATTCTCAAAGAAAACTGTTTTCTTTGCAACTGTGCACAACCTGCTGTTCTCTCAGTCTTCAGAGCACTGAAACCATGATATTTTCACCAAACATCCATGAGTCTAGCTTGAGAAATACAAGGCCTTGCCCCCCAAGCAGGGCCTGTTTCTTTTTCCCTGTACAACACACGCCAGCCACAAGAACTACAAAGCTTATGGCTTTAGCACATTTCCCCCAAATCAATGACCACAGTGTGATGGGAAGAATGAGCTTCTGACTGCTCAAACCAAGAGCCTTATTTCCACCTGTGGAACAGCATCTCTGTCTATCAGCAGAGTCCAGCACAGAAGAGCAGATAGACTGTATTTAAATCAATCAAAACTTTATTTAAAATTGAACTCAGCAAAAATGAAACTATATACAGGAAGAACTATATACATAAGGAAACAAGTCTCAATATCGCCTGTTTCCAAGATCCATCTAAATCTCTCCTGAGAAACCAAAGCACTCATAAATAAACGGGATGGTACAGTTCTGGGCTGAGGACCACTCTGCAGGCTGGGCACATATGAGCAGTCTCCAGGGCAATAGGGAGGCACCTGCTGCAGAAGACATGGCCACACAGGGTTGACATAAGCTGTCGTCCACGTCGCATAATCTGGAAGACAGAAAACCACAACATGTATTGGGAGGAAAGAATTTGAGTTT
>VWZU01005169.1:57094-77926 GCA_013397095.1 Sterrhoptilus dennistouni | reverse complement strand
CCGTGCACGAGTGCGTGTTCAAGGGGGACGTGCGGCGGCTCTCGGCGCTCATCCGCACCCAGGGCATCGCCCAGAAGGACAGTCACGGTGAGCGGGGCTGAGCCGGGGGATGAACCGGGAAATAGGGAATTCCCCGGCTGGGAGTTGTACGAGGGAGTTTCATCAGGGTGTGTGGATCCCCTTTAGGAAGGGCTGTAGGCGAGGGATGGAGGGACAGGACACGGAATGGCTTCCGCTGAGAGAAGACAGGGATGGGTGGGAGATTGGGAGGAAATTGTTCCCTGAGAGGATGAGGAGGCCCTGGCACAGGGTGTTTAGAGGAGCTGTGTCTTTCCCCGGATCCCTGGCAGTGCCCAAGGCCTGGTGGGACATTGGGGCTTGAAGCAACCTGGGACAGTGGGAGGTGTCCCTGCCATGGCAGGGGTGGCACCGGAGGGGCTTTAAGGTCCATTGCAGCCCAAACCATTCTCTAATTCCGTGTTTTTTGTAGTCTGAATGAGCATTGTGAGCTCCAGTATCAGCACTGTGCTGGCTGAGCTGTCTGTGACCAGGTGTTGCTCTGTGTCCAAGGCCTCACTGCATTTCAAAGATTTACTTTTCTTTAGGCTGTCTGAGGTGTCACGTCTTTGCTTTGGGGGATGCTGAGAGGCTCCTTTGGCTGTTGGCAGAGCAGGTTTTGCTATTTCCCCAGGCTACAAAAGCCAATCCCTTTTTCCCCTTTCTTTTTTATTTTTTTTTCTGGATTTTCAGAGAGTTGTTCTCAGCTGCTCCTCTGTAAATGCTCTGAGGTGGCATCTGATCCTTGTGCTGCTCTGAAATTTGTAAAATATTGAATGTCTTGCCAGGACATTTCAAAACACTTTTAATTTGGGGGTTATTTTATACTGTTAACAAATAAATCAGCCTGGGGGATCAAGCTTGACCTTCATGGTCAGTTTTAATCTCTGTTTTTAATACCTGTTTGAAGAGCAGCACAATCCATTTCTGCTGGAGAATTCCAAGGTCCTGGTGTGTGGTGTCTGAGCAGTTGTGATAAAGGAGTTGCTTGTGTTGTGTTTTTGATAAGGAGAAGGGCTGGGCTTGATTGTGGTGTGTAAATTCAACAGGAACACAGAGGTGAAGGATCTCTGGGACTGGCACTGTGGCAGCAGTGATGGGATTGGGAATTCCAGCCCAATGTGTGTGTGTGTGTGTGGTGGCACTGGGAAACAGCTGAGGGATGCACAGTAACACAGCCAGGATGGGCAGGAGTGTTCCCTACAGCTGGCACAGCTCTTTCCTGGGGGCAGAGTTCCAAACCCAGCTCCAGATCTGTTTATCCTGCCACCTTCGCTCCAGCAAATCCTGCTGGAGGGAAAGCAGCAACTCGGGGAGGATTTTTCCCACTCGCTCTATTCCTGCTGCTGCTGCTTCTCCCTGTTCCTCCTCCAGTTACTCAGCAGCTCCAAATCTTTCCTCGAAGGCATCTCCTCATCCCCCTTTGTGTGTATCACACTCACTGATTCCATCCTTTTTAAATCCATAAATAAATCTCCAATTTATATCTCTCTGCTTTTGCAGCTCTGTTTAGAGTTGGGACACTTTGAGGATCTCTGACTCATCCAGTTTTTTACTTGAACTGTTCAAAAAAAAAACAAAAAACAACCCACAACAAACCTCTTGGTGGCTTGACATTCCAAAGGCCTGAGTAACATTTCCCTGTTATTGTTTTCTTCCTGTCTGATTCCATCTGTCACTTGTTTACAGACTAGAGCTGGGAATTATTTGGGGGGACACTCCAGCTGATGGTTGGCTCAGAAATGAGCCAGAAGAGTCCTGGGCTGTGATAAAAATTGGGCAGAGGAGAAAGAGAACTTATTGTTAATAATCCAGTCCTGTTTTAATGTCAGTTCAGTGCAGGAAAAGCCAAACCCTGTGGAATGGGAGACTCCTGCTGTTCTGCTAAAAGCAATTGAGTGTTAATTGAGTGCCTACCCAGCTTCCTAAATTAACCTCCAAATCACTGCCCAGAGGAAGGGCAGTGTCATTATTCCCAAACAATGAGTTTCCTGGGGGAAGCCTGTAGCTACACCTAGTAGATGACTTATATAGTTTTATTATAACATGCATTTAAGAGCTGAAATCCTGAAGCAGCCAAGTCCTCTTGCTGGAAAACAGCTGGAAAACAGCCCTGGCTCCCTGTAGGTGTGCAGGTACCTCAGCAGAGGTGAAAGGCCACACCTGCTGTGTTTTAGGTGTGTTTTTTGTGCCAACAGGCCTTGTCTGCCCACCTGGATGTGCCTGGGCAGGATTCCTGATTCCTGGAGAACTGATTTCTTGGGAAAAGGGGCTGTAGCTGTGCTGGGTACTGATGAAGCTTCACCTCAAATCAGTCCCAAGTCCCTCATTCCAACAAAAACATTGAGGGGCTGGAGAGTGTCCAGGGCTGGGAATGGAGCTGGGGAAGGGTCTGGAGCTCCAGGAGGGGCTGAGGGAGCTGGGGAAGGGTCCGGAGCCCCAGGAGGGGCTGAGGGAGCTGGGAAGGGTCTGGAGCCCCAGGAGGGGCTGAGGGAGCTGGGGAAGGGTCTGGAGCCCCAGGAGGGGCTGAGGGAGCTGGGAAGGGGCTCAGCCTGGAGAAAAGGAGGCTCAGGGGGGACCTTGTGGCTCTGCACAAGTTCCTGCCAGGAGGGGACAGCTGGGGGGGATTTGGGATCTGCTCCCAGGGAACAGGGACAGGAGCAGAGGGAACGGCCTCAGGCTGGGCCAGGGGAGGTTTAGGTTGGATCCCAGCAGGAATTTCCCCATGGAAAGGGAGCTCAGGCATTGGAGCTGCCCAGGGAATTTTGGAGTCCCCATTCCTGGAGGTGTCCAGGGAAGGGCTGGAGGTGGCACTCGGTGACAAAGTGGGAAATGGGCACCTGAGAGGAATCACAGGATGGTGTTTTTATGGAAATGCTTCCCCTTGGGTCAATAATTTCCATTTCCTGAGCACACAGCCTGGCTCTCTCTGCCCGTGTTCCTCAGGAAGGTTATTTCCATCCTCTACCAGAGCCTGTGGCAGCATCCAGGATTGCCAGAGCTGCTCTGGCTCCCAGATGTTGGAGCAGCTATTAATAGCAGCAGGAGTTTAGCTGGGTTAGTGCATAATGAGCAGGGCTGTGGCTGCCTGGGATGCTGCCAGTGTCCTGCAAGGATGAAATGATGAAATGCAGGACACTTTGAACAGCCCTGTCAGCCCCTCTTGGACAAGCAAGGCACAGTTCCCACCTCCATCCAGAATTCCTCTCCCAGATGTGCAGCACATCCTCTGCACAGAGCAGGTTCTTCCTGCTGACAAAATGGGAGCTGGGAAATAACTCTCAGCCTTGTGTGTGTGTTAGAATTGCACAAGAAATTTGTTTTCCAGCATTTTTTTTTCTCTTGGCTGCTCTGAGAAAGTGTTTAAATGTGCAAAATACGGTTAAATGGAAGAACTTTGCATCTTTAAGCTCCCTAAATGAAGAGTGTCGTGAGCATTAATCCAGGAAAAACAGCTCTGGGTGCCTCACAGTGAATATTTAACAACACAAATACCACAAATATCGCCAGGAAAACGAGGACAGGTTTGAGAGGCTGCTCCTCATCTCCAAAGCTTTCTTTGGAAACAACCAAAAGGCAGCTTTGTAGTGAAGGTGCTGCTTCTTTCTCAAGATGCCCAGTGCTGTAGTTGTAAAAAAACGAGTACTCAGTCTTTGAAAAATTAATAAAGCAGGCTGTTAAATTTTTAATCAGTATCATATCTGTGAGTAGCTTTTAACCCAGATATGTCAGGCTGGGAAGGGATCAGACCCTTCAGGCCACGGGGAGCAGAAGGGTTTGGGTTGTGCTTTTCTCAAAGACACCTCTGGACCTCTTTGCCTTTGGAGTGAGTTTCAAGATATCATTAAAAACCCTCTCTTGGCCCGTGAAATGTGTCTCAGTATATTTATTTTGACAATTATAATCCTCTTGGTTGCTTAGAAAAATGTCACTCCTCTGGTGAGTGTTGGTGTGTTCCTGGGTTGGAGCAGGAGCTGGAATTTCCTAAGGAAGGGATTGCAATTGATTCTGGTAACTTTAATCTGATTTTTTTTTAATTTTGTTTCTGTGGTTTCTTTTAGGAAACACTCCTTTACATCTTGCTGTGATGTTGGGACATAAAGGTGAGCAGAACCATTTGATTTGTTACCTCTTCAGTGATCCTGAAGATTTGGGGGCAAGAGGAAAAAAGGGTTTTTTTTTCCCATTTTTCTGAATGTGATCTTGTGTTTCAAGCCAGTGAGGTTTTCTGGGTAGCAGATGCCACAGGGATTTGGAGAAGAGTGGGAAAAGAAATCTGAACTTTATTCCCAATATCCCACCTGGCAGTGGGAAACAGTTCCCCCTTTTCTGTCTCTCCTGGAGCCCCTTTAGTCCCTGGAAAGGGCTCTGAGCTCTCTCTGGATCCTTCTTTTCTCCAGGTGAGCTCTCCCAGCCTGTTCATTGACCTGGAGGTGGAATGTGGCTGGTGATCCCAAGCTGATCTGCTGCTCCCTGCAGAGTGATGTTCTTGTCCTGGTTTAAGGAATCATAAAACCCCCTCAGTGTCTTGGCTGGGCCTTTGTTTATCCCCACAGGAGACAGGAGTTTATTCAGCAGGGAAGTCTCTCTTCCTCCCCAGCCTGTCACTGACTCACAACTGCTGCATCTGGAATGACCAGTGCAGTTTCCTGTGGCACCAAAATAACCCAGGAAGTCCCTTGTCTTGGTGATGAGACAGCTGGGCCCTGCTCCATCACCTCCTGAACCTGCCCAGGGTGGCTTTGGTGACACTGCTGAGGTTTCCCTGGGGCTGGAAACTGCAGAACCATTTCCAAGGAGATCATTGGAGCACTGAAACCCTCCTCATCCCCTTCATTGCACCATCACAATCCACCTGTGGATGGGGAATGCAGCTGTTGGTTCCACACCTGCTCTGAGGCTTTCCTGGAGCAGAGAAACTTGCCCTGTTTAAATCCCACATTCCCCAGGATGTGTTCTGCCTCCCCTACACCTGGTGGGATTTACCCCAAATCTGTGATCCATTAACCCCTTGGAGAGAGGGATGAAGGCCCTGAGGTATCTCTGTCTGTGCAGCAGAGAGAGCTGATGTCATGCATTAAATATAAATAATCCTCCTTCCACTGTGCTGTGTGTGTCCCTGACATGCAGAAATATTATAAAAAAGCAAAATCCACGTAGCAGGAGGAACAGGTCTTCAGTGTTATATGATTGGTGGCTGATCACCAATTATTTTTAGTGGTAATATTGAACGGGGAAGTGAATGCTGGAGGTACTTGCACAAGTGGCTTTGTTTGTTGGAGTGAGTCAGAACCCAGATACGTGTTTTGATAATCTGTGTGACATCTCTGATGTGAATTGCTTTGGTAGAGTTTTATTGTGCTTATGCTCTTGCTGCATCCTTTTCCTGTAAATAACTAACTGTGGATGTTCTGTCCCAGAATGTGCCCACCTGCTTTTAGCCCATAATGCTCCGGTAAAGGTGAAAAACGCTCAGGGATGGAGCCCTCTGGCCGAAGCCATCAGCTATGGAGACAGACAGATGAGTAAGCACCTCTTCATTCATCCCAATTTGCCAATTAATCCCAAATTGGGGCTCATTCAGAGCAGGAAAGCAGAGCTCTCAAGCTGGGTTATTTTTCCACAGTTCTCTGAAGGGTTTCTCTTAATCAGCTGAAGGTTTTATATCTGAACATGATCAGGCACATCCATCATTTCCTTGATAAGAAATTGCTCTGGGTTACATAAGCAAACTGTTAACTCTGCTCAGGCTGAGGGCATTGGGAAAGCTCTGCACCAGCATATTCTGGTTTTGGGGTGGGAGAAACAGCATCCAAATGGGTCTGAGCTGGGTGGGATCATCTCCTTGGAGCTGCTCCCTGTGGTCACAGCTTTGTTCATCTAGCAGTTGCCAGTGGGATGTGGCTTTTGGGCTGCATCTCGACAGGCCAGTGGGAAAATATAATTTATATATCATATATTATTCAAATGTTGTTTATTCACTTCAGACATGGAGTAGCAGAAGGAAATGATTCTGCTGCTACTCACTAAACACTATTAACATGTTTGGTATTACCATGTGTGGTGGTGCATTCCTGTAGCAGAAAATTCTCTATATATTACATATATAAATGTATTATTAATGTATTAATGCAGTAGTTTATAATCTACCAACAACATTCTCATGTCAACTCCTCACTATTGATTTTTCTCAGTAGAACAGATGTTACACATATTCAGTATATTTATATCCACATATTTACTAATACTTGTGTAAAAACTCTCTTGACATGATTATATAATTCATTTTACAAACAATTATTGAGGCTTTTCAATAATTGGGGTTATTTTCAATAACTGAGCAGGTTAATACGCAGCTCCTGAAACTGGAATTAATTTCCCAGCTCTGATGAAATGTTTCATTGCATTGATGGGTTTAAGACCTCAAATAAGACAATCACATTTAATTACCAAGCAAACAGAGTTCATGGATTAATTCCTGTGCAGTTTCAGCACTCCTGAGGAAGCTCAAGCAGCAGTCCAGGGAAAGTGTTGAAGAGAAACGACCTCGGTTATTAAAAGCCCTGAAAGAGGTGAGTTTTGCTGACAAAATCAGATGGAGTGGAAAGAATGACTTGTGCTCTGAGTATGGACACTCTGGAAAACTGCCAGGAAGTTTTTTCCATGTTGTTTTTTTTTTTTTTTAACCAATCTTTTGCTCTTAAAAAACAATCTTGGCCCTGTTTTAAAGGGGTCACAGAATTCTGTTTATTTTAAGATAATACTTCCTTTCAACTTCTAGAAATTCAAATAAAAGCTTTGTGTAAGACATCCATCTTTGCAATCTCAGAGTTTAAAAATCTCTATTTCATAAGATTTTTAAAGCTTTCTTAAATCTTCTGTCAATGAATAATTTCCTGGTCTGTCTGTTCAGCCCCTGAATGACTCCTGCCCAGTGATGGAGGAGATTTTTTGTTTCATTCTCCATCAGCATCCAGCAGCCAAATCCCCCTTGGGCACAGTGAAATATTGGTCAGTTTGGGGACAGCAATTTGTAGAAACCCAGTTATTTATCAAAATACTGAATTAAATTGTGCCTGTGAAAGCTGAGCTTAGCTCTGGAGGTCAGAGCTGATGATTTCAGCACGTTTCCACAAGGCCAGTGGAAATTGGTGTTTGCAAAACTCCTGCCTGGAACTTGACTCATTAATTGTTGTATAATTAATTCTAATTCCCTGGGACAGGATGGGATCAATCAAAGCAAGCAGAGGGCTCCATAAATGTGTTTTAAACACGTGTTTACAATAAATCTTTTGCAATCCAGGGCTGGATAGTTGAATTAGTATTTAAAAAATTATTAAAAAGTGTGAGTTCAGATGAGTTACAACATTTTATCATTATTGATTCTGCTGCAGCTTCAGTGATGTTTAAGCTCAGTAAAATTCAAGTACAACATTATTGAAAGTTTTCTTTGTTTGCCAAACACAACTTCTGCCTGTCTTTCAGCAAATTTTCCAGTTGTTTAGCCCGAAAAGCTTGTTAACACTTTTTTTTCTTTTTTTTCTCAGCTAGGTGACTTCTATCTAGAGCTTCACTGGGATTTTCAAAGTTGGGGTGAGTTCTCCCATGTCCCTTCCCCAGGGAGATAATGCAATCAGCCTGCAGCACCTTCTGCTTGGTGCTGGAAAACTCACAGTCCAGTGCTGGAGTTCTGAGTCCTGAGGAAAGCACACACAGCTTTTTCCAGGTTTATTTTTTGCTAATTCACTTTTGGAGCTGAATTCTCCTCTCTTACCCAGTGACTCAGTAAGGGGGTGAAGTAGCTCTTTGCTTAAAGAACCTGGGCTGTGGCAGGAGTGGGATGGGATAATCCTAAAGGTCCCTCTCAACCCAAACCAGTCTGGGATTCCATCATTTTATGTCTTTTATTAATTTAGTAATTAATATGAACACTTTGGACCATTTTTATGCTCGTGGTTGTTTTGCTTTAGTTGGAACCAGGCTTTGCCTTGGTGCACTGTTTAAACTGTTAAATCCTAGAATTCAAACAGCCACAGTTATTGGGATTTATAAATGGTTTACCTGTGGTGGAAATAAAAATTCCACCACATTTGGAGCCAGGCTTTCCCTTGGTGCATTGTACAAATTGTTAAATCCCAGAATTCAAACTCTGAACAGCCACAGTTATTGGGATTTATAAATGGTTTACCTGTGGTGGAAATAAAAATTCCACCACATTTGGAGCCAGGCTTTCCCTTGGTGCATTGTACAAATTGTTAAATCCCAGAATTCAAACTCTGAACAGCCACAGTTATTGGGATTTATAAATGGTTTACCTGTGGTGGAAATACAAATTCTGTCTGATAATGGAAGCAGAGTGTGCAGTTACAAAAAAAAAATCAGTTTTATCAAATAGAAATATCCTTTTGTTGGTTGTGCTTGATTGAGATGATGACGAAAAATGCTGTATTTGCATTAAAACACATCCAGAATCAAACTGATGGAATGGTTTTAATGTGAATACTTTGCAGAGGGATCTCAGTGCCCTGATTGCCTTTTCTCTCCTTCTTTTAGTGCCTTTACTTTCCCGAATTCTGCCTTCTGATGCATGTAAAATACACAAACAAGGTATAAATATCAGGTGAGTGCTTTTGCTTTTTATTTTCCCAGGGGAAAGCTGGATCCTGACAGAATCCCTGAGGAGCCTGGGCACATCCAGCACTGTGGCTCGGAATTTCAGGCTCTGATTATCCCTTTTGAGCTGAATATAACTTAAATATAGAGCAAGAGCAGTTCAGCTGGATAAGGCTTTTTATCTACCAGACATTCCAGTGAAAAACAGGGATTGGATATTTATAACACAACTGCAAATAAATTCCAGTATTTTGTGGAGAAATGTTGCTGCTCCAGTCTGGAGTTTATAAAAAAAAAGAAACAAACAACCCAAAAAGTGATATAATTTCTCTCTTTAAGGTGTTTAATGTGACAAATTCCCAAACTCAGTAGGAGGAGTTTCAGGAGTCTCTCCAAGCTCAGCTCTTCAACTGATTTAGTTTGGGATCAAATGTATTTTCTGGCATTTTCTTTAAGGGCCAAAATTTCAAATTTAAGAGGCAAGAACACGGTCCTGGAGATTCAATCTGTAGAAATTCTTTTTTTTGTTAAAGGGGCAGCTTGAGTGTGGAAAGTGAATTTTTAGGGGAAATTTGAGTCTGGGGCTGTTGCTTCCCTTGTCATTTTTGAATGCTCTGACTGAACTGAGGGGAGGTAAATAAATACAGGTTTTCCCTTAGAATCAAAATCAGATCTATGAGGGGTTTTAATCCTTTACCACTTAGAGTTGAAGTCACCCAGTTCAGGTTCTTTAACCACCTTTTAAAGAGAAATAAATGCTCTGGCAATACTGGATATGAATTGCTACAAAGATCCATGGCCTTGGCTCCATCTTCCTCCAGTTATTCAGGTCTGCTGGAGCATTTTCTTGCTGTTGGTGAGGGAGAAAAATAGAAATAGCAAGAAAAATCAGCCAAATTTTAAAAAATGAATTTGTTTCTGAGTCCTCTTCAGATTTTGGGTCATGTCCAGTGTTGTTTCTCAGTGTGTAGCACTGAATAAATTCTCTCCCCCTCCCCTTCTCATGCTGGCAGTATTAAATACAATTTTCTGAAGAAAACTGTACATTTATAGCAATTTTTTGCTGATTTCTACATCCAGGCTTCACTTAAAAATCCCACAAAAACTCAGCCCTTCATGCGTTTGTTTGCCATTAAAAAAATCCACTTTCCTGCTTGAGAACTGAACTTCCTCCTGCTTTTATGGGTCACTTTGGTGAGATTTGGGGTTGTTTTCACAGGCTGGACACAACTCTGATAGACTTTACTGACATGAAGTGCCAACGAGGGGATTTAAGCTTCATTTTTAACGGTGACGCCGCGCCCTCCGAATCTTTTGTAGTTTTAGACAACGAGCAAAAAGTTTACCAGCGAATACACCACGAGGTAAAGCTCTGGGAAAAGGGGGTGGGACACATCCCAGCCGTTTTTTTTTGGGAATTCATCAAATAAAATTTGTCTCAGAAACAACCCAAAGAACTGCAAAGCGAAGAATTTTTTTTCCTCGGTCGTTCCAATTTGAGCTGTTAAAGGTGACGTAGAATTTTGTGAGGAAAACCAGCTTTGAATCCAGATTTCTGCTTGAGGAAAAGCTGGGATGGGAATAGATTGGAAAGATGCGGTTTAAATTACGATGTGCTGCTTTTTAATCTTTCCACTGGGCTTAACTCGGGTGTCCTCAGGTGGGTTTTCAGACCTGTTCCCACTGCTTTGCATCCTTTTAGTCACCCCAGTTCAGCTGGTGACAATGTGAGGGTCTGACTCACTGGACCCCCTGTAATTAGTCAAGTCTTTAATTACAGCTTTATCCCCCAATCACTTAAGCCAGATGGATTATTGCCCGTGGAAAGGCAGTGGCTGTTGAGCTGCTGCATAAATCCCATTGGGATGCTTTATTCACATTAATATTCAAGATTAAACTATTTGGAAACCATTTGGCCAGAGGTTTTTCTAAAAACCTCTTTTCTAAAAATTCAGGAAATGCTGCTTCTGGGAAAAGATCCAAAGGACAAGGCTTTTGGGTTTATGTTTATTGGTGCATCTTTGGAAGAAGCGATGGTTGCTGAGTATTTTGGAATTTTTTTTCTTGCAGGAATCTGAGATGGAGACAGAAGAGGAGGTTGACATTTTGATGAGCAGCGACATTTACTCTGCCACCTTATCCACCAAATCCATCACGTTCACACGGGCACAGACAGGGTGGCTCTTCAGGGAGGACAAAACTGTGAGTGGGAGGGAAGCTCAGAGCCTGGGGCTGGGCAGCAGGGAGGAGGGAAAGGCACTGGAAGAAGCATTAGAGCAGATTTCTTGGGAGAAACTCTGGCTGCCCCATCCCTGGAAGTGGCCAAGGCCAGGCTTGGAGCAGCCCTGGGATGGGGGAATGTCCCTGCCCGTGGCAGGGAGTTGGGATGGGATGGGTTTTGAGGTCCCTTCCAACACAAACCAACCCAGGAAAAGGTGTTCAGGACAAAGGAAGAATCCCTCTCATTGTATCCCAAATTATCCCAAGTTCATCCCATACGGAATCTCTCTGCTGGACTGCCTTCAGCAGGAAAAATAAGGAAGAAAGATTCTGTAGCTGTTGGGCAGGGGGAGGACAGATTGTACTGGGAATGGTTTTATTCCAGGAGGCTCTGATCTCTGCAGGTTGATCCCAGGGAGTGCAGGAAGGAGTCTGCGCCCTCCTGCTGGATAAAGGCAGTGCTCTGGAAAAAAATTTCACTCAAATGCTTCAACAATCTCTGTCTTAAAGCTTCCCTTCATAAAAAGTACCTGTTCTTGCTGGATTTCTGGGATTGCCCACTGCCAGCTCAATCCCCAAGTTCCCTTACTGCCATTAGTTGATACTCAGCAATCAAAACGTTTTTATTTCATCTTCTGTGAGTCATTAATGTCCCCATTCCTTTGGTGCAGGAAAGAGTAGGAAACTTCCTGGCAGATTTCTACTTGGTGAATGGACTTGTGTTGGAATCCAGGAAAAGAAGGGAACATCTCAGTGAGGAGGACATCCTTCGGAATAAAGCAATCATGGAGAGCCTGAGCAAAGGGGGCAACCTCATGGAGCAGAATTTTGAGGTATAAAACCCTTCCCAGGACGTGGGAGAATAATCTTGCACATCACTCATGGTGCAAAATACAGAGATAATGTTTTTATTTTCTTTTCGATTGGCGTAATTTAAAAATCGTAAACATGACCCACAAGTGTAATTGTGGTGATGCATTAATGAATTACCCTGATTAGTGCACACAGGGAGGGATTTCTGTGGTTATATTGGGTATTCAGCCTTAATTTGTCTCTTAGAAGAGATGAGGGGTTTGGCTGTGGCAAATCACTTTGGATTCTTTTAGACCCAATGTTGATTGTTGGGAATGAAAGGGAAGCCAGAAAGGCAATCGTGTTCCTTTGAGCTTCATTAAAATGGGAGGAAGCCTGTGATTAGCACCAGGAAATCAAGAGCCTCTTCAGAACGAGCCAGGCTTCAGCTGGGAACACACACAGAGCTTTTAAAGTGATTAATTTATTTCTGTGTGAGCTGGGGCTGCTGCCTTGGCACTCAGAGCCCTGAATTAACTCATTATTGAGGAGCAGCACAGCCCGGTCCTATAGAAAGTGCCCTTAGAGGCCAAACACCTCAGTGAGGGCTGAGAGCAGGAGCTGGGACAAGCAGGGCAGTGCTGTGGCTGCTGTTGGAGCTGAGGGGCAGTTCCAGGTGGGAGTGTGAGGATGAGGAGGGGACAGGAGCCCTGAGCTGAGCTCTGTCTGTCCCACAGCCCGTGCGCCGGCAGTCGCTGACGCCGCCATCCCCCAACACCATCTCCTGGGAGGAGTACATCTCTGCAGAGAGTGGCAAGTGAGTGCTGCTGGCTCTGCCAGCCAGCCCTGGGACACCTCTGGATCTCTGGGATGGGAGCTGGAGGGGTTTGGAGTTCTCCACTTGGTGTGGGTGCTGCTCGCGTGGGGAGGGAGGAAGGCTGGGCTCGGTGTCTTGGTGTTTGTTGTGCAGAGGGCTGGGAGGTGATTCTTGTGTGTGGGAACACGGTGCCTCAGCTCCAGGGAATCCTTGTGTGTGGGAACACAGAGCCTCAGCTCCAGGGAATCCCTGTGTATGGGAACACAGAGCCTCAGGGGATCCTGAAATGCTTTGGGTTGGAAGGGACCTTAAATCCCATCCAGTTTCACCCCCTGCCGTGGGCATTGCTGGGTGGTGGGTAATAAACACTTCCTGTAGGGTTTATTAACGCCATGTTTATGAGGAATTATTTTATTGGAGTAGTTTTCCTGTTTTTGTCTTGTCTCCTGGCTGAGCAGAACTCAAGAGTAGTCTAAATTAAGAGGGTTTTTATCTTTATTCTGCGCAGCTTTACAATAAAGCAAATCCTTTGAAAGTAAGGGTTCTTCCCTGATGTTTTCCAACCCAAGTCTGTTTTCCTTCCTCTAAACCCAGGCTTTCCCTGGGAAACACTGACTTTGCCTCTCCCTCTCCCTCACAGAGCTCCTCACCTGGGCAGGGAGCTGGTCTGCAAGGAGAGCAAGAAAACCTTCAAAGCCACGATAGCAATGAGCCAGGAATTCCCCTTAGGAATTGAATCGTGAGTCCAACAGCTCCTGCCCATGGGAATTTTTCCTGTTGGGAATGTTTTACCTGTTAATGAACTGCAGAACCCTCCAGATCCCCAGGAGATGAGCAAGGAATCCCTTAAACTGGGAAGTTGGAGCTGCTGGGGCTGGGGGAGGAGTGGAGTGATAAGAGCAGAGTTTTGGGCAGGGTTATCAGTAACTGGTGCCTGATCCCACAGAATTCTGAAATGCTTTTCACCATAATAAGTTGTAGCACAAAATTGTGACCCCCTAAAGCAGTGCAAAGCCAGGTCAGTTCCACATGTCCATGGAGGAAGAGGGGTGGGAGCTCATCTTTCATCTCCTGTGGAAAATGAGGACAAGGAATTGTAATCCTGGATCACCAGGAGCAGGATGTGGGTGACCCTGAAGTCCTGGCATGGAGAAGGGGGGGATGATGTCATTGTCACCTCCTCTGTCCCCTGGGCCCTTTGGATCATGTTTTGCTGTTCCAGAGGGACAGGATGTGGCAGGAGGATCTGTCACAGGCTCTGCTCTCCTTTGCAGGTTGTTGAATGTCTTAGAAGTCATTGCACCCTTCAAGCACTTTAACAAACTTAGAGAATTTGTTCAAATGAAGCTTCCACCGGGCTTTCCTGTCAAGTTAGGTAAGAGCACACAGCAGGGGCTTTATATATCCAGAATTTTGGGTTGGAAAAGGCCTCTAAGGCTGAGTCCAGCCATTTCCTATCATTGCCCCATGTGCCACATCCACACAGCTTTGAAATCCCCCCTGGTTTTCCTCTAGGGCTGGAAAACCTTTTTCCAAGAGGAATTTTCCCAAGTATCCAATCCAGATCTAAACATGTGCATTTATTCTTGCAATATGTTCAGAAGGTCTTTTTTTTTTTTTTTTAATTTTGGGGAAGAACTCTCACCTAGGAATGTGTTGCTGGAGAGTTCAGGAGCACAGGAATGCTGGGGCCTTGCTCCAAGGGCAGTGGGATGTGCTGGATTATTCCTGCATTAGGGAAGGATCTCAGGTGTGGAGTATTTTGTCACATTCCTGTGTTTCCTTTTCTTCAAAGATTAATTTTAAGTGAAAAATATAAAACCATTGCACTCACAACAGATGGAAATGTCTAAAATCAACTGATTCATGGATAGACTATCCCAGAAGCAGTAACCCCTTTCCTAAGGGATAGAGGGTTTCTGGAACTGCAGAGGCAGCTGTGTGAGCCTGTCTGTCCTGGCTGTGCTTTCCCTCTGCCACATTTGCCCAGAATTCCAGAGCTTGGGAGTGACCAGCTCAAATTCCACCTTGTTCTCCCATTCCCATGGACAGGGACACCTCTCACTATCCCACCTTGCTCCGAGCTCTTGTCCAGCCTGGCTTTGACCACTCAGAGCTGGGGCTTGTTGCCATTCCTGGCTTTTCCTTGCCCTGCAGACATCCCAGTGTTCCCCACCATCACGGCCACTGTGACCTTCCAGGAGTTCCGTTACGACGAGTTCCACGACTCCATCTTCACCATTCCTGACGACTACAAGGAGGATCCCAGCCGCTTCCCGGACCTCTAATGGGGCTGGAAAGTTCCTGGGGAATCTCCACACCAGGGAAAAGGGAATGGCTGCCCCCTCACAGTAGAGTGAAGAGCTGTTGGGGCACGGGAAGGGATGGACTCGGTGAGGCCGCAGCGAAGGGAAGGAGCAGCAGTACTGGGCATCCAGCCCTTCCAGCTCCCTCTTCCCAGAGCCTGCTGCTGCCATTCCCTTTGGCACAGCCAGTCCTGGCCCGGGAGCTGTCAACCCCCAAACTTGGGAGGAGCTGCTGGTTTTTAAATTTTTTTTTTTACACTTGTGGGTGATCCACGAGGCACTGCTGGACCTTGGCACCGAGCTGGGCCCGGGGCTGGGGGTGATCCCCCCCCTTGTCCTTCCCTGTTCCCTGAGCTCACAGCTCAGCCACAGAATGTTGGAAGGTTTCCTGAAGGAATGCCTTGGCTGTAGATGAATGAACCAAATGGGCACCATTGACACTTGGATTTCCTGCTGCACCCCAGGGCAGAGCCAGCTGTGCTCTGCAGGGAGTGAGGCACCTCTGGAGCACCAGCCCTGCCTCATCCCTTATCTCCTGCTTTGCTCTCTGCTCTCTGCTCTCTGCCTGGCTCCCTGTGGGTTTGGGGAGCACTCCAGGGCTGCCTGGCCAGGAATGTCACTTGTTAAAGCTTGATTTGACCCTCACTTGGGAGAGGTGTCCCAGAAAGGCTGAGAGCACCACCAGGTCAGTTTGTGTGTGCACTGGGCTGCACAGAAAAGCACTGGGAAAAGCTCAGGCCTTTCCCCTTCCTGCAGGAGCAGCTTTTCCTGCAGGAGGAGCTTTCCCTGCACTTGGGGGGTCATTGTGGTGCTCTGGGGCAGCTTTCACTGGGGTGTTCCCACATTCATTTCCTGCCTCTTTGTGTTTTAATCACAGAGAATCCCAGACTGGTTTGGGGTGGGGAAAGCTCATCTTGTCCAGCCCCCTTTCATGGATGTTTCAGTACACCAGCTCCTTGAGCTTATTCCCATTTCCCAGTTGTTCCAGTCTCATCTAACAATAATCCACCACCTTTTCTGGGGTTTGTTAGGCAAGATTTGTGCAGAAGGCTGATGGTGCTATTTGTTTGTATGAAGAAATTTAGATTCAAGTGCTGTGGTGTCATTGTACAAAAATGTAAATATTTTCCAAATTATATTCTTTGTGCACTGTAGGTAAAACTTTTTTTTCTGGAATTCCACAGAGTTAAGGAACAAAGTTTATAAGGAAGAGGATCATTGATGCTCAGTGGAGGGAACAGCTGTGCTGAGCACGAGGGACAAGGGAGGGGCTCAGCACAGGGCAAGGTGTCAGGCACACCTGAGAGCAGGGGATTCCACACTGCTGGAATCTCTGATCCATCCCAAAGAGGCTGCTCTGGGGAAGGACACGGAGGAAGAGCCAGGGAATCACTGTCAGCAAAGTCCAGGAGCACTGGAGTGGGAGGGTGAGGTTGGTCCTTTCCCAGCACCTCTGTGAACCTGGAGAACAGGGGAGCTCTGAGACTTGTGGGAATAGGGAAACACTGGGACAGGGGAGCACTGGGACAGGGGAGCAGTGCAGCTTTGTTGTTAATTCCAACTCAAAATCCAAAATAAAACTTTAGGGAAAACAAGCAAAGGGAAACGACTCCTGCAGTGCCGTGTCAGGGCAGGTGTGGAGCATCCTCTGGGAATGATGGAACTTGTTCTGCCAAGTGATGATGAATTCCTGCAGTGTTTCACACCTCTGGGATGAACTGACACCATCTGTGCTGCTCCTGGGAGCCAGGTGGGATCCTCTGGGCCAGGCTGGGAATGTGCATGGGGCTGAGCTGGAGCTTGGATTGGTGCCCTTGGGGCAGCACAGGGCTCTCTCCCCTCCCAGGGGTCCCTGTCCCCTCCCAGGGGTCCCTGTGCCATACAGGGAATTCCAGTGGAGGTGAGAGGTTCTTCCCCAAGGTGAATGAATGTCAGAGCTCCCTCTCCTCAGCGGTGCAGGGGGGAGGATCCATGGATTTGTGTTTTCTTTGCATTTTTGGTTATCCCAAATTCATCCCTGGCTCTGTGGAAGTGTTGCTGGAGCTGTGGGGCCACTGCTGGATCCCAGAGTGGATCCTGGGCTTGGAACTGGAAAACAAAAAGGGTTTTGGGGTGGCCTCCCTTGGAATCCTGTGCCTCCATCCCCTCTGGCGCAGCCCCTGCTGTGGGGTGTCTGCCCAAAGCCCAGGGCAGGCCCTGGAAGTGTTTCCTGTGCTTCCTGTGGCCTTTTGGCTGCAGATCTGGGGGATTTTAACCCCTCAGGACACGGCTGCTCCCTGGGACACTTCCAGGCTCTGCAGGAAGCTGCTCCCAAGGCTCGTTCTGCCTTGGAATGTGGGCACAGCTTTGGAGCTGGCCTTTTATCCCAGGAAATCCTGGCTGCTCCTGCTCTCCCTGTGGAGCTGAGGGATGGGAACTCCCTGGATTGTTCCCCAGCTCCCAGGGCAGCCCTGGGGGCTCCCAGAGCTGCTCTCAGTATTTCTCCCTCCTCCTGGGCTTTGTTTTCCTGTCTGAACATTCCGGGTGAGGAGTTCTCACACGTAGGGACACCTGGGCAGGTTTCCCGGTGGATGCACTGCAGGAATTCTCAGTCAGAGGGACACTGGGCTGAGCCTGTGGGTCCTGAGGGGCTGCCCACGTTCAGATCCATGTTTATATCCCTGTTTTCTCCACTAAAAGCTGTTTTTATCACTGGGTTGTGTTGCATGGACACAGGGAATGTGTGTCTGGGGTGTGTGGGGCACAGGGCCCCTCCCCTCTCTTGTGGCTCTGGGAAATTCCTTTTCCAAGCAGGATTGATCCAGCAGAGCCTCACCTCGGCTTTTCCCATTTTTCCTGAAGGCCAGGCCAGGTGGTACAGAAGGGTTTGGTCCCTGGGAGTGAGCACAGATCCATGGATTGTGTTTGTGCAGCAGCTCCAGCTCATCCCTGTGGCCGGGGAATGTCAGGGGGACCAGGAGCAGCTCCAGGGCAGGAGGAGGAGGGAGCTGGATCAGCCTGGTGGGAATCACATCCTGCTGCTCCTGGGGAGTTGGGGCTCCCCTCCCACCACATCATTTTTTCCTGAGTTTTTTTTATTTTTTTTTTAATGGCTCTTAAAATTGACAACCAGGAATTTTCGCTCAACCCAATTCCGACCTTGCTGCAGAAGGAGCCTGTGGGTTGTTTCTGAACCAAACTGTTCCTCTGGTCTTCCAAACTCCTTGCTCTGTCCCCTGGCAAAGGGAACACCCCCCTGGTTTTCCTCTCCCGGAGCTGCTGTCCAGCCACTCCCACCACTGCACTTCCCCATCCCTGCGTTAAATCCGTTTGTCCACCCCAGGGTGTGTTTGTGCTGGAATCCCACCGTATTCCATTGATATTCCCAGCGATTCCCCTCTGTTCTTTTCATGTCTCTGCTCCCGAGTTGTAATTCCCACCAGGAGAACTGCGTTATTTAATCTGGATTAACCAATTCCTGTAATGCTGCAGAGTTTCACTTTTTTTTCTTTTCCTGACAATTTGTAACTCCCACGGAAAAACGAGTCACCTCTCTTGCGTTTTCCCCGTCGTCTGCTCCCTGGTTTTCTCTCTTCCCTTCACTCATAGTCACTTTGGGTTGTATCATTTGTTAGAATAAAGACCAAACTATGCTGTTGGATTTGGAAGCTGCTCCACCTGTGCAATCCAGGCTTCCCTCTCGCTGTGGGAGCGGGATGGGAGGGGAGGGAATGAGCTCCTGCTGCTGCGTTCTGCAAGGGCATTTTCTTGGTCATTTTTTAAAATAAAATCCTGCATTTTCATTACAGCCTCTTCTGGGCCCTCTGTGAATCCCAGGTTTGATGGGGAGCAGTTCCCAGCTTCACCCAGAGCTGAGGGAAGGAGGGAGGGAGGGAAAAGGAGCCTGAAATTCACTGAACGGTGTTCAATCCTTCCAGAGGTTTCACCTCCTCCATCCAGGAATCCCTCGGATCACAGGATGGGACGGTTCTGGGGGAATGGAAAGCAAAGCCTGGATGGTCACAGAGTCTTTGGCTCTGCAGGAAGGTGGAGGGTTGGTTTTGAGGGGATTTTAGGTTTGGTATTTTCTTTTGGCTTTGAGGGAGACTCTCTGGGGGTTTTGAGTTCATTTGGGTTTTTGGTTTTTTTGAGGGAGTGCTGGGGGGCTTTTTCTGGGGGGAGCGGGGGTTGGAGGGATGGATTTTTTAGTTTTTAAACTTAGCCTTGTTCTCCTGCCCTCAGCATCAGCCCCTGAGCTCAGAGAGTGATCAGGACCTCCCTCTTTAGAGACAGAGTTGCTGATTGAAAATCTCCTGTTTCTAAAGGGGCAGGAAAACTTCCAGGAAGTGCTTCAGCCATTCCCAGTTAAAACAAAGATTTTCATAGCTGCTCCCTGCCAGGAAGGGCCTCCCCAGAACCTTCTCTTGCTTTTCATCCACCAGCACTCCCAGCTCCTTCTCAACAGTCCCATAAACCTCCACATTCCCATTTAAACTCATTTCCTGCCCCCCAAAAGTAAAATAATTCCTTCTTCACTGTAACAGGGAGATGGAAAAGTCCCCTGTAAGGAATGAGGTCAAGTTTGATGCATCCAGCAGTGGAAAAAAAACCCAGGAGTTTTCTAGGAAGAGGAGTTGGAAGTTTCAGGGTTTTATTATCAAAGTTTTGTAAAACATTTTCTGAAACTGTACATCAACATGGCACAGACTGTCGGCTACTTTTGTCTTTTTACCTGCACAAAAGTAAAAGCTCTGGAGCTGCTGGAACTAAGGAACAGCTTTGGGTAACTACTCTGCAAATACCATGGGATCACCGAGTGCGGGAGGGAGGGAACGGCTGGGACAGGAACACAAATTCATCTGTTTGTACAACTTAAGATCAAGTAAAAAGTACATTATCTACGGACTTGCTTTAAAAACAGACCAAGGTCATTTTAAAATGCACTCCCTGCTGCAGTGGGTGAGCTCCTGAGACCCCAACCCTCCCTCACTGGGCACGGGCAGGATTCCCCTTCCCGAGGTCAGAGCATCCAGCTCGCCCTGGATGGAGCTGAATGGAGGGAGAGCCCTCGGGAAGGTCAGGACACAGAACCCTGGGCAAAGCCAACCAAAACCCACCAGGAAACCAAACCCAACCAAGCCCAGCACGTGGCTTAAAACCAGAACTAAAGCCAAGAGCACAAAGAGCTGGTGCAATCCAGGGTCGACTCTGGAGTGCCCGGGAGCCCCTCAGTGACTGCAGGACAGGGGGGCTGTGCCCCATTCCCGGGGCATTCCCGCAGGACAGGGGGGCTGTGCCCCATTCCCGGGGCATTCCCGCAGGACAGGGGGGCTGTGCCCCATTCCCGGGGCATTCCCGCAGGACAGGGGGGCTGTGCCCCATTCCCGGGCCATTCCCGCAGGACAGGGGGGCTGTGCCCCATTCCCGGGGCATTCCCACAGGACAGGGGAGCTGTGCCCCACTCCCCACACCCCTGGGACACTCCCACACTGCTGGGCTCAGCCCGGGACACTGCAGAGGGAGGGAAGCAGGGAGGGAGGGAGGGTGGGAGGGGTGGCCCAGCCCATGCTGTGGGAGGGACGTGCAGCCCGGCCCGGCCCCAGCTGGGCCGCGGGAGGAGCAGGGGGAGGTCCCTGTCTCAAGCTTTGGNTGGGTGTGAGTTAGTATCGGGATGGACAGACCACGGAGAGCTCGGAGCTGGATACATCTAGGTTGAGGATTAACAAGTACAGCATAAAGGATCACACTGGAGGGGCTGTGGGCGGGCTCAGTCGCTCATGTCCATGTCCTCCTCGTGGTGGTCGTCCCCATTCACCTTGGACTCCCTGCCCGGGTCCCCACTGCCCTTCTCGGCCCCGGGCTCCTTCCCTTTGGGGGACGGAGCCTCCGCCACCTTCTTCTCCTCCTTCTTCTCCTTCTCGCTGTCGTAGCCCTGCTCCTCCTCGTCGTAGTCCCTTGTGACCTGCTTTGCCAGGGAAAGGGACACGTTAGCCCTTCCCTGGGGGCTGGGCTGGGGGGGATGTGGGGTGGGCTGGGAGCAGCTCCGGG